>JACTOM010000035.1:132635-219057 GCA_015832385.1 Elymnias hypermnestra | reverse complement strand
GGGGGGGAGAGAGACTGACGTTATCAATGGCCTGTCTAATACGATACGAGTAACATTCTATTGGAATGAAGTTCCTTATTATCGCGAGTTGGGAAAGAGGCAAGACGGAAAATAAGGACAACCATACCGAAGTGGCGTAAGTGCGATGTTCTATATTTTCGGTTCACAATACCAAAGTAGCGCGAGTGCGATATTTTTTTTATTTTTTCGTTTAATAATACCTAAGTAGCGCGAGTGCGATTTTTTTTATATTTTCGTTTAACAATACCAAAGTGGCGCAAGTGCGATATTTTTTTATATTTTCGGTTAACAATACCATAGTGGCGCAAGTGCGATTTTTTTTATAGTTCCGGTTAACAATACCAAAGTGACGTAAGTGCGTTTTTTTTATAAATGAGGTCAACAATACCGAAGTGGCTTAAGTGCGATTTTTTATATTTTCTATTAACAACACCAGAGTGGCTTAAGTGTGATTTTTTATATTTTCGGTTAACAATAACAAAGTGGCGCAAGTGCGCCTTTTTTATATTTTCGTTTCTTTGTATTATGGCCATGCATAATAGTCTAATGAATGTATAGTCTACATGACGACGGGTATTTGATTTTTAAATAAAATAAACATGATGACTTTGTTTAGTAGTTTTTTTTTTTGATCAAAAATGTACACCCGATTAATTATAATCTTTATACCTCGAATAGGACTTCAAATTAATATTTTTATAATAAGGTACTTCGTTTCAATCTAGTGTCCCACGACACCACACGTTTTTTTTATATGTAAGAATGAATTGAAAGAGAGACTACTCTATACCCGAACAAGAGTCATTACACTTACCTAGGACCCAAAAGAGAACTGCCCCAGCGCCGGCGAGCCAACATAATGCCATTGAACCCGCTGCTGCTACAGCGTACTGCTGGGTCTTTGTGAGTTCCCAACCACCGATCTAAGCGATAGTGTGTTTTGTTTCAGAACATAGAGAAAGAGAGGAAGTCATTTATGTTTAAATATTCATGCGAAAATTATTGATATGTAAATATTTCGCCGTAAACCAAATCAAATAATTTACTGCTGATTGCTTTTTACATAGTTTTTTAAAGTTTTATATCGTTACTCTTGTTTGCCCCGTATTGAGGGACTCTGGTCTTAGATATATTTACTTCACCTGGATTTCTTCATTAGATCAGGAATAGCCAACCAATGATTCGCGGGCCACATGTTGACAATGCCTGGGCTAAAGTACACTTACAGAGTGGGTTTCATTGGGGTCATTCTTTATTAGACCAGGAATAGCCAACGAGGGATACGTGGCCCGCAGGTTGACAATGCCTGGGCTAAAGTACACTTGCCGAGTGGATTTAATTGGGGTCGTTCTTTATTAGATCAGTAATAGCTAACTAGCGATTCGCGGGCCACAGGTTGACAATTCCTGGGCTACAGTACACTTACAGAGTGGATTTAATTGGGGCCGTTTTTTTATTAGATCAGTAATAGCCAACCAGCCATTCGCGGGCCGCAGGTTGACAATTTCTGGGCTACAGTACACTTACAGAGTGGATTTAATTGGGGTCGTTCTTTATTAGATCAGTAATAGCCAACCAGCCATTCGCGGGCCGCAGGTTGACAATTCCTGGCTTAAAGTACACTTTCAGAGTGGATATAATTGAGGTCGTTCTTTATTAGAACAGGAATAGCTAACCAGTGATTCGCGGGCCGCAGGTTGACAATCCCTGGGCTAGATAACTTACAGAGAGGATTTAAGTGGGATTGTTCTATATTAGAACAGGGGCAGCCAACTATCAGCCCGCTAACCTCAACGGTGTATCCCACAGAGATAAGAGTAACGATAAATGCAATGCAAAAATTAGTTTTATCTCCTACAAGGAAAGGTTGCTGACCCATGTATTAGATCAACGGGTCAAAACCAAAACCAACATCAAAAAATGACATAAATGTTCCTACAACTTTAGAACAAAAATAAAACAAGCTGCGGTTGCGTGCAATTGCGATTGCTCATTTCATACTAAGAAACCCTTACTAAAAGAATCACTTATATAACGAACTATTTTTTTAATATATATTTCTGACTTCCAGGAAATTTTCAAAAAATATTTGTTTATATATCATGTGTTCCATTGTATTAAATGACAAAATCTGAATTATTTAAAGGGGAAAAGGGAGCAAGATATTCAAGTGCACTATAAGAATAAACTTACTTTTTTCTGAAAACAAAATAAAAAAAAATATTTTAATGCATTTTTAGAGCTATAGTTGTTGAGCGGACATTTTTCTTATAAACCATAGAGAAAATATAAGACTGAAATGTATGACACATATTCGATAAAGAAAATAAACCACATATTACTAAGTAAATAATAAATAATGCTATAAAGGTACATATGCACTAACTCCACCACAGCTGCAATGACGATTTTTAGGTTAGATTAGTTTCGAAGTGCAACTTCTTTAAGCGCATGTGGGTAACATTTTTATGAATGAATCGCATGAATAGCGTCACGAAGATGTGCAGCGTTTTTTTATGCTAATTCGTTTGAAGGTTAAGTAGTTTTAATATTTACAAATAACATATGCCATTTTAATTTTCCACATGTCATTTTGTATTTGTAATAAAATATTTCATAAATTCTCTTTTCTAAATTTTAAATTAATAATTTCTGATATTAACAAAATTTTTATTTACTAATGGTCATTTGAAATTACAATAAGCTTGTTTTAATTTTCAACACTTTTAATATTTTAATGACACTTAAATTTCCTCCCTCTAAGTCTCGCAAATCTAAAGTTTTATCTTGATGTATAAACAAGGCTTAAAAATTATTTTCCCAATGAAGTTTCACTTCTGACATATGTATTCTTGTACGCACGCATAAGAAACTAATCTAACCTAAAAATTTTAATTTTTACGTTAGGTAAGTTTCTTTTGCTGCGTTAATGCGATAAAAAAACTAACCTAACCTTAAAAACCGTCATGTCTGTAGCTGCGGTGACGTTACTATGTAAGTACCGGAAAAAAGCTCATGGAATTGAATTTTTCTTAAAAACAATTCTTACCTTCCATGTATTAGGACCAGATGTTAACTTCCTGTAGCCGAAAAAACTGGCAACCATTGCTATTAATAATAATGGTGACGTAATCCTAAAAAGAGATTCAATATTATTTATAGATCAATAGTTTTTTTTGGCAATATCGACGTAGCCTATTCAAATTATTTTTCCACAGCTATTTTCCTTCGAAAATCGTTCGGGGGCTTTGGGATTTCTGTTGCGTCATCCGCCATCTTGGATTAAAGAGTCATTTTTTGTTTATTCAATAACTAGCTTATTTTCAACTTAAAACAAAAAAGAGTGATAACCAAAGTTGTTCGGAATTTCATTTCTTACGACTTTGATTCTTATCAATTTTTTCCTAGGATCGATATTTTTTGAATTATACCCCTAAGGCTGCGATTTTTTATTTGTTCTAAAACTTGCTTATTTTCCATTTTACGAGAAAAATTATTCTAATCAAAGTTGTTCGGAATTCAATTTCCCAAAAAGCTTAAGCTGTCGATGACCCTACCCGACGATCACCGAAGAAAAAAAAAGTGCGTGCGTACGAAGAACATACGAGCAAGAAGCGAAACTTCTCTGGCAAAGCAAATTTTAAGTGTTATTTTTATATTTATACAAATCTAAATGTTTAGATTTCCGAAACTTAGAAGGAGGGAAAAATGCATTGTAATATTAAAAGTGTCGAAAATAAGTAATTTATGGAAATTTAAGTGACTAATCGTAAATAACGTGTTTTTGTTAATATTGGATATTATTAATTAAATTTTGTTTTTTTTATATAAAATTTAGAAAAGAGAATTTATGAAATATTTTTATTTTATGACAAATAGTATATTAAGTTATGAAATGACGAGTGGCAAATTAAAATACCGGGTATTATTTGTAAATATTAAAACCACCTAACCTACAAACTCATAAAACACGCTGCACATCTTCGTGACGCTAATCACGGGTTTCTTCTGTAAAAATTTTATCCTCTTGGGCCTAAACAAGTTTCACTTCAAAAAACAGCTACAAAAGATTAATGCAATGTCTAACCCTTTATTGAGCTAATTCAACGGTTCCAGTAAATACTTACAAACAATATGCAAACAACCCCAAAAATACAATAAGATAGTTGGCCTGGAAGTGTTCAACATTTCGATAGAATCTTCTAGATAATCTTGGTATAGATGCTGGTGCCTAAAAAGAAACGAGATAAAATATAAACTAAGTTTGTAACATGGTAAAGAAGTAGTTTAATTATGATCCATTACAAAAAAAGATGAGACATAGTATCAATCTCATCATAAAAGATAGGCTAAAGAGATGATATAATCCTGTATTCTTAAAAGTCAAGTCCTGGGTTTGATTTCAGGCACGAGAAATTTAGAAAATTGTATTGTCTAATTACTAGGAAAGACATATCCATTGAGATAAATCATCTCTTATCAGATGTAAAATTATCAATATATGATAATCACTAAAAGCACATGAAAATATACATGCAACTTATATAAAAAAATCAGTTGAATAAATTTTTGTTATTCTAGTTAATTTCAGTAAGGTATGTACCAATTTTAACAAAGCATTCACTGGCAAATAGTTGATGTTATAAGGAGATACTTCTATTTTAGGAAGCAAAGGCATTCAGAATAAGGTAGGAGACAGTTACTTTTAGAAATAAAAGTAATTATTTTGACGAACAGTAAAGGGATATCAAAAAGGGATATGTAACACATTTTTGCAAATACACATTTAAGTCTTGACAGTTTCTGAGGAAAATAAAGTTTTACACAAATATATAGCTTATAATCTCCCATTACTATTTGACTCTATTTTGAGCTGTTTTATTAAAGTATTTCAAAATTACTTAAATTGAAACATTAAGATTTCTGGAAAGTGTAGAAACACTTGGGACATATGTTTTTAAGACATAGGCACCTTAAAATTTTCAGTAGCTATAAATTGTGTCCATGGTCTGCGTGTATTTAATACTCCCATCACCAGAGCAGGCGCAGCTCCACTGCGGACATGCTGTAGTAACCTACAGGATATACATGAATAATATAATATCATAAATATATATGTAATGACATGTAATTTTATAACACATTGTTGTTTTGGATCTAATATTTTGAAAACTTTAATTAAGGACACAAAAGAATTCAGAATATTTTCTTTAGTCAAAACCTCAAGTTCAAATCAGTAAAAATGCAGCTATGTCACCATAAAATGGAATGGTTGATTTAATTAGCTTTTTTAATTTTCAAAAGCTCTCCTATAAAATTTGATTTTGTGAATTTCATTATTCCAAAACAAAAATATGTATTAACTGTTTTCTATTAATTATGAAAATAATATTATATATGTACTTATAATAAAATATAAACTATTTATGAATATTAATTATAACTCTGCATGCAACATAGACATCACTGCTTTGGATGAATAATCAAAAGTTTCATAATTTTAGTTAATAAATAAATTTAAGTCAAGAATGTAACAGCAGCCAGCAAAATTTATATTTTCTTATGTCAAAAATCATTAAAATCTGCAGAAATCATGCTGTGACTACATAAAGTGTCAATTTATTATTGCTTGAATTAAACAATTTGTTTAATTTTCGAATAGTTGTCCTTTATAACTTGCTTTTCATCTGAATGGTATCACTTCCTCCAAAGCACTGATATCATGTATTGTTAGTAATTATAATATTGTTATTAAACATTATAAGCATTTTATATTTCAAATATTTATTTTACACTATTTATGTGTGATTTATAATTGTACTATACAAAATACTACAATTATTCTTCAATAGGCATTAAAATTGTATGTAAATGTCTTTTTTCTACATACATAATTTGTTTGTCATTCCTAATTTGTGCTGAAGTAGTAAATATTTGCTTAACAAGTTTATGTAAAAACATAATTAATTAATGTTACTTATATTAATTATAATTTCCTCATATTGTCAAGTATTTGTCAGTGATTTAATTAGTGTATGATAACAATCTATTTATATGAATAAATTGCAATCAAAGAAACATATCTAAAAAACCCTAAAATGAGAATATGAAATTACTCTATACTAAATACTGTTAGACATATGTATGTGCCATTGGTTAAATTTATATCAATTTCAAGATGTGTTCTGGCTGATATGTGAGACGAGTTTAACAGGTTAAGATTTTACGGGGCGTAAATTTTATTACGGGCGATTTTTAGTGATATTTAAAATAAAATTCCACGAAAATAAATTTGAAGGAATAACTACCACGTAGCATGTTATTTGTTAGTAAAACTTACAATTCCATTTCATTGACATACTTTTGAAATCCTCTTTTTTCCGTCGTTGCATTAATTTCTCCCGAAATCTCAATATTTACATTATCAGCCATTTTTATATACAAGCTGTATTTTTATTTTTATGTTTAAAAAAATCTACAGTCTACACAGGTCACAGAGCACTCTATATTAATATGATTTGAATATCACTGGAATTAATAAAAAGTACTCTGTGTATACTTGACAGTTGATATCGAAATGACAAGCTTACTGATTATTAATGCGTTCCTTTTAAGTCAATACTCCATAAAAATATGGATCGGACTATGTCTGGAAATTATAGTTACGTAAATTATTGCTAAAATGCTTTTGATAATCTCATTCAACGCTGTCATATAGCGCTGTATATAGAAAGTAAGGAGCATCCTTTCTAAGTATGAAAGTGTCTATGGTAAGTAAATTGAATCGCTATTACATTAAGTAGCTGCATTTTTTTACACATTCGTTTGAAAGGAATAATAACGGTAATGAAATATTCTTTATTCAATTAAATTAAAAAAAAGCACTTTTGAATCGTCAATAGACTGTCCGTTGGTATCAAATCTACCACCGCTCTAGAAGTCGCTGAGAAGAAACCGGCAAGAAACTCACTCACGGTTTCTTTTTTAAAGATAGTTTTGTATGTTACAATGTGTAATATTTGCTTGTGTGCAACTGTAATCAAATCCAACCAAACATTGTTATCTCTTAAACATTCTTCAATATTATAATATGCCTTTTATAAAAGTATGTTTTTGACATATCTTTTTTAAATTAAAATCTATAGCCGATTGCCGAATCTTATTAAAAATGCCCATGCTCAACCGGTTAAATGATTTCTGAACCTTCTTACCTTCTCACTCGTAAAATATAGCATCACAAGTTTGCTTTTATTTATTGTATTAAATTGTGTATTTCGCTCTTTTTGCTGTATAACTGAATATTATTACGAATATATAAGATATTATTTAATATATATTGCGACGGTACTGTGAAAATTTATGTATCTTTAAATTTATTTTTTAGTGTAACACATCTTGCACGGCTTAGGGAGGAAACCGATATTTTATATAGAAACTATTAATCGTTGCGACACGTATTCATTTACAATAAACGGCCATGTCCATAAAACAGCCACAGCCCATTTGTCATAATATTCGTTTCATCAATAACCGCAAAGCAAAGTAAATGTTAATTATTAATGGTATTGAAAAAACAAGGCCAATTGCTATTCTATGTATATTTTTATCAGAACCATAGACAACAAATGTATATGTTTCATGTATTCTAAGAAATATGTATTTCTTAAAATATATTTGTGATATAAACAGTAAAATTTTGGCTTTTTGTCAAATGATATGTATTTAAATTCAATACTTCTATTATGATCTACATTTTTTATTTTTTGTTTCTATGACAGTTTGCCGGAAATACTATGAAAATGTTCATGGGCAGGAAGTGAACTTTTGCGTCATTTCATGGCTGGTGTAGAGCTTGAGCTTGATTGCTTTTGTTACGAAAGAGAGCTGGGTTTTCTTTGAAAGTGGCGATTTATGTCAGATTGCCTTTTATTTACATGTCGGCGTACTTTATACGAATACTCGGTAATGTTTGGGTGAAGTAGTGGCACTTGCGGCACAGTGATAATGTTTTCAATATAGAAGGTGCGAGTATTTAATAAAACAAAATGAACGACGGCGATTGGATTTGTAGTGATCCGAATTGCGGTAATATAAATTTTGCACGCCGAGCTTCTTGTTATCGATGCAATAAAGATAGACCTGAAGCTGTAAAGGCTTTTAAAAAGAAGCTTGGCACGGAGATAGGTAAATCTGCAGCGGAGAAATCGCGCGGACTTTTTAATGCTGACGACTGGCAATGCAACAAATGCGCAAATGTGAACTGGGCCCGGCGTCCGACTTGCAATGTATGCAATGCACCCAAGTTTGGCGAAGTTAGTTTCTTTTTTATACTTACTATTAGCTCATTACTTTAAATAACTTTTTCAATGGTTCAAATTAGAATTTTTTATTCCTCGGCTCGAATTCAAATACATTTTTTATACAATTGAATTGGATGACACTCGACGTTGATACCGTTTCATCAGTTTTAAAAACCAATTTTATTAGAAGCTTGTGTATAAGATTTTAAAGTGATTTGAACTTCATGCCTGTTGGCATAGGCATTGATTTAATTTTTTTATTTAAATATGTAAGTTTATAAAAACGTAAGATACCTGAAATGGTATATAAATTTGATATTATAGGTAGAGGCTCGCACAGGTTATGGAGGAGGATACAACGAGCGAGGAGTAGTGGAATATAGAAGACGAGAATCTTCTTCAGATGACGAATATGATGAATTTGGCAGAAAAAAGAGGAAGCGAAAGTCTGGTTCAGATGATAAGGTATGCATACCCTTCTATTGCTCAATAAAAACACAACTTTTATATTTATTAACTATATAGTTGTAGTAACATTCATTTGATTTTCACATTAACATCAAAACTGGTAATATTACTAGTTTTATTAATAATGTGGCAGATAAAGGGATTTTCAAGCTAAGAAGATGTTTGTTAAATAAGTGAAATAAATTTTGAAGCACATCATTACTAAAGTGGAGATAATTTTTCCTGCCTTCAGGTTGGCATCACTGAAGGACCTGTAAGCAAAATGTTGCCACCAACTATGCTGCAGAAGGAAATAATAAAGGATCCTGTTAAACCTGTACCAGCTTCAAGTGTGTCATCGCAGGCTCTAAAAGTGCCAGAAAAAGTCAATGGCAGTCTTAGTGATGGTTCCATATGTGACTTTCCTATTGTCAGCAAAAAAGTATTCAAGAAGAGTCGTTTTAATATACCATATCATAATAACATCTCTCAAGAACACAGCATTCCATATAAACAAAATGGTTTTTATCGTAAAAGATTTTCTAGTATAGGTGACAGGGATCAGACCGGCTCTTCTGGTTATGAGACCAGTTCCAAAAAGGGCACCAGTGTATCACCAGCTTTAAAATCATATAACCCAGTTATGGAAAATAGGGTTTCCTCTACAAACAATGATGTGGTTTATAAGTTCACAGGAACAACACCAGCTGAAGATTTTGAAGTAACTTATACACTTGAAGAAAGGGTGAAAGCAGCAGCTTTTGCTATAGTGTACAATAATTGCAAAATTAGTACTGATAAATTTGAGTCATTATATGATAAACCTGCACCTGACTTCAAAACAATTTTTGGATGGAGACAAAGGCTTTTGTCTACAGGTTGCCTTGTTGATGGACATAAAGAAGTATCGAAAAAAGACAAATTTAATTCTTCAGTCAATGAAACTATAAGAAGTAATGACAAGACAAAGGATTTTCAAAAGTTACCTAATCCTGATGAAATTCCTATATTATCAGACAGTGATGATGAATGTGATAAAATATGTGATATTAAACAGCCTGCATTTGCTGGAAGACAAAATAGTGTTAGTATCGAAGCACTGAATGTTAGTGCAACAGAAAATGGAGTTAAGGTTGCCAGTGGGTCTGTAATTACATTGGAAGATCGATTGTCTCAAAGTAGAAACCACTCTCCTTCAACGCGTAACAGGACCAGGTCTACCTCACGTGACAGTCAAGATTCAAATTACCCAGAGTCTGATATAGAAAGAACAGATTCGAAAGTCATTAATAGAAAAAGCCCATCTTTGAAATCGACCAAAACAAAATGTTCAATCCAAGAATCTTCTGAGTCAGAGTCTATCTCATACAATAGTGATGATGTAGACTTTAGGGCAAGGGTTTTTGGAGATAAAAGAATTGTTAGACGTAAATTGAAGAAGCATTCAATTGCAAGTGCTCAAGTGAATAATTACACAGTCAATGAAAGTCATTCTTATCAAGGATACAGCAGTGTTAAACCAGTTGAACAATCGCCATTAACTGTGGGAAATATTTACACTATGAACTTACAAAATATGGGTGTAAGTCGAAAGCATAATGATAACATCCACGATACTGATGGATGCTCCAGTGAATACGTACCTACAAGATTGGCAGCCACAGCTAAGAAAAATTATCAAGATTTTAAGAATAATGTCAAAAGAAAGGGTTTTTGGGCCAAAGCGAATGGCAACATGTTTGCTAGCAATAAAATAAGAACTAAAAGCTGTATAGAACAAACCCCACCAGAGCCTGTTACTAACAGTGTTAAAAAATCCCAGTGTAATAATTATTCCAGCCAGTCTCAAGGATATGTTACAACACCTTCTACAGTTACAACAGTAAATCGAAATGTAGACTTTACTAAAGATGAAATTGATAGCTGCATACCAGTAGCTCAGTACTTGCCCTTTGATAAGCCAGTAGAAACTGCACAAGCATGTAATATCACTGATGTTACAGAAGTGAGTAATTCCACTGTTTTTGAAATTGTGCAGTCCAATACATCTGTCAAAAATAGAAGTATTATGGACATTTTCAACTCCAATGAGGAAACTGAGGATAATGCTGAAAAATCCCATGATTTAGAAGCATGTGATAGTGTGCCAAAAGCCTATGGTACAGAATGGGATGAAGAGGATGATGCTCTTTATAAAATTACTGAATCAGTTGATATTTTACCTTCAAATTTACCAAGTAAACGTACACCTTCGCCACCTAGTATTGGATCTCTTAGAGCTCAAAGCCCTGTCACAAGCATGTTATATGCTCCAAACGAAGAACATTCTGAAAAAGTATCAAATAATATTGATGCAAATTTTATTAAAGAAAAGCAGGACACATTGATAGGATTACTGAATGATTTGGAAGATAGAGAAGACATGCAAACCTGTGATGAAATTTCAAATCATATTGATAATTTTAGTCCAACACCACTAAGAGAAAGTAACGGAAACTGTAATCAAGTGTACCAACAACCACCATTGACAATTCCAAACATTTCACAGAATCTAGACCTCATTCCTACACCAGGGGTTATAGGCTTACCTCAAGAAAATGAGATCATATTACCTCCTATGAATGCTTCTAATACAATCAGCCCTTCAAAGAAGGTTCATATTTTAGAGTCAATCACAATTAAACCAAATAATCAAACCATGAATGTAGATAATTTAGATCGTGTAGGCATCCATAAGCTTCCACTAATTATTGAGAAACCTAAACAGAGTGTAGTGTCACAAATTGCTTTACCCTCTGAAACAATTGTATCAGAAAAACAAAACCAACCTCAGTTAGATCTTTCAAATATATTAAGCGGGATAAACACTAATACACTTCTACTGGCACTTCAAAATTTACAAAATTTAAAACAACAGCCAGTAGATGTTCAAAATATTGATGAAACGAATAGTCAGGAGAATAAAACAACTGATTTGAACATTGTTGAAACAGTGGAAACAATAAATTTAACAAATGATGAGGATTGGGAGAAAGAGTCTAACCAAGATGAGAGTATAGAAAGGGTGTTAGAGAAATTAGATGGAAGCACAGCAGATACACCATTTCTAAGTGACATATTTGATCCAGGACCAGTTTTTATGCCGCCAAATTTGTCTAAAAAGTTAAACCTAAACCTTAAAACGGTAGATGAGAACAAAACTAAGACACAAACTCCACATTTAAATGAAAATGCGCCAGTGATAGGAAACTTCAAAAGCTTCGCACTTCCGAAGCCAATTTTGCTGAATAGGTTAAAATTAACTGTTAAACAACCTGACAAAGGCAAAGCATCAAATGGAAAACGGCCGAAAAAATTACGAAAGGTGTGTATCGACAAACTATTTGCTTTATAGTACTAACTTCAAACACATATTTATATGTTATTCTTTTCTACCAATTATGTTTAAGAAGGCAACAATATTTTTACAAATCAGATGTTACTAGCCTACTGTTTAGATAGTAATAGCTATGTTCCCCATGAGTTGTGAAAGTGAGGAAAACTGCACATATCCAGAACTTGCCCCCAGGATATGCAGATCACCTATGCACATAACATGGATGATATATTTCTTTAAAAAGCACAATAGTCATTTGTAAAAAAAATATTTAGACACATAAGTTCTTTCACAAAGGGATATTTAATGATGCCTGCTTCAATGAGGTTTCAATCTTGACATTGAATGAGAGTCCATATCATATTATCAAAGTCAAATATAACTTATTACAAATTAAAACTGAATACATTTATTTGTTTTCAACCTATCTAAATAATGTTAATGAAAAGCTGATTTAAGCATTTCTTAATTTGACAACTAATCTACCAGAGATCTAATTGTTTAAGATTAAGATATAGGGCTATGATTGTTTAAAAATCTATAATGAAGCTGTGTGGTGGGTCAAAAATTCAAAACCACCAATGAATGACAGACAACATTAATGAATGTTTACTTAGATAGATAATATGCTTTATTGAACACCAGGATGGAAGAAATATTCATTGATTTAATATTAGGTACCATTAGTGTGCAATTGGATGGTCTTAAAGCTTAGTAGCATATTATGTCTTCATGGGTGTTGTTTTAACGTGAAGTATCATCTAATCTAACAGTACACTTTGTTTCAGAACAAAGCTTCTAGTTCACAAGGTGCAGATGATGGTGAAGAGGAGGAGGATGAAGAAGAGTCTGGAGATGATGCTGATCTCTCTAAGTATGATCTATGGGGCAGTGATGGGGAGCAGGGAAACTCATCCAAAATGGGTTAGCGGTGATGCTTTCGTGTTATAATTTCATAAGGAGATTTTCACAGGAGATATTCTTTATATTAAGGTTAACTCAAAACAATTCAAATTTTCAGATGACGAAGAGAAATCAAAAAGTACAGATGATAGTCCTAAAGATGACAAACCAGGACTTTTAGATAAAAATGGCAAATCAGAACTACGTAGCAGAAAAAGGTACTAGGTTTAGTAATGATGTCTTTCTGTATCTACTTTTGTGTCTAATGCTTAATATCAACATTAATCAAAATGATTGTTTATATGTAGGGACCATCAATATACAGACAGGCATTTGGTTATAAATTTTGTAATACTATTTGTTACATGTATATGATTAATGTTACAGAGCCAGAAGTTCTTCATCATCATCAAGTTCATCTTCCAGTTCGAGTTCTAGTCACAGTTCTGGCCCGGAGACACCAAAAAATAAGTAAATACTATGTTGTACTTAATATCCATCCATCTGAATTGTATCATTATAAATATGAACTAAAACTTATACTTATAACTTACTGCATTAATAGTGTATGTAACTCTCTGTATAACAACTAATCATTTGACTTAAATAAATGTATATATCTGATACAAGCAAATGACCAAGGATAAAAGAAATTTAAAAAATCAAATCTGGAACTTACATGTGGTTAAAGTGATACTTTAAAAATTTTTGGCTTCAAGATAATGAGACTAGTGTAAAATTTCGGAAAGAGGATAATTGTAGGTTTTAGTAATCATTTAATTTTAACTCCCACTATGCCTTGGTGGACACGAGTGGAGGGGGTAAATAGCAGAGCCTAAAGAGAAGCACGAACATAACAAACACGGTATAATGCTTCCTTTCCCACATTAAATCTAATGAATTTGAGTTTCTGTATCTTTTTCGTTTCATCGACTTTCACATCACAATGATGTTAAACAAGTTTCCACTTCAATAGAAATGTTAATATAACAAAGGTTGGAGCTTTCTTTTAAGGGTGGAAGTCACCCCTCTAGCAGAAGAATCTCGGCTTACACAAGAAATAAAGGAAAAAAATAACGAAATAGTTTATTTCATCATCTGTATCTTGCTCACATATAAAAGGTTGGAGTCTTCTTTTAAGGATTATCACCCTGTGACTGTGACACTGCTCTTGCTCCTTAAAAAAAAAAAAAATTATAAGAGTATGCATTTATATAATTGTACGTCATACTATGCGCCGAATAAAGTTATTTTCTTTCGTTATTTCTATAGATTCTTGGGTTAGGTTATTGTAAGACGACATTCTGTCATAGTTCCCCAAGGTAGTCTATTGGGGCCCATATTGTAGATAATATATAGTTCTTCCAAGAACTACAGAGCTATTATTTTAGAAATTCAATTTTATTTGGGACACTGTTTTCATGAGAATTGAATTATACTGTATAGTTATTTTTATACCATATCGGGCTTGTACTGTTGGACGACATTCTTTCATCCCTATAAACAAGGTAGCAAATTGCGGATGTACCAAAAAAATGCTGAGATTAAAGTATTTTGGGAAATTACAGACCCATTTTCTTACTTTGTATTTATGTGCGTGTATGCGTTTGTGTATGGGCTGGTTTTAGTTCAAGCACCATCGTTTTCACTTTAAGATTTTAGCAAAGCATTTGATTTCTTACTGCTGAGGATGGGAGAATTATTTAAAACATTATTTATCTTTATAACATTGTACGCCATTGTACGTTAGGTTATGTGTTGTACACTCTATCTAGCAATAAATAAAATTTGAGTTCGTATGCTAAATGTTTTGACGTTAAAATTACTAAAATGTATTTACAGATTCGACGACTTCAATTTGAACAGTGAACGGGAAGGTTCCCCAAGGACTCGTAAGTCCCGTTCAAGGTCCCGTTCGCCTCGCGCCCGTTCATCTAGCATTCCATCCCGTCGCAAATCAAGGGATAGCCGCTCCGGTGGTGAATCCAGGTTGGTAAAAAATTGCAAATATGATAGTTGCAAAATAGTCTCCTGACCTGATTTTAGTCACGACGTCCAATAATTTTAAGAGGTTTGGAGATGAAAAGACGTTGCGCCAATTTATAAAATAAAAAATAATATATATTTCGCAGGTCCTCACGGGATAAAGAGAAATCCCGGGACAGAGAAAGACGAGAC
This sequence comes from Elymnias hypermnestra, assembly GCA_015832385.1. Taxonomy (NCBI): domain Eukaryota; kingdom Metazoa; phylum Arthropoda; class Insecta; order Lepidoptera; family Nymphalidae; genus Elymnias; species Elymnias hypermnestra. Next base: position 203,832 of record JACTOM010000035.1, on the reverse strand, counting down.
AGATCCCGTGGCTCTCGTGAACGTAAAGAACGTCGTTTCAGTCGCGACGGTAATAACCACTACAGCGCAAGAGGTCGACACCGTTAGGATGCTAAATAAGTGTCTTTCTAACATTATAATAATTAAAATACCTTTGAAATAATATTCATAATATATTGTATTATACATACCTTATAAAACACTAAACGAATAGAGAATTTGTATTAACCTTGTCGGTCCGAAGAGGGGACTTAAAATCCCCATGAGTACTAGAAGGGTTACTTGCTTCATATCCTTTGTAATCATAATAACATTGTCCCGTTTCTTATTTCTGAAAGCGCATCGTTTTAAAATATTGTTTTTGATTACAAAAAAACTCATACAGTTGATATGTGTTATTTCTCTCACTCAAACAAACGGTACCGCCGTAAGGAAAGAGTGAGACAAATGTACGACATTGCTTTCGTTTCGCCGATTTGTACGGCCGCGTATTTCCGCATAACATCTGTATTTACATACAAATGAACTGGGGCTTTTGGTACTCCCAGTCGGAACACCGGTAATTTAATAATTTTACTTGACGTGATTAATATTCGGGAAGGTATTATCATTTTTTTTATTTTGACAAAGTAAACGTTAGTGTTTGTTCTCTTGTGTTTATAGTTACCTTAATCTAACACCTGGCATTTGAATTTACATTTAACAAAATTTTAAAATTTTTTTTTTTTTAATATAGCTTATGTAATTTTTCGTAAATTAGTAAATATATAATTTCTCTGTTCAGTAACTATAAAACACGAAATATTTTAAGGTATTCCTTAATACTCTTTCATTACATGCTTACATATTACGAAGGCAGGTTTCCTATAATTTCTAGAACCTAGTGTATAGCCGGCAAATTAGCAAAAAAAAAAGCGGTTTCTGCTGTATAAAATGCTTTTTAAATTGTATATTTCTTATTTCCACTATAAATAATTACCATACGTATCATATTATATATCTGCAACTGTAATAGCATATTGACAGTTTAATAAACAGTGAAGTAATTAAGTTTTTAGAAAAATCGTAAATTAAGTCAATTATGTTAGGGCTTTTCTAAAAATTCGCTAATTGAGATTAAATTGTCTTAGAAAATATTTTAGGAAAGACTTAATAGGGTGCCCAACTGATAATAGTATCCTGTTTTAAAAAACTTACTCTTAGGATACCTCAAGGCAGTATATTAGGGCCCTTATTCTTTTTAATATATATTTCTGACCTATCAAGAAAAACAAATATTATAATGGAGATTTTGGTAGATTATATAGAAATTTGAATCAGAAAATAGGCTGTACAATTCATACTAACCTGTTATAGATATTCTTTCATAGGGCCACAAGTTACTATATTGGGGCCCATATTGTACTTAATAAATACCCCTGTAATCTATCAAAAAATGCAGAGCTATTCTCTAAGAGACTTAAATTCTATTTGGAAATCGGTTTCAATTGGAAATTATATTGTATAATTTATTCTATACCATCTTAATCTTATACTATTAGAGGACTTTCATAGTGGTACAAGGTAGCACACTGCACCATCAATCTACAAAGAACCGATTATTAAACTGTGATTTTGGTAGATTACAGACATATTGTACTAAATTCTATTTTGCAAAATATGTTGTCCATTTTAGGATAGACAGTACAATTCATTATTAATATAATGAGCTTCAATGTATTGTAATAACGAATTTCTTGAAATCACCTAGGATTGCATCTACTAATATACAAACTATATCTTAAAGAATACATTTATCAAAAATCTCTTTATTATGACATTTTAATCATTGTAGAATTTAGATAGAAAGTATCATCAAATCAAATTTCAACGTATCCTATCAATTATTCCCAACTCATTCCATAATAAAATAATTCATAAATCAGACTCCTTATTATTTAGTATAACGAATATTTTCGGAATCGTTCTAGTTTCGTTATATTGAGCTTGCACTGTATTATTAGACGACGAAATCTCAGGGTGCCACAAGGTATTATATTGGGGCCTATATTGTATTTAATATACATCGCTGACCTTTTACGAAACTAATAATAATATATAGCTGATTTTGGTAGATTAGACATGGCTTTTATTTCATGAGGAGATAACTGTAGCGTCTTACTTACCTGGTGTCTTGTATACGTTATATTATTGTATAGTCGTTATATTCCTTGAGGAAATGTGTTTATTCTATAAAGCCATTATTTAAAATTAACAATAGCTTTTTTTCTTCTTCTATTTGTATGTATATTACTGATCAACTAGTATTAGTTAGAGCATTAATAAAGATAAGATTATCAAAGCATTTAAGGGAAAAATCTCCATGTTTCAAAAGTTATACGTATAGAATAGTTTAAAGTTTTAAGTGCTTTCCTGTAGTGAAAAAAAACTTGTGATTATTATAATTTATCTTTTTGTAAATATTAGATGTCTAGCAATTAATTATTAGGTTTTTTTTTAAAGTTTCTGTTTATTTCCCTTTGTGTACGGCGGGAGTCGAATTTTTTTATCGCCAAGTAACTATTCCTCTAGATAGGTTATCTTATTTGTAAGGTTAAAACGGTAAACGAATTACCAATAAAATCGAATTCAAAAACAAAAAGACTTTTTTATTGCACCCTTTTACAAAATTAAGTATATATAAATGTTCAAAAATACCAATTTTCATCATCCTTTAGCTGTACGATCTGAAAGTTAACATTATATTTTAAATAATATTATTAAAATATTCCGAAATGGAAGGTTTTGAGATATCAACGTAGATTCGGAAATCATTCTCATCTTTAATGTGTATGTATTAATCTTCTGTAATGTGTAATTAATTCGAAAAAATATAAGTAATAATAATAAAAAAAAAGTAATTCGAAAAAGAGATCAACCGCCGAATCCAACTCGGATGGCAGCGTTCGGAAAACTACGGGATATTTTTTCATCCATAATTCCTCAGTGCCTGAAGACTAAGGTCTTTGAACAGTGCGTGGTGCCAGCGATTACATATGGTTCCGAGACATGGCCGGTGATTATGGGGCTCGTAAGAAGACTCGGAGTCACTCAGCGGGCAATGGAGAGGGCTATGCTCGGGGTTTTCCTACGCGATCAAATCAGAAATGAGGAGATCCGTAGGCGAACTAAAGTCACCGACGTAGCCTACCGAATTGCAAAGCTGAAGTGGCAATGGGCAGGGTACATAGTTCGCAGAATCGATGGTCGTTAAGCCTGAAGGTGGTAGAGTTGCGCCCTCGTACCGGAAAACGCAGCGCCGACAGACCCTCCACCAGGTGGACCGATGACATCAGGCGGCGCAAGATCGGGCCCATTGGAATTCATTATGAGAGACCTTTGTCCAGCAGTGGACGGCCATTGGTTGAGATGACGACGACGACGACGACGAAAGTGCATACGTATTTTGAATAAGATACCGCAGTCAGTTTTGGATTTGGCCCTACAAATGTTAAGAAAGGTGAATAAAATAATCTTCAACATTATCTTAATATATGCGGAGGACTATGCGGAGGCAAATCCAAAACTGATTGCGATATGTTATTTAAAATAAGTATGCTCAACCCGACAAATGTTTTCTGAACGTTCTTCACTTTAAAATTACATATTTTGATAATTAAATGTTTAAAAAAAATTAAAAGTGCGTGCATACTTTACGGGTGACAGAAGTGAAACTTCTTTGGCAAATTAATTTTTATGTCTTCTTTATATTTATACAAATCTAAAACTTTAGTTTTCCGAGACTTAGAGGAAGGAAAAAATGAAGATATGTTAGGAATTTAATTGTCATTAAAATATTGAAAGTGTCGAAAATTAATACAAATAATTGATTTAAATCTCAAATGATGAATAGTAAATAAAAATGCCACGTGTTTTTTGTCAATATTAGAAGTTATTAATTAAATGAGTGGCAAATTGAAATGTCACATGTTATTTGTAAATATCAAAACTACCTAACCTTTAAAGGAATCAGCATAAAAACCGCTGCACATATTCATGACGCTAATAATACGTTTCATCCGTAAAAATTTTACCCTCATGCGCCTAAAGAAGTTTCACTTCAAAATCATTTTGTTAAATGGCTTTTAGGTGTGCCAATTGTGCACAGATTATCTCGCCAGTGTCACGTATGTTGGTGAAGACAGAAAATAGTTCCGTTTACAAGAGGATTGAAATAGTTAAAATAGATTGTTAAACCACCACCTATATATAAAGGACAATGTAAGTAATAAATAAATATAAATCTTTCTTACCTCCTTCAAGGCAGCGGCATTCCTGCAGAAAAGAATTTATTGTAATAGAGGAAATAATACATACATACATACATAGCATCACGCCTCATTCCCATAGGGGTAGGCAGAGACAACATCCTTCCACTTGCCACGATCCTAGCATATCTCCTTCGCTTCTTTCATTCTCATTAAACCTTTCACACAAGTTCGTCGGTTTAGAGTACTCTTGACCTGGCCTTTATTTAAAATGCCCTGGATTTGGTCCAGGAATGTTCGCCTTGGTCTTCCCCTTCCATCTCCTTTCATTCATTCTCTCTACATGCCCAAACCATCTAAGCATACCTTTCTCAATTTTAGTCACTACGTCTTCTTTTATACCACAACGTTCTCTTATCATACTATTTCTTACTCTGTCACTCAGTTTTAATCCACTCATGCTTCTCAAATAATACCATTGAATTAAACATAATATATAAATTAAAAAGACATGCGTTTCTAAATTTTTCACTATAGTCTATATTGGAAAATATAGAAAATAATATTACAAACTATAACAAATTTTCAATGTGTAGAATAGGACATACACGAAGTCTTACGTTTGAGAGTGCTTCAAAATTATATTTTGTACTTCTTCAAATTTTATGTTCTGGTAAACGGATTCAGTAAGCTATACTATCTGCCTCATTGATCTACTGGTTAGCATGTTCGACTACAGACATGAGGTCCTCGATTCCCGGGTCGAGCCAATTCAAAAGTCAATATTGAGTTTTTCTATTAAAATTTTCTCAACATTTGCCCCAAGTTGGAAACTTTGCGGTGTGATGCACCCCCGTGCCTCGGAGAGCACGTTAAGCCGCCCTGCACCTGATCTCTCTCTCCCGTCGTGTCGGATTGCAGTCACGTCGGACTATGACAGTGAAGGAATAGAGAGTGCACTTGTGTACTATGCTTTCCAATCCGCAGTGGAGCAGCGTGGTGAGTCTATGCTCTCATATGCGTGAGGCGGCCTTTGCCCAGCAGTGGGAAGTTAATACGCTGCCTCTTACTTTTTTACTACTTTAACATTTTAAAAGTTATATTCCTAGAATATTCTATACTGTTTCACCCGTCTAGTGGTTAGCATGACCGAATACAGTCATGAGGTCCTGGGTTCGAGAAGCGGGCCGGGTCAATTCAAAACCGATATTGAGTTTTCTATTAAGATTTTCTCAATATTTGCCCGAAGTTGGGAGAGCATGTTAAGCCGTCGGTCCTGCGCCCGATCTCTCTCCGGTTGTGTCAGATTCCCGTCATATCGGACTGTGAGAGTGAAGGAATAGAGAGTGCACTTGTGTACTATGCCTGCCAAAACGCAGTGGAGCAGCGTGCTGGGGATATGCTCTAAAAACCCTCATATGTGATAGTAAGAAGGCCTATGCCCAGCTGTGGGACGTATAGAGCAATGTTTTCCAACCTTTTCCATACATCGTTGTTCACTAATAAAATTGTAAATAATTTAAATGATAACTTTGAAGACATTACTGTGAAATTGCNATGAAAAAAAAAAAAAAAAAAAAATAGGGATCCCTAATAAATATTCGTTAACGTAACCCAAGGTGTGAAAAAATTGGACACAAAAATCATCAATTGCGCTGGGGAAACTATTGATGATAGAACAAAAAAAATGTTCTACAATATTATAGAACGCATAAATATCTACAAAAAAATTACATGTCATTTGTAAATATTAAAACTACCTAGCCTTCAAACGAATTGGCATAAAAAACGCCTCATGCGTCTAAAGAAGTATCACTTCAATAATGGCATCATTTTACAAAAAAATGTTTGCTGATATTTTTTTTCTCTATTTAAATAAATGTATATGAGATATTTTTTAGGCAAATGCGATCTACCTAATGCTCTATAGAGCGTGTAATTAATTACAGATCAAAAATAAAACAGTACGTATTAATATAGAACTCAAACTATATACCATTGGTCCTAACAGGCGATTTTAGGACCAAATATAAAGCGGTACTCTGCTATGTTCTTACATTTTCACTTACAATATATACGTATATGTATCTTACCGCGCCTGTAAGCGTTAGTTTTTGTTGATTCTTTGGTCCATCCTTCTTAGGATATTTTGGCGTACAAGTAGATTCCACTGCACCGCCTGGAAAATTTACATTTCTCATTATCTAACTCATAATTAATCTATCGATGCTGGAAAGCAAACTCGTAAGCCGCCAGGGTCGGATTTAGAAGTTTAAACGCTCCGGGGCAAAAAATCAAAGTTGAGACACCTCTATCCGACAATAACTATTTAGAAAAGGTCTATGATCGAGAGGTGAGGAATGAGTTGTGGTCAACGTTATCTACGTATGGGGTGAGAGGTAATCTGATTCAAGCATTGAAGTCTCTCTATGAGGGTTCTAGTGCTTGTGTCAGTATAAACGGGGCGAAAGAGGTGTTCGACAGGGATGTATTGCGTCACCATAACTGTTCAACCTTTTCATGGATAACTGTATGCCAGATTTAAAAGAAAGTATGTATGGCTTAAGAATAAATGAATTTCTCATCAAATGTCTACTCTACGCTGATGATCAAGTAATACGTGCGTCATCCGCTAATGAGCTAAAGGAGATGGTAAATATTATGAATGAAGCTTTGAAAGGGAAAGGAATGAAAGTGAATGTAAACAAAACGAAAGTTATGCTTTTTGAACGAGATGAATATATGATGAATGACAATATTTTGATAGATGGGGAACAAGTGGAAGAGGTGAAAGAATTTGTATACTTGGGATCTAAATTTACAAAAGATGGAGCATTTGAAAGTGATATTGAAAGGAGAAGGGAGTATGGTAAATGGTGCCCTGCGCGCCTTTATGAATAGCCAGATGGTGTCTCAAAGGGCCAGACTGGCTCTGCATGGAGGAGTGGTGCATGGTGGTAAAATAAATGCGGTAGAGATGAGAGCTTTAAGAAGTATGAGTAGTTTGAAACTGAGTCACAGAGTAAGAAATAGTGTGATAAGAGAACGTAGTAAAAAAAAATAAAAATGTTTTATTGCTGTATACAAATATAAACAAACAAGTTGCAAGGGTCCCTGTACTGAGTTTGAGACCCGTATTACTGGGTGACCCGCTCAACCACCGTTTCAGTACAACAACAAATAACTTAAGTTAGGTACAAAGGTAAAATGATCAATTTATAAAAGTAGTAGAATGCATATTTAGTGTACAAAAGTGCATTTAAGAATGCGCGCGCTCTAGTGAGTATGGATGTGTTTGGGTGTGTGTGTGTATGTGTGTTTGTTTATGTGTTAGTTTAAATTTTCCTGGCCGAAAGTTGTAAGTGTATAGGATATATATATATATATATATATATATATTTAATACAATTTTTTCCTATACTAAATTGTCGTTACTAATAATTGTTCCGTTTCATAATTTCATGTAAATAAAAATTGTGTTATTAATCGTTTTAATTCCGTCCGCTTCATTGAGTATATTTTAAATTTACAATTAATTTTATTATAAAGAATCTGGGATTGAAAAACATACTGAATTTGTTTAAATTTAGTTCTGCATTGCGGGATATGGCAGATATTGTTACCTCGACGTTTAGTGAGCTGTTGCGAAATATAAGGCAACTGACGATGAACCTTAAGAATGCAACTGCAAATATACAATTCACGTGTTGTAAGTACCTGAGATGCATTATATAGATCAAATGTAGGTGAGCGAAAAGGTTTGAGGAACATAACCTTCAATAAAGCTCTTTGAGTCCTTTCTAAGGTGATTAAATGACTTTTTGCAGAACCACCCCAGACAGTTATGCAATAACTTAGCACGGATTGAGCCAGAGCTTTATAGGTATTAACGAGGACTGTTTTCTTTGCAACGTGTCGGAGCTTTTTAAATACCCATATGAGTTTCCTCATTTTATCGGCGGTGCTCTCAATATGTTGTCTCCACATAAGGTGCTGATCTATAGTAACACCAAGGTATTTTACAACGTTGTCTCGCTTGATTTCATTACAGCTGCATTCTCCTAAGTGTGGATAAGGACAGGTATGGACTTTATGGTACTTTATGGTAGTGGTATAAAAGAAGATGTAGTGACTAAAATTGAGAAAGGTATGCTTAGATGGTTAGGGCACGTAAAAATAATGAATGATAGGTGACTGACAAAAAGGATTTATGAGTCAAAAGTGAATGCGAAAGTTGGAAGGGGAAGACCAAGGCGAATGTTCTTGGACCAAATCGAGGACATTTTAAATAAGGGCCAGGTCAAGAGTACTCTAAACCGACAACTTGTATGAAAGGTTTAATGAGAATGAAAGAAGCGAAGGAGATACAAGGATCGTGTCAAATGGAAGGACGTGAGCTCTGCCTACCCCTATGGGCATGAGGCGTGATGTATTATTTTGGAACCAGGTATACAAATATATCCACCCAGTCGACAATCACTAGTCAAATCAAATAACATAAGAAAAATCAAATATCTAAAATATATATAACAATGTGTGTATGTAGCTGCGTGTGATGTGTGTGTGTGTGATGTGTGCCAGTATAAGGAGCATGTGCGTATGTTGATGTTAAATTAGGCTTACACTTAATAATTTTCCAATAGATACTCCGTTTCGTTGTAGTTTTCAGATAACACGCGTTTTAATTTCTATGTTGTTAAGGAGTATATAGCTTGTAAAATTCGTAGGATATACCATGAAATTTCATCCAAGCCTGAAAACTTTAGTGTATCGTAGATACGGACAGATGTTTTATAGATAACTCATTGAAATCCCGTCAATGAACTTAATATTACAACGGTTATATTCTCCACTTTGAGATTTCCGAATTTATAACATTGGTTAATTTAGTTTAAAAATGGGATGGCAAGAAATCCACCGTTTAGTTCAGTGAATAAAGATAACGGTTGAAATAAATTTTAACGGTTTATATTTAAATTTTTGAATGGTAAGGTGGGAGCCCCTTTCTTGTAGAGGTCCTGGAGCTGTGGCCCCGGGATAGCCCCTCTTAAATCCGGCCCTGTTGCCCGCAATTTCAGGTAAAGGTTTAAGTTATCTTTATGATAACACCGCTAAACTCTGTGTCTGTTTAGCAACAAAACATATGATCTAAAAATGAATGATGAAGTTAGCTGCTAAATACAGATGACTTATTTTGGATTTCAGGGTTTTCGATTGTTTTATGGGAATGATGCGTTTGGGTAGCATTTTTAAAAAGTAGGCTAATTAGGATATAAATAAGATACATATGTATAATTTATTGCAGTGTTTCACTGCAAAGAGCTTATTGTCCATTCCAATCGGTCCAGTAGTTTTGGCGTGAAAACGCTTCAGGGAGAATTACTTTTTCATTTACAATGTTGGAAAGGATTACATTGTAGGATTATACACTACAGTGAAAGAGTGGAAAGCTTCAAGTTCTTAGGACACATTTTGACGGAGGATCTGCGTGATGACGAAGATGTTAAACGAGAAAAGAGGGCTCTGGCTGTTCGGTGCAACAAGCTCGCACGTCGTCAACTTTGGGCCAATTGCACTAACAACTCACGTAGTGGCATCAGAGTGATGTATAATAATGCATACCGCATTTTGATGAAACTACCGAGATACTGCAGTGCTTCGGGTATGTTTGCCGACGCCAGAGTACCGGACTACTTCGCGATTATAAGATCTCGAATCGCATCATTTTGGACTCGCATTCGTGACTCTCAGAATACTATCCTCAAGATGTGTTCGGAGTGCCCGAAGAATTCCATTCATAAGTATTGGCTTGCAGTTCATCGTGACAAAAATAAAAAGTACAACATACTATAAATTTGTACAAATACGAAAATGACGAGGAAGCCTTATACCCTTAGATTTTATTTAGTATTTTTATTATTATTAGATTTAATTTTGATTGTATTCTGTATGTTTTATGTATTTGTTTTGTTTTTGTGTTACTAAACTGTAAACTGGAACAAGTGCCTTTTAATAAAGATAAATAAATAAAATAAAAAGTTTGTTCGCTTTAAGAATGCAGTGAGTCATCATTGTTTGCCCGCCTTGACCCCGCCCTATAACCAATCAAATCCTTATTAATGACACGGTCAAGTTAACAATGTACCACTATATCTAAATTGGAGCAGTTTCCATTAAATGTATATACACTTACACTTTTCATGTATTGTTACATAATAATAATTATTCACATATGATTGATAAGTTTTATTTAAATCCTTCATTATGATAACTAACCTGGACCGACATTGGCGCCTTCGGCAGGACTCACTTTATACATCTGAAATGATAAAAAAGTACTTTTTAAATATGCCACTTGTTTTTTTAATTTAAAAATTATGAAATATGTTTATTTTATATTTTATGAAAATCAGTGACGAGTGGCAAATTAAAATTTTATTTGTAAATATTAAAACTACCTAACCTTAAAATGAATTAGCATAAAAAACGCTGCACATCTTCGCGCGTTTTATGCGTAAAATTTTTCCTCTTATGCGTCTGAAGAAGTTTCACTTCAAAAATATAAATGAAATTCAAATGCAAATATTCTTTATTCGAGTAGGCCTTAACATCAAGTCCACCTTGAATCGTTAAGTTTCATTTTATTTTCAATGTATGACTGATGGTGTTATTAAAGAACGACTTACAATCTAAGGTTACGAGGGTTCCCATACGCCCTGATCTAAGAAAAACCCGCAACAAACTTAGTTGGGATAACTATATATTTGATATTACCCGTCCATCATCACCAGCAGCGAGTCCCGATGACAGAGGAACAACATCAGGCCCCCACTGCTTTATAAAGTGTCCAAGACGAGCAACGCGTTGAGCTGGAGTAGTGACGGTGTGTGAACCACCACAATATCGGTTACAAATGTGCTTGCCTGTATCCGACCTGTATTTCAATTAATTATCAATACTATAATAGTCCATCGAAATGGTACAATTTAAGGACCTAACATTGCTTTTTTTAGAGGACGCAATTTTATTTTTGGTACATGTGTGGGGGTTTCAATAGAAGCTTGACCCCAAGTTTGTGGGGTTGCCGCCCTTATCCCCCAGCCACTATCTTGGAAAATAGTTCATTAAACTAAGTTAAAACATTTTGTTGTGGCAGGATTCTCATGAACATTGACGAACCCAGTGTACTTTAGAGAGCCATAACAGCGTTTTTCCTGAATGAAATTAAAAAAATATAAAGAAATATTTTCTTCAAAAGATCGTCTACAAGATTGGTCTGAGGTAATTTTTTTTTGTAAAATGTATAAAAAAAAAGTTATAGAGCAAAACAGAAAATTCTCATACAAGTTTTCTCACTATTTTGCTTATAACTTTTTCAATTTTAAATTTAAAGCAAAAAGTTATATGAACATATTTGTAGGTAAAACGATTTGCTACGAATTATGTCTTTACGGATTTTTTATAGGCCGCATAGTTTCTGAGATATCGCGAAAAAGGAGTTAGTTCGCATTTTTCCAAGCCGGGGGACAAGGCGACCCCACAAACTAGGGGTTAAGTTTCTATTGACCCCGTCCCACTCATGTACCAAAAATAAAAGTAAAAGTGCGTCGTTTAAGAAATGCGAAGCTCATGAAACATTTTAATGGACTATAGATGACCATCCAGACTGCATCCAATCCAGGACATTTTAAATAAGGGCTTGGTCAAGAGTACTCTAAACCGACGAACTTGTATAAAAGGTTTAATGAGAATGAAAGAAGCGAAGGAGATATGTAAGGATCATGGCAACTGGAAGGACGTGGTCTCTTCCTACCCCTATGGGAATGAGGCGTGATGCTATGTATGTATGTCCCGGGATTCATCCCCGGTAGGGCGAATTTAGGAAATTGCATTCACTAATTTCAGTGAATCTGCATACACCTACCAGCAAAGAGATACCGCCAAGCAAGATATATATGTTCCGGTACGATGCTGTATAGAAACCATAAGAGCTAAATTGTCTCTTACCAGATTTTAGGTTGTATCATCATTTATCATCAGGTTTGATATAAGGTTACATTTGGACGTTCTTTGTCATACTTATAGGATGTATTACATAATTCAAGTATACCTTGTCTTCTGCGGTGGTTTTTGTGATGCCTGTTTGTCGATGTTCTCCCAGTCGTGCATATTTCGTTGAGGCACGTTCGCTGCTTGCGCCTTGCGTATCGTATCTAATATTAAAGCAAACATTCAAATCGAAAATTGTATCAATATATAACATAATTTTGATGGCGTCGCTGGCGCAGCCTCGCTAGTAGTAGCTTTGCTAGGAGAGATCCTGGATTATGGAGAACATTGTGGTATAAAAGAAGATGTAGTGAGTAAAATTGAGAAAGGTATGCTTAGATGGTTTGGGCACGTAGAGAGAATGAATGATAGGAGACTGTCAAAAACGGATTTATGAGTCAAGAGGGAATGGGAAAGTTGGAACGGGAAGACCAAGGCGGTTTAAATAAGGGCTAGGTCAAGAGTAATCTACACTGACGAACTTGTATGAAAGGTTTAATGAGAATGACAAGAACGAAGAAGATATGCAAGGATCTTGGCAAGTGGAAGGACTTGGTCTCAGCCTCCCCTATGGGAATGACGCGTGATGCTATATACCCTGAATTTGATTCCCTGCAGAGCAAAGGAACTTGCATTTGAGAAGCTTTGGTCGTGACTAGTTTCTACTGAACTAGCAAAGACGAGACGCTAAAGAAAAACTTGTGTTTCAGTACGATGCTTTAGAAACCAAAAGAGGTAAAGTATCACTCATCAGGTTATCGCGCTTCCATCTTCGACCTTATTAGCAATGTCTATCTGCATTACAAATACAGAATTATAATTGGAAGTTCTAATATTGCCATCGGTTTCCGAATTTTTTATGTTCCATAATTAATAATTATAAGTAGCTGAAGGAATTTCAGAAGGACCATCATTATTGAATTTATACAACTAGTTCACATTCTTCCTGTACCGGGTATTAGGATTCCGCTTACGAAAACGAGGACAAACCATAATACTAATGGCACCTTTGATGATGGGATGGAAAGAAAATAGATTTTTCGATGAATCAGAGCGTAGACCCACCACGCTGCTCTATTGTAGATTGACAGGCTTATTTGACGATTTAACTTATTAAATTACTTAATTTATTTAACGACAAATTATACAGAACCCTCTATTGAAAGCTCATGAAAAAGGTTCAAAGATTTCTTTCTATACATTGAGTTGAAAAGTTGAAACTTTGGTTTCCTAATTATTTAAGGGGTAAGGTACGTAAGTCGCAGCTAATTAACGCCCCACAACTGGGCACAGGCCTTGTCACTCACATGACATATGGTTTTCAGATCACGCTGCTCCATCTCTATTCCTTCACTCTCACGGTACGATGTGGCGGGAATTGGACACTCGTGGAGAGAGATCAGGCGCAGGACCGACGGCTTAACGTGATATCCGAGGTATCGGGGTGGATCACACCGTCAACTTCCCAAGTCCGGGCAAATATTGAGAAAAGCTTAATAGAAAACTCAATATCGATTACGAATTGGCCCAACCCGGTACTCGAACCCAGGACCTCATGTCTGTAGTCGAACACAACAATGAGGCAGTCTTCAAGATTCAAAGGGCGTGACTAGGAATTATAATTCAACTCATGCTTACCAAGTTCATAACTTAGATAGGGTTTCATAGACATGTTGGCGGGCATCGGTCTAGCAACGGGCACTGTTGATGCTGCCTCCATAGGCATGACAGCATTCGCATCACAGGATATGCAGTTCACATCCCTAGCGAAGAATATAAACTATTGCGTTGATGCGATACTATAAGGGCTATTAGGTCCGTTTCGCTCTCTATAACGTACTTAACATAAGAAATAAACAACAATGTGAAATAAAAAGCGTAACTTAACACGATAAAATTGGTTGTTTCTACACACTATTGCAATTCACTAGAGCTGGGGTGGGAAACCGGTCTCCTGGGGGCCGTATGAAGTTCATACAAATGAGAGTAACCAAAAATATGGCAAAAATACAAATTAAATAGATTGGAAGAAAAAATGTTTCTTGAGCGCATCAATATTCTCACATTTGAGGCTTTTACTAATATCCCCATAACGTTTGTAGCCGTACCAATGTCCTCATAAAATATCTAGCCCGCAACAATGTTCTCATTACGTTTGTGGCCTTTACCAATATCATTAAAATCATTTGTGGCTTTTATCAATATCCTAAAAACATTTGTGGCCTTTACCAATATCCTCACAACATTTGTGGCTCGTGACACTATTCTCATACCATTTGCGGCCTGTGACAGTATCCTCATAACATTTGTGGCTTGTGACAGTATCCTCATAACATTTGTGGCTTGTGACAGTATCCTCATAACATTTGTGGCCTTTACCATTATCCTTGTAACATTTTTGGCACGCGACAGTATCCTCATAACATTTGTGGCCTGTGACAGTATCCTCATAACATTTGTGACCTTTACCAATATCCTCATAACATTTGTGGCCTGTGACAGTATCCTCATATAAATGTGGCTTTTACCAATATCCTCATAACATTTGTAGCTTGTGATAGTATCTTCATAACATTTGTGGCCCTTACCATTATCCTCATAACATTTTTGGCCTGAGACACTCTCCTCGTAACATTTATGGGACATGAAAAAACCGACTCTAGCTCTATAGAGCTTATAAATAAATAAGATAACTAAAATTAACATTTTATAAGTAAACACGCCCTGTTATCGATTCATTCGAATATTTAATAGACATACGAGGAATTATAAAACAAAAAAAAAATAACATAAAGTTTGCTAAATAAATTATCATTTCCCAACTAAATAATTTTAAAAACAAAAACTAATATGCTTTTCATAAACCAATTGTGTAAATTGGAGACGTGGTAATTAGTTCACTAGTTTTAAAATATGTACATAAATAATATTTAACACGAAATATCTTTTAGAGAAATCTAAAGGTGTATTATTGTCAAATAGTATTGTTTATTTACAAGTTTACTAATGCTGTTTACATAAATATGTAATTTATCAATCAATTCTGTCATCACTTCACATTAGTTATAAAGAGTAATGAATAAGGAATGACATTTACATGTTTTACTTGTAGATTTATGGCACGACAATTATTTATAATTTGCTACAAATAATTCCAAATAAAATCAAATCTTATTACAATTTATTTTAAGTATATTTTGAAATAATAACGGTACCTTTGAGTGTTCAATGTGATCAAAGTTGAACTTGTTATTATGGCGCTTCCGCTGTATATTGCCTAAGATCTTTAAAATACCCATCGGATTTTAGTGCAGTTTCCATCAATAGATAGAGTAATTCAAGAGGAAGATTTGTATTTATAATACATACATATTATAGTACAGAAAAATCGAGGAATACAAAGGGGGAATGCGCGAACTACGTACACCTCTAGTGGGTACGTGTGATTGTCAAAGGAGACCGGTACATGAATCATGCCGATACATGATATATTATCTCCCGTGTAACTTCTTAGATTTTTATTCGGCGGTGACAATGACACAGATGAAAAATATTTTTTATAAGTTTTTTCAGAGATGACGGTAACGGACGAGCCACTATCGATTTCAAATTGTAGATTTTTACCGTTCATCGAAACGATCTCCACCATAGGTTCACCCGTACGAGAGCGAATGTTAAACAACTTACCATCGTCATCGTCAGCCTCGACCGTGTCAACCATTTTTATGTGACCCACTTTACACATTCTTTTTAAATGGCCTTTTTTATTGCACTTTTTACATATATAATTAGCAAATTTACATTCTGAGGCCTTGTGATTTGTATACCCGCACACCGAACACTTTATTTTATCGGCACTACCACTTTTCACATCCTGGATTTTAAACATGTTGCGCCTGTCGTAGGTCGGATATGTATCCGCGCTTGCCGCGGCACCGTCCCGGGCACTCCTCATATTTTCTGCTATCTCCAAGGCTTTTGCAAAACTTAAGTCGGAAAGATTTTGAGCGTACAACTTCTCCTTCTCGAGTCCTGGCTGCATACCCATAATGAAGCGGTCCCGTAAGGCCTCCTGCACATTAGCAAATTTGCAGTGAGCTGTCATTCCTCGCAACCTAGCCGCCCACTCCGAGTGCGATTCTGTGGTGTTCTGTGTTGCGGCATAAAACTTGTGACGCTCACCGAAACCCACTCTTTTTGGAGTGAAATGCTCGTCTAGAAGTTTTAAAATGTCCTCATAAGGTACCTCATCCAACTCTTTAGGCAGGGCTAAATCTGCTGCAAGCTGGTATGACTCCTCCGTGAGTGCGCTTAATAAAACAGCGCGTCGCTTGATCCCCGTGGAATCGCTGGTCTCGTTTACATCATTTGCGACAAACCATTGCAGTAGACGACCTTTATACGTCTTCCATGTATGAACGCGATGATCAAACGATGATAAAATTCCGAACTGGTTGACGGACATTTTTAATTACTTTATTTATTAACTAGTACTGCGGGTAGATCCTCGTCGACACTGTTACGTACGGGGGAACACAAGTTAAACAAGCCGGCGCTAGCTTCGTACTGCTTTATTGAATAATGTTACAGGTGAGGCGACACCCTCGCCGTGGCGTGTACGCACACATATACAACAGTATTTATAATACATACATATTATAGTACAGAAAAATCGAGGAATACAAAGATTTGTAATGTGACGTGGTGACAAACAAATTTTTGTGCGCTTAAATCGCAAATGTTGGTCAAACCTTACGAGATACGTAATTGTAAATCTTGGGAAGATCGATGAAAGTCTACAATAATATAATTTGTCGGAGTGCAGTAGTCTGTGGAACGCTGGCGCCATCTATCGGCGTAGGACAGAGTCAATAGTGGCAGTTCGGCGGAAGTCTCTCGGTAGTTTTCGAGTGGCGCTCGACCGGAGCAGTCGATTGTTGGAACTGTCGCGTTCCTAGCTATTATTGTTAATGAGTTTGTCTAAATTGATATCGGGAACATTAAGTGATTGAACATTATAATCCGAGTTAATTAAAAAAGTGTTTGATTGCACCAACATTACACACGAACGCCCACAGTGTAAGAAATTAAATAATGGATCCCATTAATGACGACGTCGGCTTTATGCTCTCCTTTTCTCTTATTCTCCGACACATTTACCTCTAAAGGATAATCCACAGTAACTATTTTTATCTTTTACATATAACATAAATATATGTGTTATTTATCAAGGTATTTTATACAATACAGTATTATTCCTTATACAATTAAATAAATAAAAAACTTAATTTCATGTAGATCAAAATTGCACTTAACAGCATTTCATTAAAATAGATATGTTAGAAGTTATAGGAGTTAATAATATACTGGTTACTACCTTAACTCTACTCAAGTAAAATACGTTTATTAAACTTCTAGTGAATGATGATGTAAATTTAGTTTTTTCGAAATATTGAAAAAATCTATATTAATCCAAGTATAAAAATATAAAGATTTCTTTAGATGTAAGAATTAACTTTATATTCTTTTGTGTATTACTTGTTTTTAAATATACATCCTTAACATTGCTCTTTTAAAAAGGTATAGGGTTTTATTTACCTCAGTAAACGTCGTTTTGTTCCAGCGGCCTCTGCTTCCCTCCTCATGGCTGCCATCTGCTTAAGATTGTCCTGTAGTTGTCTCAGTTTGCTGTTGAAGAAGTCTTTCACCGGCGACAGCTCCATCTTGTCCAACTTCATCTCGATTTCTCTTTGAATGTCATCAAGAGCTTGTTGCCATAATGCCTCCTGAGGTTTTAAAATTCAACACAAAGTTGTTAGTCACACGAATTGTGGTTTATGGTGAAATTAATTACGTATTTTATTTCCTGTTCCCTTGAAAATATTTCAGTCCCATTAGGATTATAACGATAAGGAAATAGATCCAGATTTAGAGTCCATTATACATGCATACATAGCATCACGCCTAATTTCTATAGGGGTAGGCAGAGACCACGTCCTTCCACTTGCCGCGATCCTTGCATATCTCCTGCGCTTCTTTCATTCTAATTAAACCTATTATACAAGTTCGTCAGCTTAGAGTTTAAAATGTCCTGGATTTGGTCCAACAAGGTTTGCCTTGATCATCCCCTTACAATGTTCGTATTAACTCTTGGCTCATAACTCCTTTTTGCCAGTCTCCTTTCATTCATTTTCTCTGCGTGCCTTAATCATCTAAGCATACCTTTCTTAATTTTAGTCTACTACTACACATCTTCCTGTATACCACAGCGTTTTCTTATTACACTATTTCTTATCTTGTCACTCAGTTTCAACTCATACTTTTCAACGCTCTTATCTTTACCGCATTTATTTTACTATTATACTTCTTCTGCCATACATAAGTGTTAGCACCAACACTCCTCTGGGCACAGCTAGTCTGGCCCTTTGACGTACATCTGGCTATTCATAAAGGCGTGCAGAGCACCATTTACCATATTCCATGCATTCACTTTCAATATCATTTTCACATGTTCCATCTTTTGTAAATTTAGATCCCAAGTATACAAATTCTTATAAAGTATACATGCTATTTAATACAGCTGAGGTTGGAAGGATAGCTTTGTGTGAGGATCCTGGCGTCATATTTTGAAGTCGTTCATCGGAGGTATAGTTAGCGGAATATTGACCGGCGATAGGGAGTGGAAGGCTGTGCCCCCCTAAGATATTTCACTGAAGGAGCCTAATGAGAGGCCAAACGGAGAACGCAATGGATGCTCGTCTCCAACAAGTAAGGAGGAAAGAGGCGTATGTAACCGCTTCTCCTCCCTAAGATCTCATCCGTAGTTTCAGGGTAGTTTGCACTGATACTCTGGTACTCCACCATAGAATTGGGAAGGTATAGCGGGTTTTTAGTTGGTATTTTGGTTATGCCAGCGAGTCCTACATTCCCGATTAGATTTAAGTGTCTAAGACATTATGCAGCGTGAAAAAAAGGGTGCTGATAACCTAGAATTATTCGTAAGAATTGCAAAATATTTGGCTAACATGGAGCTATTATATATAAAAAGATACCTGTAAGTTGAGTTTCCCAATAGCATGTTCAAGACCTCGCGATAAGTCATCGCATGCTAATTCGAATTGGTCGTGCGAAACTTTACGCGCAAGCATACGGAGGTCGGCTTTCTCGGCCATAGCTTCTACCATGTCTTCGCGGTCCAATTTTATAGTCTTCAGCAGTTCAATTTGTTCCAAGAGTGCCTAAACGAGATAAACACATATTACATTATATATTTTACTTAATGTTTTTAAAACCTCGCCGCTTTATATGAATAATCACACAATCCAAAATTTCCACGGTATACATTAAATATTATTATGTCTTTGGTCCATTATAACATTCTGTTCAATTTTCAAACAACTTTAAATTTAATTGTAAAATTATCTTTATAAATTGGGTCATTATTCTTCCTAACAGGCGATAGATTAAGATAACATTATTATTAGCTGAACATGCTTTTGTATCGAGTCATTTAGTCAAGGCAAAGGAATTTATTAATATATTTTCACCAACTTGAAGACTTTCAGCTCTCAAGAGGTGTAAGGTATATATGAAAGCAATGCAAGTTGATTTTTTAATAAACATGAAAAACGATTTTAATCTAGCGAACGAATCCTAAAATTTATTAAGAGCACATCTTACTTTTTACGAAACAAACAATGTTGCAAAGGTTAATTTTCTTGGTTTGAATTGTTTAACTGATTAATACAATTAGAAAATGTATTTATATATGCAAATATTTCAACAACTTATAATTATTTATAACAAATTAGAATCGTCTGATAGTGAATTTGAATTTTTGCAATTATTTCACATTAATTGCTTTTTAAAATGCTGCTTAGATGTGAAAATAGAAAGAGACATTTCGAGTTTTTCATTGATGTAGATGTTCTTTTTTGTCCAAAACGCATTAACTTGTTCCCCTTTTTGGCATATTTTCAGACATAATTGGTCTCCTTATTGTTCAAATTCTACCAAACTGCAAGTGGATCACCGACTCAAGTTTATCTTTGAATAGATCATTAAATAAACCCTTTCTTGAAATTTCGGTAAAAGTAAGCCGAAAATCAATGTTTTCGTAAAAGACAAGGCGATGGAAGTGACTGTTAAAATTGAAACATATATTTCGCCTCTTAGTTGAGGCATGATTTTTAATTTTTTTTCTACATAATAAAAGGGAAATCCAATCTAACATTCATATGATACTGTCGATCCTCTTTTTCGGATGCCAGTTGAAGAGCTGTTTCATGCACTTGCTTCAGTTGTTCTTGCATCTCTTGTACAGTTTGGAACAACTTCATTAGCCCTAAAAAAACGTTCTTCAATTGTATATATACGTATTGGATGCTAATTTTTAATGGATATTATATTGTGTATATAAATCATAATTTTATCATTTTTATTGTTGTACCTTGTAAATCTTTTATAAGATCAGGGGACAATTTTCCTGACGCCAATTCCTCTGTTAACGCTGCAACTTGTTTCATTAAATATTCCAGTTGATCTTGGAACGAATTAATCTGCAATATTGACACAAACATTATAAATTTTACATTGTCTATTCGAAAGAACCACTTGTCTATTTCACTGCCTCATTGGTCTAGTGGTTAGCATGTTCGACTACAGACATGAGGTCCTGGGTTCGAGTCCCGGGTCGGGCCAATTCAAAAATCGATATTGAGTTTTCTATTAAGATTTTCTCAATATTTGCCCGAAGTTGGGAAGTTGGCGGTGTGATCCACCCCCGTGCCTCGGAGAGCACGTTAAGCCGTCGGTCCTGCGCCTGATCTCTCTCCGGTCGTGTCGGATTCCCGTCACATCGGACTATGAGAGTGAAGGAATAGAGAGTACACTTGTGTACTATGCCTGCCAATCCGCAGTGGAGCAGCGTGGTGGGTCTATGCTCTAAAAACCCCCTCTCATATGAGCGAGGAGGCCTGTGCCCAGCAGTGGGACGTTAATGGTCTGCTACTTACCTTTCTTTTTACTTGTCTATTTCGAGAATTCTACCATCACGCTTCCTATGTGGCTTAAATCACATTATTGAAGTAAAACATAACGCGCTTTATATCGTCACTAACTTTATATCTCCCTCTAAGCTTAGGTTCCCCTCACCAGATCACATATTTCGTAAGGCTCTCTTCACGTTTTCATCAGCTTATTCGCCAGGATGAGACCCATAGAGTATCGTTAATAAAAGAAGTGTACTATAGACCATAGAACTGAAGTAAAAAGGATCTCGATTTTTCTATCTTCACTAACTTGCATGTCCCTCTCAATTACCGGTCGCTTTGCTAGATCACACTTTTTGTAACACTCTCGTCATGCATTTACTCCTCAAGTCAAGGGTGCGTAAAGAGACTTCAAACTCGTTTCTATTAGCTGCCTGGATATATAAAAGTTTCCATTTGATATGAGCTTTAGTGCTATAGAAAATCGAACCTGGGACCCGCTAATATCTTTTTTTCAAAACACGATTTACCTGGTCTTGTATGACCCCATCGTTTTTCCCAATGCTATCGCAACATTCCTTAAGACGCTTTTCCAACTCGTTGATTCTCTCCATCAGACCAGCAGTCATCACCGAGAATGATTGCCGTGGAAATTCGGATTTTTTGCGCTCTATAAAATAATATTTGAAATATAACGCATCTACTCAGCAATCATAAACTATAATAATAATAACTGCCTCATTGGTCTAGTGGTTAGCATGTTCGACTACAGACATGAGGTCCTGGGTTCGAGTCCCGGGTCGGGCCAATTAAAAAATCAATATTGAGTTTTTTATTAAGATTTTCTCAATATTTGCCCGAAGTTGGTAAGTTGGCGGTGTGATCCACCCCCGTGCCTCGGAGAGCACGTTAAGCTGTCGGTCCTGCGCCTGATCTGTCTCCGGTCGTGTCGGATTCCCGTCACATCGGACTATGAGAGTGAAGGAATAGAGAGTGCACTTGTGTACTATGCCTCCCAATCCGTAGTGGAGCAGCGTGGTGGGTCTATGCTCTCATATGTGTGAGGCCTGTGCCCATTAGTGGGACGTTAATGGGCTGCTACTTACCTTACTCAGCAATAAACCCCCCTACTATCTACTAGGGTTGCTGTTAATAATTTTTGCTTCAACAAAAAAAGGTGCAAACATTACTTACAATCGAGTTAGATTCCAATCAAGTGCAAGCAGACAGAAAATTACTTAGATAATAAAAAAAGCGTGGAATAGAATGAATTGTTCTGATCTAAATAGATTATCGTAATTATAATGGTACAAAAAGAGGATGACAAAATGGAAAGGACGCGAAAGATACCTCATAACTTGAGAATCTAATATCATAATCGAATTAGTGTGTGGAAAAACCTATATTTAGATAGATAGATTACTCTTTATTGTACACCAAAAAAATTACAACATCAATTATGCTAATATTATACAATGGAGTACAATAGGTTGCCTTATCGCTTAGTAGCGATTTCTTCCAGACAACCTTTGGGCGAAAAGAAAATATAAGTGCGATTATGGTACGTGGTATACAAAAATACTACACAAATAAGAATAATATATGCAAACATACATACATACATATTTAAAACTTAAAGATACGAGAATGAATATTATTTGTCGTTCAAAGTGAGAGATAATAATCCGTTACTAGTCGTTTAAATTTCTACAGCGATTGAGCTTCCTTCACAACAAGAGGAAGATCGTTCCACAGCTGAACTGCTACCACCGAAAAAGAGGTAGCAAAGAATTTCGTTTTATGAGGAGTTATTATTAATGCCTTACACGCCGCGGAAAGTAGAGGCAAATGGCGTTCCATTATAAAAAGAAATTTGCTCATCAGAGGTGGTTGGCACGACCCTCAGAATTCAGGAAACGAAGCAAGGAGGGATTATTAATGTGAGGTGATGAGAGGTTCGTCAGCTTCTCTCACCTGTCTTAAATTGAAATTTTTCCTTGAGATAAGGAGGTGCGTTAGGATAAAATAACACGCAGTACAGAAGAGAGAGTATGTGTAATTTCCGGCGAAAGCGTATGGGAAGCCACTAGCGCGAAATTCTGAAACGAGATCATATTTACGTAGACTAAATATGAACCGAATAGAGAGATTTTGAATTCGCTCAAGTTTATTTAGCTGGTCTATGGTTAAATCTGTGTAATTTGCGTCAGCGTAGTCAAGAATAGAGAGAAGGAGGGACTGTCAATATGATATCTGTCGATTCTAAAGTTTTAACCTCCTAGCATAATAACAGTTACATTCACTAGCCAAATAAAAATATATAAGTTAGATTTTACCAGGTGGCGGCGGTGGTGCATCGGCAGTAGGCGGAGGCGGTGGTACAGCATCTGTAGGTTATGACATAATTTAAATTATAGTCTATTGAAGGAATCTAGGATCCGATCTTTACTACATACCTTCATAGATAGCATCACGCCTCATTCCCTTAGGAGTAGGCAGAGATCACGTCCTTCCACTTGCCACGATCCTTGCATATCTCCTTCGCTTCTTTCATTCTCATTAAACCTTTCATACAAGTTCGTCGGTTTAGAGTACTCTTGACCTGGCCGTTATTTGTAAATGTCCTGGATTTGGTCCAGAATGTTCGCCTTGATCTTCCCCTACCAACTTTCCCATTTACTCTTGACTCAGTCTCCTTTCATTCATTCTCTCTACGTGCCCAAATCCAAATGCCAAATGCTTATATGCATTCCTTTCTCAACTTTACTCACTACATCTTCTTTTTCTTCTCTTATCGAGCAATATTAAAGTTTCGGACCCTACGTATCAGAAAATTAGGAATGATCCGAACGGAGGTACCAATTACCATTGATTACCAATACCCATTTAATTTATATAAACAGAGTTAAAGAAGAGTGTCATACATTTGTCATGCTCTTTCCTTACTGCGGAACCATGTTTGAGATATGAGTAAGTAGAAGAGGCATGTTTATACGCGCATTTATTATAAGTTAATCTCTTATCGCTTATAATAAGTATTTCTACTCAGCACGAGTAGAAATACTTATTATAAGCGATAAGAGAATAAAAGCACTTTTTCCTGATAACACGTAAATTATCCAAGGACGACTTAAAGATCTAGCAAATATCGTATCTGAAGCCCTTAAACTACATCAAATAAATTAATTTTATATAGTACTAATGATGGTAAGAGGAAGGATATCAATTTTGTTTTGTAAGGAGATGGAGTTTGGGATTCGCTGCAGAATACCCACTAAAACCCAGCGGATCCCTCCGCGTCCTGAGCTGGGCCATCAGAGGTATCCTGGAGGCATTACACTCTGGGACCTCAAACATAAGCTGTACAATTATCCAAAAAGGCTGAATAAATGTAAAAACACGTCTCCTGATCCTCGGCGTCCTTCTTCAGCCAGTGGTAGCCTCTGCTCCGGTTTTCCTCGCCCTCTCTGCTTGTGAGATATTGTTGTTACAGATTGAAGAGACCGGCCACCAACCACTTTTCTTTTCCTTCTTTTCATTTCTCTCCAATTACCGGAGGTTGGATATCAGCTGTGAGAATCTGGATTGATCTCAGACGAGGTGAATGTTGAGGTGCCACGACTTCTTGCGGCGACCACTTTTGCTACAAGTATATACTCGGCTTTGAAGAAAGGTATCGATTATTTACACAAGGGTGTCCTAGAGATATAGCAAAAATAGTATCGGAAGCCTCTATGAGCTTGGATAAAGCATTCTTACCTACTCCAGCCTGTATCTCAGCTAATGTCGTGTAGAAAGTATTCGTTAAATTGTCCAGATCGCCACGAATGCGTTCTAGATGAGCTTGGATGGCTCCCAATTCCTCTCTGCTTGCAGGAGGTGGTCCTGTTGGAGCTGATACTACAGACTGTGTTGGTACAGGGGCTGGAAGGGGAGCTGAAGGTGCTGGAGCAGGCGGTGCAATCGCCGATGGCCTGTTACCAATTTACAGTTTATTTAAATGAGTAATTTAAAATATCACACTACTGTCTAATGAAATAATATTCATTTATACAGCTAAAAGAGCGAAATACATAATTTTAATACAAGAAAGAAAAACAAACTTGTAATGCCTTATTTTAGGGTAACAAAAGTTCAGAAATAACTTTTTGGATTTGCCACCGCATAGTTTTAAGATATATGTCAAAAACATCTTATTAGAAAAGGCATATTATTATGTTAAAGATCATTTAAGCGACAAAGATGTTTCGACTAGATTCCAGTTGCGCACAGAAGCAAAATATTACACATAGTAACATACAAAACTATTTGTCACAAACGGACAGACTAATGACGATTCAAAAATGCTTTTTGAGGCTACTTGAATAAAGAACATTTTGATTTTGATTTCATTTTATCAAATATATACATCGCGATTAAGTAACACACTTCAATAAGCAATATTCCAACACTTTAAATAGAAAAAAACCATTAAATCTTTCTGAATATTTTAATCGCAAAATTATTAAAAGAACTGTATTAATCAACCACACAAGTTCGAATATATCATACAGCATCGTCCATTAAAAGTTCATGTAAATTTATTAAGGTTTCTTTCAATTAAATAAGTTTCACATTAGGTCAAATCAAATCAAATCAAAAATATCTAAATATCTTTATTCAAGTAGGCATATTACAGCACTTTTGAATCGTCAAATTATATTTTTTTCCACACTCTGATTCTAATATACGTCTGATGATGGTACTCAAGAACGTCTTAAAATCTAAAGTTACGAGATCCGAGAAGAACCCACAACAAACTCAGTCGGGTATTTTTTTTTGTAACCATCATCATTACAATATCATATTAGTTTACTATATTTTAATTAAAATTAGAGCAATTCGTTCACTCCCAGGCGTTTCTATCGTCTAGGTAATCTTGCAACTTATAATACGATTTTTCTATCAACTTTCTTTTAACAAAGACTTTGAATTTATTAATTGACATTTCTAAAACGTCTTGTGGGAGTTTATTATAGAAACGTATACAGTTACCCTTAAATGAGTTGTTAATCTTATGCAGCCTACTAGAATTTACAACAAGTTTGTTTTTGTTTCGTAAGTTATATGATGTACATTCACTCTTTTTATTAAAATTGTCAATGTTTTTATGTACATACAACAAGTTTTCTAATATATATACGCAGTGAACTGTCATTATGTTAGGTGTCGTAAGTATTCAGTTTATTTTTTTTTATATTACAAGTAATGCTAGCGTTTGTTTCCAATAATATACTGCTGTTTACAAAGCAAGAAAATGAGTAATAATTAGCTTGTAATAAAACATATTTAAATATAATTAAAACAATCTTAACATAGTATAAAATAAAATCGTTTCCACTGTTTGTTCCTTTAGATCTTTTAAACTACTTAACAAATTTTAATACAGTTTTCAATAATGGATAGACTAATTCAAGAGGAAGGATTATATGTATAACACATACATATTATAGTACAGAAAAATTGAGATAATCAAAGATTTGTAATGTGATGACCTAGAGAACATATTTAGTTGCATTGAAATTGCAAACGCTGGCTAAACCTTACGATATAGACCAAATTTATGTACTACAAAATTGTATATCATAAAAAGATAGATATAAAAGTCCGCGATGGTATATATTTATCTCTAAAGGATAACTCACTGTAACCACTTTTATCTTTTACGTATTACAAAAAGATATGTGTTAATTACCAAGCTATTTTATACTAGATAGTATTATTAATTATCCAATTGAATACGTTATAAACTTTGTAGATTTGATGTAGATCAAAATTATTTTAAACAACATTTTATTAAAATGGATATTTTAGAAGATATCGGAGATTTAAAGTTATCCTTACGCTATTGTAGGCCGACGTTGCATTGCTTCTTGTAAACCAGAGGTGTCAGCAATCAGGTCTTGTACCAAGGAACTTAGTTTAGCAATACCAGTTTCTGCAGCTTCGAGACGAGAAGAAACATTCAGAGAAGTCCACATATCGGTTATAGCTTTCAAATTAGTCTGAGATCTGTGAAAAAATTACTTTGCCTTAGATATTCAATGCATAGATAAGACCTCCATAAACATTTTAAGTTACAACTTTATAGTTTTAGGTAAAAGTTCTATAACACTTTCAATTACTTCCTTTCAGATTATTAGATACATACTTACTGTACCTTAATTAGATTCATAATCTAATGAATCTACAGATTTTACTTTAACTAATACATTTCTAAATTCGTAACATCATTTACGTAGAATGTCCGACATTAGTCAATATAAAGATGCTCTACAGGTATTGAAAAATTCTTGATTTCAAGGAGTTAATGAAAAAAATTTTTGAAATCGCTCCAGTAATTATTAGCTTGATGAAAAAAACAGTATGGGGTATCCTTGGAATATGAGCTAACTCACCAGTCGCAGGCCCATAAGTGTCGATACAAAAAAAAGATAAAACGAATTTAAAAATCTCATTCTAAAGCAAACTTAAAATGAGATTTTTAAATTCGTTTTATCTTATGAATGGAATGTCCGATTTTAAAAATTTAAAAAGTACTTTACAGGACAGACAGACGGACAGACCTTGAAACTGTCTTTAATATAGAAATATAATTTAATACGATAAGGATTAATACAGAGCTATGAATAAAACGGTTTGACTACTGTCGGTACGTTTATTAACTTTTAAAATAAAAAAAGTAGTTATAGTGGCATAACTATAGTAGTTGGACATATGGTATCCTGGACTTTTTTATAGATATTAAGACGTTCTATAATATTCTAGAACATTTTCTTGATCTATTATCAATAGTTTCCCCACCGGACGTGATCACAGACTTCATGTGACCAATTTTTTACAGCTTGTGTTACATTAATGCATCTTTATTAGGTCCCCGATTTTTTCAGAAAGTAATAGTCTATATTAGTAGAATATATATCGCTCAGGGAAAATTCAGCTTTCTAACGGCGAAAAAATATTTCAAATATTTTGTAGAAGTTATGAAAATGATACAGATTAATAGATATACTCCTCTGTTAATTGAAATGAAATATAATATATATAAATATTAGGACCAAATGAATTAAATGAGGCTATGATACATATTTATATAAAACAACATAAATGAATTTGGATTTGCATTTAGATTTCAATTTAAATTTGGATTTGAATTTGGGTTTAGATTTGAATTTGGATTTGCATTTAGATCTGAATTTGAATTTGGATTGCGATTTCAATTTGGCTTGAGACTTGAATTTGGATTTGCATTTAGATCTCAATTTGGATTGCGATTTGAATTTGGCTTTAAACTTGAATTTGGATTTGCACTTAGATCTGAATTTGAATTTGAATTGCGATTTGAATTTGGCTTGAGACTTGAATTTGGATTTGCATTTAGATATCGAGTTGAACTTGGATTGTGATTTGAATTTGGCTTTAAACTTGAATTTGGATTTTCATTTAGATTGCGATTTGAATTTGGCTTGAGACTTGAATTTGGATTTGCATTTAAATATCAAGTTGAACTTAGATTGCGATTTGAATTTGGCTTTAGACTTGAATTTGAATTTGCATTTAGATCTCAATTTGAATTTGGATTGCGATTTGAATTTGGCTTTAGACTTTAATTTGGATTTGTATTTAGATTTAAATTTGGCTTTGAACCTGAATATAATATAGTTACATAGTAAAACTAAAACGGTGAGGTAAAACGATAACCGTCATGGCAATGTTGTTTTTAACACTTCCAATTATCGTGGTTTCAATCAATTTATGAAAAACACAGACAAAGATAATAATTAATAAGCAAGGATAATAATTGTACCTCACTTCCTCTAAAATTTCTTCGTTCTTCGGCATACTGCCATAAACACGACTTTTAAGATCTTCAACAGTACTTTCCAGTATATTAAATTTGCTGATGGTAACGAGGGATAGCTTTTCGGACGAGGTTAAACCCCTCGGAGGTGGGGGCGAAGGGTGTGATGGAGGAGGTGATCGTGTTCGCGGAGGACTAGTGCCCACTGTAAATAATTTTAATTATAAAAAATGACCGCGACAAAATTCTTAAACTACTGAACTGATTTTCATGCGGTTTACTTCGATAGATAGATTAATTCTTTATAAAGGTTTATGTTTTGTCTAATGATTAAATATAACGATAATTGTTGGAAGTGTTAGGAAAAACGTTGCCCTGATGGGAATCGTACCATTACCGTTTTAGTATCACCTATGAACTATTCAAACGGAAATCCTTTTAATTTCTTTTTATTTTATTGTATTTTTTATGTTTCAGGACATGATGGCATAGTTTTGAGACGAGTGGATTCTCATTCAGAGAAGTCACGGGTTCGAATCCATCATTACACTTTTCGGTGGAGCAAAACATCACGAAGAAACCTGCATATCTCGGGAGTAGTTCTGGGGTACATGTAGCTCTCAATTTGCAGTGGAGCAGTGTGGTGGGTCTAAGAATCCTCTTTCCGTGAGCGATGATGACTGAGCCCAGCTGTGGATCGTTAATAGGCTGCTGCTTACCTTTTTATATAAAAACTCTCTGTTACAGTGTTTGCTTGTTATGAATTCGGAAACTACTCAACCGATCAACCGACTTAGGGGATATATTGGTCTAGTTGTGACTTGTGAGACGCATGGGTTCTCGTTCCAAGAAGTCACAGGTTCGAATCCTGGGCAGGTAGACTAACTTTCTCTTTATGAAAAGACAGTGACATGTATTATTGCACTACTCGTTGATGGAAAAAATCATGAGGAAACCTACATATCCAGGAAGTAGTTTAGTGGGACATTAATTAATTCTGGCATATTTTTCGGTAAATTTAAAGACATACATTTTTCCACATAAGTTTTCTGTAATTGTAGAATGTGACATGTTATGAATTTAATTTATTTATTTTCTTTTTAAAATTATAATCAGTAAAAATTTGCATATCTGTATACTGTAATAGACATATTTTATGCAAATAAATTGGATTGAATTAAAAAACTGTTATTTTACTTTTATTTTAGAACACAGAACTGGTTGTATTTTATTGTATATCAGAAAAAAATTGCAATATGTTGCAACTCAGAGGTAAGTATATGTTCTAAGTTTATATATAATACCTGGTGACTCTGATCTCCTCTTTCGTTCCACTGCAAGAAAAAACGACTGATTAATTTAAACTCTACATTATTCATAGAAGAAATATAACAACACTAAATTATTTAGATTAATTATTAGAAATCCTCAATACTATAGACCGTTATTAGATATTCGATATTTACGAGAATATAAAGCCTTGATTCATTTAAGACATATTTTCGACGACGGTAAGAATACATATACAAACACTCTATAGATATTTTCTAAGTTTTTAATCTGAAAGTATACATAAGTAAACTGAAATTAGATACAAAAGTTAAAAAAGCGCGCATGCGTCGAAAATTTTAACCACGGACGCTAAACATTGTTTTGACATATAAAAGAAGCGCACATTCGTCGAAAATTTGAAGCATGCACACTAAACTTTGTTTGACACAATCCTACACAAGCTTGCCTGGCAGAAATCGCTATTTAGCGATAAGGTCGCCATTTTGTACCCCCATGATTAAGTTATTGTAATGATGATGATAACAAAAAAACAAAACACCCGACTGAGTTTGTTGTGGGCTCTTCTCGGATCATGGCGCGAAGGAACCCTCGTAACTTTAGATTTTAAGTCGTTCTGGAGTATCATCATCAGACGTACATTAGAATTATAGTGTGGAAAAGAAAAAAAAAATATTATTTGACGATTCAAAAGTGCTGTAATATGCCTACTTGAATAAGGATATTTTGATTTGATTTGATTTGATTTATTGTATCTATTTCATGTAGTGTTTGTGGTGCACAATAAATTGTATGTGTATTCTCTCTCTCTCCTACTATAATACCAAAACACAGTATACTAACCTACTAATATAGTTTCCTGCTCCGTTGGAGAACCTTGGCGTGGGACTAGGAAAATAAAAGAAAATTAATATAATAAATAGAAGATTGTCGAGAACTTACTATCTACACTAATATTATAGAGGAAAGATTTGTATTTTTGTATGTAACGAACAAACTCAAAAAGTACTGGACCAATTTAAATAATTCTTTTTTCATTAGAAAGCTACATTATCACTGAGTAACATAGGCTATATTTAGTACTAGATTACTAAAGAAATCTTTAGAAATTCCTATTAAAACCAACCGAAGGTGTTAAAAAATTAGCCATAAAATGTCTTTCATCGCATACGCTATGAAGAGTATTAATGATAGGACAAAAAAATGTTCGACAATATTATAGAATATATCAATATCTACCAAAAACTTCGCGAGACTATATGTCTAACTATTGTAGTTACGTCACTATAACTACTTTTTTATATTTAACAAATTGATAGAAATGCCGATCAAAATCAGACCGTGTTATCCATACAATTTATAAATTTTTATCCAAATAAATAATTTCATATTCAAGACTGTCTCAATAGCCGATGATTACTTTTTGAATTATTGAAATCGGATATTCCATTCAAAAGATATCATGAAATTAAAATAAAAATCTCCTTACGCAGTGGACGCAAGCGACATTGAATATTTCGAGTTTTTTTAACACATTTTCATGCTTCACATATAAAGTTCTTTTAAGAGCTACTTAGTTATAGTATTAGGAATCACACTTTTTCATAATATTTGTTAATTCATAGTCGTTTTAATTATCATGCTTATAACGTAAATATCTATACCTATTTATGTCTACCCGTGCGAAGCCGGGACGGGCCCCTAGTATATTATAACGTTAGTATAATAAAACACAATTTTTCTTACTTAAAAAGATTCATTTACATATAGTATTTCGTAGTAATCGTCGTGAAAAGAAGGAACCAAGAGGAAAGTATTACTAGAAATTAAGGACACAATTTTAAGACAAGCTTTTTTCAAGTTCAGTGAAAGTAATTATTATATGGATGGTGTAATTCTGGCTTTAGTATACTGTGGTTGACTTATCAACCTTGGAGATTTTATGGACATCTTGAGTGACCGATTGGAGGAGACTATTTCGCTGTTCCTGGAGGAAACTTGCATATTTAAAAGTTAATGTACTTACGAAATTCTTCCTTCTTTATAAGCTTTTCAGGTGTCTGAAACGGGGAGTAAGTGATTGTTTATATTGAGAGCATCATTTCGGTATAAAACTAACTTTTATGGTCGATGGTTTACTACTCATTTAGTTAACCATAACTTTATTTGATCATTTACGACTAATTTTAAAATAAAACCGGAATGCACATCACATCCGTCGCTGCGCCTCAGCTTATTAAATGTATTATATCTTTTAAGATTTCCATTTTAATAAATTGCAGTTAAGGGAAGTTTTGACCTACATGAAATATATAACAAGTATGCGATGTATTTAATTGGATAAGGAATAATACTCTTTTGTAAAAGTAACATGATGAATAACAAATTTTTTTGTAATACGCAACGCAGTTAACATAATGACAGTTCACTGCGTATACATATTAGAAAACTTGTTGTACATACACAAAAACATTGACTCTTTTAATAAAAAGAGTGAATGTATATCATATAACTTACCAAACAAAAACAAACTTGTTATAAGTTCTAGTAGACTTCATAAAATTAACAACTCATTTAAGGGTAACTGTATACGTTTCTATAATAAACTCCCACAAGACGTTTTAAAGATGTCAATTAATAAATGCACAGTCTTTGTTAAAAGAAAGTTAATAGAAAAATCGTATTATAAGTTACAAGAGTACTTAGACGATAGAAACGCGTGGGAGTGAACGAACTGCTCTAATTTAAATTGAAATATATTAAACTAATATGATATTGTAATGATGATGATAGCAAAAAAAAACAAAACACCCGACTGAGTTTGTTGTGGGCTCTTCTCGGATCAGGGCGCGTAGGAACCCTCGTAACTTTAGATTTTAAGTCGTTCTGGAGTATTATCATCAGACGTACAGTTGAATTAGAGTATGGAAAAGAAAAGAAAAAAAAATATTTGACGATTCAAAAGTGCTGTAATATGCCTACTTGAATAAAGATATTTTGATTTTATTTGATTTGATAAAACTGCTTATAGTGAGTTGTCTTTTAGAGATAAATATATACCATCGCGGACTATTTCGTCTATCTTTTTGAGATAATCAATTCCGTAGCACATAAATTTGATCTATCTCGTAAGGTCTAGCCAGCGTTTGTGATTTAAGTACACGTAATGTTTGTTAAGACATCACATTACAAATTCTTGAATTTTTCGACTTTTCTGTACTATAATATATATGTCTTATACATATAAACCTACCTCTTGAACCGCTCTATCTATTGTTGAAAACTGCATCAAAATGTGCTGAGTAATTTAAAGATCTTAGTCAATAGACACATTGAACAATCAAAGGTACCCTTATTATTTTAAAGTACACTTAAATTAAAGAGTAATAAGATTTGATTTTATTTGTAATCATTTGATAATAATATATCTGTATCAAATGTTATTTATGCATATATTTTAATTGGACAAATCTTTGAATTTCTCGGCTTTTCTGTACTACAATATATGTGTGTTATAAATTCCTTCCTTCCTCTTGAATCAGTCTGTCTATTGCTAAAAACTGTGTTATGATATGTTGAACAGTTTTAAAAGTATACTATGTAAAGAAGCACCTTGTCCTCCGTATCAACAATGTATTCGCTGACAGCAATAGTTTGAGGATTCTCTCGACCAACAGGTAAAGCTGCAACACTGCCTCGTAGTTCAACATTTTTGCCGAGTACCCTCAACTGCTGTGCAAGACAATGAAGAACTGTTTGCAACATACCAAAGTCCACCACACCTATCTGGAAAACAGAATTTACCACAATTGAGGTGAACACGTCTTTAAAATTGCATCCATTGGGAGGCAAACATCGAACGATAACAATATCGAAGGATACAATTTGGTGTTGTAGCTATATATCTATCACCATCATCCGAAATTCAATTACACCACGGGTTAGCTAAAGGATGAAAGGGTTATATGCTAAGTAAGGACTGTAACATATCACTCACGGCTTAGGGGGAAGCCACACCAATTTTAACGTCATTCTGCTGCGTATCGAGATATCATGAAGTGTAAGTTTCGATTGGTAAAGCTACGTTCATTAAAGTCTCAATCGTCAACTTTTATCATAATTTACCGATTTTATATAAAAACTATTACCAGTTACTAGATGTAAGTAAGAAACTGTGTGATAAGAGAACGGATATTGTGGTATAAAAAAAGATGTAGTTACCAAAATTGAGAAAGGTATGCTTAGATGGTTTGGGCACGTAGAGAGAATGAATGAACGGAGAATGACAAAAAGGATTTATGAGTCAAGAGTGAGTGGGAAAGTTGTAAGGGGAAGACCAAGGCGAACGTTCCTGGACCAAATCCAGGACATTTTAAATAAGGGCCAAGTCAAGAGTATTCTAAACCGACGAACTTGTATGAATGGTTTAATGAGAATCAAGGAAGCGAAGGAGATATGCAAGGATTGTGGACTCTGTCTACCCCTATGGGAATGATGGGTGATGTATGTATGTACTAGATGTATTAACGTACAAAAAACGACCGTGTCGATAAAACAGCAACACATGATTGTATTTTTTGTTAACTTTGATTTCACGTAATAAGCGATAATATACTCATATTAACAAAATTATATATCGACCATGGATAAAAGAGTTCAAGGGACCACCATATTTATTACCCTTAAAGAGTTTTCTGTCTAACCCAAGTTATAGAGGTACATGATCCTTCTTCTTCATTAGATAGATGATACAGTGAAAACATGTTATTTACATTTTTTACGTGCTTTTACCTTATTTTGCCTTATTAACGTAAAAGCAAGGCACGTAGCAGCCCATTAACGTCCCACAGCTGGGCATAGGCCTCCTCACTCATAAGTGGGAGGGTGTTTAGAGCATAGACCCACCACGCTGTTCCACTGCGGATTTGCAGGCATAGTAAACAAGAGCTTTCTCTATTCCTTCATTCTCATAGTTAGATGTGACGGGAATCCGACACGACCGAATAAAGTGCCCTCCTAGGCACGGGGGTGGATCACACCGCCAACTTTCCAACATCGGGCACATATTGTGAAAATCTTAATAGAAAACTCAATATCGATTTCAACCTGGCCCAACCAGGGGCTCTAAGCCAGGACCTGTCTGTAGTCAAACATGCTAACCACTAAACTTAAGGTTTTAGAAGCTAAAACGACTGTACCAGGCAATTATTTTCTCTTAAAAAAGTTTCTCCCTTATCCATTTCGCCCTCATCCAAGATCGACTTTTATATATTTACATTATACTTATATTTTCTTAATTTTCCTCTCTTGATCTGTGTCAGCTATTCTTCCAAAATGCCGAGCTTATTTTGACAAAAATTTCATTCCCAGATGCCAATGAAAGTTTAACAATAAGAAACAAATCAACCAATGACATTTAGTGGTGCCACACAATCATTTCTGTGGAATTGAACACGACTTCTTTTTGATACAAGAACATATAATTCTGCAGTGTCCTTAAACTTTTCGGTTCGAGTATCAAAAATTACGCCTAATCCGAATAGGGGTACAAAGGGACCCCAGTCCATTTGTATGGAAATCTGAAACATAGTCGACGGAACATCACGTGCATTCTGTTACACTTCAATGACAGAAGAACATACACGGCCGTACAAGTCCGAGAAAACAGTGTCGTACGTCTGTCTCGCTCTTTCCTTAAGGCGGTACCATTTGTTGGAGTGAGAGAAATAACATGTCACTAGCAGACTAAAATAAAAACAAATAGTGTTCCATAACAACTATTTGGGTTTTTTGTTATCAAATATAATATATGAACATTATATTAACATGTGAAGAAATAATCCTTCTAATACTTAAGTTATTAAATAAAAAATGAGGGAATTTCGGTCTGGTTAGGTCAATTATGAAAATTTTGGATTGTGTGATTGTTTATTCGAAGCAGCGATATGTATTTAATAAAAGGCTGTTCATTTACACGACAAGCATACTTTTCTTGTATATTTATACGTATAGAAAGCTAGACGTCTCACATACCTCTGGTGTACCAATTGCGAGGTCAATCATCTCACTAATGTTTAATAGAACTGCAGCTCCGTCTGCAATAAAGCGATCGCATATTTTAAGATAAATAGCGGTACTCACGCCGTGGTATGCATTATAAATAATAAAAAATTTATTGCCATAATTATAAATAAATATTTATATAATTGATATTGTATTGTCAGCCATTTTCGTATTACCAAAGTAGGCCTAAGTTCCAATATACAAGGTGCTAGGTGATCGCTCCCGAAATCGAAGACAGACCATAGTACTAATGACACCTTTGATGATGGGATAGAAAAAAATCCATCCTGATTGAAAAAAAAAACATATTTTTAAATATTAGCATTATTTACGCTCCATCATGTCAGTAATCTATGTGAAACTATATTTCTGTAAGAAAAATTATTAGTTTACTAAAGAAAACAACAACAAAGAAAAACAACAATTAACTACATAATCAAAATCAGCTGACGCTCGAGTCAACGAACGCACGGGCGCGGCGTGGCAGTTTTTCCCACTTGCGCTCAATATAGTTTCTTTCACACTGGTGCCGGCCGCATACGTGCGTTGACCTGAGCGTCAGCTGAATATGTGTTTAATTGCTGGTTTTTTTTTAGCAAGTTCTCATAACACCTTGTATGTTGCTAAAATTGATTTCATATAATTTATAAAGAACTGATATAATTTGAAACACTTAGGTCTTTAATACAACTTAATAAGTCTTTTATTAATATAAATACAGTATAACAAAACAAAACTATATAAATACAGTAGTAATACCACTATAAGGTTACCAAAATAAACATAGTTTTGTAATATTATAGGAAAAGATTAATATAAAAAAAAACATCATACCAGCCATTTTATTTTGATTAAGCGCCATTCGCTTTTAATCAAAAATAATACAAAATACAATCTAAAATAAATCTGTAATAATGCACGTATATTTTTCGAAAATGATTGACATTTTTGCAATGTTTTTATAACAATTGACATTGACCAAAGATTTCTTTTTATTATTTATCGTCAGGTTGTATTATGCCTGCATGTTGGCCTAGTGGTAAAACAGGTGGATATTCGTTGAAAGAAATCGTAGGTATGAATTATGGGCAGATCTTTTCTAGAAATAAAATCTTGTAAAACATACATAGCTAGCACAAGACCGACAAAAATGGGTATCTTTGGAGGAGGCCTTTACCCAATCCGGGGTTCCTACTAAATAATAAATATTTATAACACAGTAACTTAAAGTACTAACATAATACTAAGTTAACTTACTAAAACAAATTCTGTTCTGTAATTACCTACTAAATATATTGTATTACTATTGTAAAATGGGAAATAAAAAGGCTTATTATTATTATTATTATAACATACATACATAGCATCACGCCTCATTCCCATAGGGGTAGGCATGCATATAATTACACACTTTAATCTCTCTCTTCAAACTACAAACATTCACACACGCACACACACACACACACACGCACACACACTCACACGCAAGCATACATGTGTTGGCATGGTCTTTCTTTAACATAACACACGGATTTTCAATTAATTAAAAAAATTATTTGCAAACTACAAATGTTATATTACATTTAATGTGTCATAAAACCTGACAATTACTCTGTGTAGAGTCCTCCTAATACAGGTTTTCTTTTAAACTTACAAGGAGGTCACTGCCTATAATTGTTAATGAAATGAAATGTAATAAATATGTAATATTATATAAATGTAAATTGTGTAATGTAATGTAATTAAATAAATGCAAGCATCATGTGATCACGTAATTTTGTTAAAATAAAAAATATGTGATCAATGTATACACTACATATACATTAATACGTAAATACAATACGGCAATGTTGTCTACATATACAGCTAACAAAAATAGCAACGTAATCTTGCAGCAATATTCCCAAATGTAAGCCATATGCATGCGAAATTCGTACAAATGCGTATATTAACTAAGGATGGCCTAATTTTACTTCGATGAGATTGGATTGAAATGGTATATCTATGTATGTTTGTCTGTATACGATCCCTTTACTAATGATTTACTTTGTAGAAATACGTAATCAACTTTAAGACGCCTTTGTGCAAGCACTCGATTTGAAAACAGAAGCACCGGGTTCAATCCCCAGTAGGGCAATTTTAGAAAATTGCATTCACTAATTTGTCTGAGTCTGGACTGGTGGGAGGCTTCGGTCGTGGCTAGTTACCATCCTACTAGCAAAGACGTACTGCAATCAAAGAGATTTGTGTTCCGGTACGATGCATCCACCTTAGACTGTGTCATCACTACCATCAGGTGTGATCAAAGTCTAGCGCTACCCCGTCAGCAATAAAAAGAAAAGAATGAAAATTTAAAGAAGTAGAAATGGATATTAATATTTTGTGTTTTCATACAATACTTGTATAAAGAAATTAGACCTATTGTCTGTATGTGTAGCTGTAAGTAATGATAGATGCACATTTGAATGGCACATTTAGTGTGAAATTTGAAAATAAAAATCCATTCTTTTCATATTTCAATAGGTTATAATTTTAAAAATAACATACTAAAATCCTATCACTATCAAATGTTCTCTATATAGTTTTCGATACAATTTGTATATTTGGCAACTGGATTTACAAAAGATGGAACATGTGAAAGTGATATTGAAAGTGAAGTGAATGCAAGGAATATGGTATATGGTGCTCTGTATGCCTTTATGTATGATGGTGTGATGCCAGATGGTGTCACAAAGAGACTGGTTGTGATTGCAGGAGTGTTGGTGCCAACAATTATGTATGATAGTGAAAGTTGGGTATGTCAAAAGAAGCATAAAAGTAAAACAAATGCGTTAGAGATGAGATCGTTGAGAATTATGAGTGGATTAAAACTCAGTGACAGCGTAAGAAATAGTGTGATAAGAGAACGTGGTATAAAAGAAGACCTAGTGACTAAAATTGAGACAGGTATGCTTAGATGGTTTGGGCACAGTCAAGATTGAATGGGAAAGTTAGAATGGCAGGACGAAGGCGAACGTTCCTGGACCAAATCCACAAACAATATCTTCTAGTTTAACGAGAGTTTTTTTTTGTTTCATCTAATGAAGGACCTTTTCTTAGCACTGCCGCGTAACTCGAAAATATATACATATTTTTTAATTTTACTGTGTATTCTTGAAATATGTATAAATATACCCTTAAAATTTTACAACAATTGATACAGTAGGTTTTATTTGCTTTTTTCAGGCTGTAAGAAGGGCCCCTTGTTGGT
Source organism: Elymnias hypermnestra (assembly GCA_015832385.1). Taxonomy (NCBI): domain Eukaryota; kingdom Metazoa; phylum Arthropoda; class Insecta; order Lepidoptera; family Nymphalidae; genus Elymnias; species Elymnias hypermnestra. The sequence continues at coordinate 164,124 of JACTOM010000035.1, read as the reverse complement.
TTGGTTGGTTTTTTAGATTTTTGCAAGATTTTTCAATGGAAATCACAATGTTTTTTTACGAATTTCTGTTATACTATTTTATATTCTTAAATGAGTTTATTTATTTATCTTATATATAGAAAACAAGTCCTTAAAATACATTGTTTTATGACTCACATACTTCTTATTCATAAAGCATAACATACAACACTTCTTATGTAGATAAAAAGGTGATATAAAATATATTTGTTTAAATATGGTGGGTACATTGAAAAATCAACGTTTGGTAGCAAACAGTAGAAAGATACCTCAAACAGCTTAAAATATATCGTAAACAAACCGACATGTTTCTTTGCTTTACATCCTTAAATATTGACGTAGGATGTCCGTCGAGATAAACCGTGGAAACAACAGGTAAATTGAACCGAGTTTAGTTTAACTGCGAGTTGGTTTGTATCGGCGATTACAGATGGAATGCTAAAACGAACTCAGTATTTATTCTGTTTGTTACCGACGATGCGTCAGATAGATAGATAGCTAGATATATAGACAAAATACTCTCCACAGTACATAAGTCAATGACCCCTATCATAAAGGCCTCGTCGGTTTAGAGTACTCTTAACCTGGCCGTTATTTAAAATTCCTGGATTTGGTCCAGGAACGTTCGCCTTGGTCTTCCCCTTCCAACTTTCGCATTCACTCTTGACTCATAAATCCTTTTTGTCAGTCTCCTTTCATTCATTCTCTCTACATGCCCAAACCATCTAAGCATACCTTTCTCAATTTTAGTCACTACGTCTTCTTTTATACCACAACGTTCTCTTATCACACTATTTCTTACTTTGTCACTCAGTTTTAATCCCCTCATGCTTCTCAACGCTCTCATCTTTACCGCATTTATTTTGCTTTTGTGATTCTTCTGCCGTACCCAACTTTCACTACCATACATAAGTATTGGCATCAATAGTCCTGCATGAACAGCTAATCTGGCCCTTTGAGACACCATCTGGCTATTCATAAAGGCGTGCAGTACCATTTACCATATTCCTTGCATTTTCTCTCCTTTCAATATCACTTTCACATGTTCCATCTTTTGTAAATTTAGATCCCAAGTATACAAATTCTTTCACCTCCTCCACTTGTTTCCCATCTATTAAAATATTGGCATTCATCATAGATTCATCTCGTTCAAAAAGCATAACTTTCGTTTTGCTTACATTCACTTTCATTCCTTTCCTTTTCAAAGCTTCATTCATAATATTTAGCATCTCCTGTATTGGGATGTATGATTATATCACCCCATTTATTTACCTAGGTTATCTTTTTTTAATCATATATCTATTATAATAAGAAGCTACAAAAGATAGTAACGTAACAAATCTTCTGTGCAAGTGAGAAGAGTGAGAGATTAGGTCAGATTACAGTCAAACGCTACCCTGTTACCAATTAAAACATACCTCTTAACAGGCGAGGGCCTTACATTGTATTATCACTTACCATCCCACGTTAAATCTAACTAATTTATGTGTCTGTCTATCAATTTGTCTGTATTTTTTTTATATTTGTTTTGTTACATATCTCCCGACTCGGTGGACCAATCTTAATGATTTTTTTTAAAGTGAAAGGTGGTGTTCGTCATAGGATCCCTTTTTTTAAAAATTCAGTTCTGATGGTGGTATCCATGAGAAAACCGGATAAGTGTTAAATTTGCATTAAGCATGTGCTAGACAAATGGACGAATAACTCAAGATCACGCCAACCGATTTCGATGATTCCTTTTTTTATTGGAAAGGATATACTTCAAGGGTTGTTTTGTGATAGTTTGGTTAGGTTCTGATGATGGAATCCATAACAAAGTGACGAAACTCTTCAATTCTTAGGAGCAAATGAACGATACTCGACAGAATATTCTATAAGCTATCCAGATATTTGAGTTGCCTACCGTAACTTCGGTTTGATCAACTGCTAGTCGTAGTTAAATATGAAGATCAATGGATCTCCTCAACGGCTTACAGTAAGGGTGCGGTTTATGGCAGAAAATATAAGTGTCTGTAATGAAATAGCAATGAGCTTACGTTTGTTGCTGCATTGTAACACGTTTTTAGGTGTACGCATATTGAGACAAATTTGTTAGTTTACTTCAGATCAGAGAGGGTACAGGTTGTAACTACACATATAGCTATAGGTGGGAGAGACGCGGGAGCTGCCAAGTGGACACGCGGGGAACATCTACCTTGGCTGACACCGACTCCGATTATAACAATACGAAGAACACTATAAAAGAATACACAATTATTTTTTACTTTTTACAGCATATTAATATACTTGTTAGTTTGATATGAAGGCGGTTCTTTGTTTGTTAAAATTTTTATTTATTATTAGCTTTTTCGTTACATCGCTATCATATCACAAAGAAAAATATTTTCACTGCAATAATTTGTCTTTGAAACACTTAAAAAAATTCGGATTTTGTAATTGACTTTATACGAAAAGGCATAATATACTTTTACTTAAGGTCGTCTGTAAAATTTCGCTGATTAGATAAGACCGCCCCTTCGTCTTGTAATAAACCACGCTATTGTGCTCATAAATTGTCACTCTGTTACAAGGTGTGAAATCTGTGTCTGAATACGTAAGGTAAAAACTTTATAGACCTCTTTACGGAAATTGTGCGGACTGCGGAGTATGAAATTTCCCATATTCTTTATATAAAGAAAGACTACAGAATGCTAATACTTTTTTAAATGCCTAAGAAATACTTTAACTCCTTAAAAGAAAACATTTACACGCATATAGAGTACATATGAGTATTTGTCAATCATCGACAATTATGTCAAACGTCATAAGGTTACATTAAAAAAGGTTATATTGTCAAAAGCACTAAGGAGGTTTCATTAGATAAGTCACTATGGTGGCTAAGTGTGATGCCGCAATATAGAGATATAGGAACTAATTTTTATGTATAATGATACTTGCAACAATTTTTTTTAAGTGAAACTTCTTTAGGCGCATGAGAGTAATGTTTTTACAGATGACACGCGTGATTAGCGTCACGAAGACGTGCAGCGTTTTTTTATCCTAATTCGTTTGAAGGTTAGGTTTAATATTTACAAAAAACATGTGGCATTTTAATTTGCCACTCGTCATTTAACAATTAAATGTAAAATTTTTATAAATTCTCTTTTCTAAATTTTAAAACAAAATTTAATTAATAATTTCTGAAATTGACAAATATTTTTATTTATAATTCGTCATTTGAGATTTCAATCTATTATTTGTATAAATTTTCGACACTTTAAATATTTTTATGACAATAAAATTCCTAACATATCTTCCCTTTTCCCTCCTAATTCTCAGAAATCCAAAGTTTTAGATGTGTATAAATATAAAAATCACTTAAAAGTAAGTTTCACTTCTAACATGAGTACTTAGTACGCACGCACTTAATTTTAGATTAGGATTAGTTAATTAATTTTTTGTTAATCTTTGTCAATAGAACCATAATAATGTTCAAAGTAGTAAATTATATAATTTATGGTTGAATTTCGACGATTTCACGATCATTATTTATTATTAAAAGGTCGTCAGAATATAAGCCGGGTTAGACAGAAATTGTTTTGTCTAATATGTCTAAGTTTTGAATACCGGTTGTAAAATGTTTTCTTATTTATAAAATAAAAGTGTATAGATAAATACAGTCTTTCAAACGAAGGAGCGAAATCTATAGACCGCATCGCTCCCATCGAAGCAATTTCCAAGATATCGAATGATAGACAACGTACCTGTTACAGTCATAATTATTACTCAGACAAAAATACTTTTGTACAGAAAAAATAAATAACATAAAGCCTCAAAAATAGTTTTAATCGGACACACTAACGAATAATAATAAATCTTTATTGTGGCAATAAATTATTACAATAGTATAGCACTGTTATATAAAACTTTTCTACTTCTTCTTAAAGTGCCTCTTCATTTTCTTGAAGGTTGGCCGCTAACTTTTTGAGTTTGTTTCTATCTTTTGCAAGATGGAAAAGCTCGGCTGCGGACTTTATTCCTGTCCATTCGCGTTTGTTCTGCAGCCAAGACTTCTTTCTGCGTCCACCACGCCTTTTGCCCTCAACCTTGCCCATTATAATAAGTTGGAGTAACCCGTACCTATCGTGCCTAAGTACGTGGCCTAGATACTCAACTTTCCGCCTCTTGATGGTATGCATAAGTTTCCGGGTCATACCAATGCGCTGGAGTACGGTTTCGTTGCGAATTTTGTGCGTCCAATTGATAAGAAGCATGCGGTGGTAACACCAGACCTCAAACGGCTCAAGGCGTCTTATCGTGTCCTGTTTCATGGTCCATGCCTCACATGCGTATGTAACAACTGGCCAGATGTAGCAGAGTAGGATTCTAACTCTGAGCTTTATATTTATTTGGCGACAACACAATATATTTTTTATTTTATTGAATGATGCACAGGCGATTTCTATAAAACTTTTACATTAATTATTTAAGACAGAAATGCATAGACACTCGTACTAAGTAAACTTGTGCTACAAGTGTCTGTACCTTCAGTCGGATCTATTCGATGCAATAATTCGAAACAATATTTAATCTTTTTTTATGTATATATAATAAAAGTGTTAGATTTAATGAGCATGCTTTTGGAAGTAGATGTCTGTGTGTGTGCATGTTTGTGTATGAATTTATGTTTGTTATCAAGTTCTATTATTACTGTGCAATTTTAAGTAGGTCCTCTGTTTCCCTTTGATTAAGTGTTTTTAGCCATAAAGTTATTCTCTTCTTACAATCCATACGTGACAGAAAATATATGTTTAATTTCTTGTTTATTTTATTGTACAAATGAACAAAAAAATATTTTTTCAGTTAGTGACTAATTGTGCATTTATTCTCTCAAAGATTTTCAAGAAAATCACTTTGAAAGAAAAGACGAGGTGATTTAGATGTCAATAAACAGATTCACCTGGTTCTTATAAATAATTATATAACTTACAGTCATTATGTAGTTGTTATAATAAGGTAGTGTTAAGTCACTTATTAAAATTGCTTTTGACTCGCGATTTGAGAAAAAATATTAGTTAAAATAGTTCAGGTAACTATAGTAAAATAACCGCCTAATATTATATATAGTGAAAGTGTTAATATATGTACTGCGAATTCCTTTCTTTAGAAGGTGTAAGGTCATTGTATCATCAAGTAAGAAACATTGTGTCTTTTTAAATAAAAATTTAAGTATTACGTCCATTTGTTTTTTTATACAATATCTTTTTTTGATAATATGAATGTGTATTTAAAATTTTCTTATTAAGTTGCCGAAACTTACATTGTGTGTTGTATATAATTGGAAGTTTTATGTCGCTTTTGATTCCCGTGAAATTATAAACAAAATAGTTTAAAGTAATACTTTTTGAGCATGTTCCTTTGTTATCTTTATCTCTTCAATTGTTTAAATGTTTTGATTGATACGAGAGAAAAAGAGAAAACACTTTATTGCAGACAAGATAAAAATAAAAAGACATATAAACTAAGATACTTATTACTATAATATAGCGTGCAAAGGCGGTCTTATTGCTATTATTTTTGAGGTATAGAACTCTTAACTTCTTAATAACTTTTAATCAGTAACAAAGTTTATAGTGTCGAGATGCTTTGTAGTTTTTACCTATTTTCATAGTCAAAAGTACGTTTGACTGGTTTTAATTTCGGCTGCAACATATTCAAATTATTTGTATGTTGTGCCGTGCGAACGTTTTGTACTTTGTATTTTATAGGATACGTGGGAGTTTAAATAAAAGTGGATCTTCACTATCCATTGATATCAATTTTGTTTATTCACGCAATTATGGTCTATGTATTACCAAGGATCAAACGTGATGATTCAAAAGAGCTTGTTAAACCTATTTAATAAGAATATTTTGACTTTGGTCTTGGATTAAATTGAATTTATTTATTTATTGGAGCATCAAGAGGAAAGCACTATTCTATTCAAGTATATTCCTACCTCCTTAAATTATTCCTGTAGAGAAATATTGTAACTACCGAGTTACTTGCCAGTAAAGAAAGGGAAAGGTAAGTGCCAGCCTCTTACCGTCTCACTGCTGAGCACTGGACTTTATACCCGTAAAGGGAAGGGTTTTAGAGCATAAACCCACCACGCTGCTCCGCTGTAGGTTGGCAGGCTCTTGTCCCATTATCGTCTCTGTATAAACGATCTTCATAACTAGTGGTAGATTCAATACCAATAGAGAAACTTAACGATTTGATATTAAGACCTACTTGCATAAATAATATTGATTTTGGGAACCTTTGTGGCTTTTTTTTAATGTAATATATTTGGTTGGCTTGGTTTGGTATTTAGCAATATATCACTGTAAGATATATGAGAGTAAAAATAATAAAACAATTGTCATAAGAGTAACTACTAAGGTTATTGCTATGTTTTGTGGAATCAACCAATATGATTGTTATTAATAAAAAAAGTTAAAAGTGCGTGCGTACAAAGTACACATGTCGGAAGCAAAACTTCTTTGGCAATCTAATTTTTGAGGGTTGTTCATATTTATACAAATCTAAAACTTTAGATTTCTGAGACTTGGTCGTTAAAATATTAAAACTGCCGCAAAATTAATACAAATAATTTATTGGAATCTCAAATGACGAATTTTAATAAGAATGCCACATGTTATTTATAAATATTTAAACTACTTAACCTTCAAACGAATTAGTATAAAAAACGCTGCACATCTTCGTGACGCTATTCACGCATTTCATCAGTAATCAATTTTACCCTCATGTGCCTATAGTAGTTTCACTTCAATAATACACAAAGGAGGAGCTTTTGTTTTTGATTTAAATTTTAATAGCATCAATAGTTTTTGACTGGTTTAGAATATTAACTGCAACGCATCCAAATTATAGCTAGCCGTGCGAACTTAACAACTTTGTATTTTATAAGATGCGTGAGAGTTTAAAGTGAAGTGGATCATTCGGCTATCCATTTTGATGTCAATGTACATCCCGTGTACCTGTCTATCTATAAGTTTGGTTTGGTATTTCGGCGAAATATCAGGATCCTATTTTTTTAAAGGCCAGGTGACCGGTTGCGCGAGCGGGATGGTTGCCTTTATGAGAGTCGGGAGTAAAAGCAGTTTATAACTTGATACATTTTATTGTAAAGAAAATTGAACCTTCACCCATTGATATAAAGCATATTTTACAATAACCAAGTATATCTATTGCTGTTATTAAGTATCAGTTATTGTTATTGCTATTTTGATGTTTTTGTTTTTTTAAAATGTACTTTACAGTAATGAGATAAGGCTTAATTTTGTTTGACATAGTATTGGATCATATTATTAAGTTTGCCATCTTTAAACTCGGCAGTACAGAGATACAGTCTCGCGTCGGCATTGGCGGAGGTAAATCGTTTCGTGTAACGTCTCCTTATACATTTGCCACGAACATCGCTAACTTCGTATAACGACGTCAATTTATTAAAGATTCCTTAAAAAAACCTCATACCTTGTGCGGTTTTGTTGTATTAAACTTTGTTTGTGTTGTCTGGAGTTTTATTTTGTTGATTTATTTGTGTTTTTGGGTTTGTGAAAGCATCGAGTGCAAGCGGCTGGCAAATCCTGTTGTACCTTCACTGGTGGTGAGTAAAAAAAAGTTTTCGAGGTCTATCTATTTAAATTTAGCCCTATTTATACCCGGTTTTATTATAGATAATATAAGATTATATTCCCATTGTCATAATTTCACGTTAGTTTCTAAATATTTTGAGATATATGTCGGTAGATATAAACTGCAAAATGTAGTTTGAATTTGTAACTTTAACACTGATTTATTTGGTTAAACTGTATTTATAAAAAGGCTAAATCCAGAATGATATAAATAATGTATTAAAACAAAACGTTTCATACCATGATCAGCGAGATTTTGGGTTTTTTGACGCTTCGAATTCTAGCTTAAGGTTTTCCTATTGTTTCATTTAATAATTAACGTTAACCAGCTAACCTTCTATGAGGTAAATATTTTTTTAACTCATAACGGTATCGTTGTTAACACTTAGTCCTATGTTTTTGCTAGACACGTCCGAAGCAATTTAGAGAAAAAATTGAGTACAAGGTTTTTTGAGGTCCAGGCATCAAACACAAATCTTTATATAGGCGCTAGTACTCCTTTCATTGGTCTAGTGGTTAGCATGTTCGACTACAGACGTGAGGTCCTGGGTTCTAGTTTTCTATTTAAGATTTTCTCAATATTTGCTCGAAGTTGGGAAGTTGGCGGTGTAACCCATCCCCGTGCCTCGGAGAGCACGTTAAGCCGTCGGTCCTGCGCCCGATCTCTCTTCGGTTGTGTCGGACTATGGCAGTGAAGGAATAGAGAGTGCACTTGTGTACTATATGCCTGCCAATCCGCAGTGGAGCAGCGTGGTGGGTCTATGCTCTAAAAACCCTCTCTCCTCGGAGTAAAGAGGCCTGTGCCCAGCAGTGGGACGTTAATGGGCTGCTACTTACTTACTTTACTCCTTTCATTGCATACATTTCTATAACAAACTCCCAGGAGACGTTCTAAAGAATTCGCTTAATAAATTCAAAACTTCTCAAATATTTGATTTTCTAATTTGTATAGTACAGTGATCCTCAAAGTGCTCCTGGTAGACTCCGAGGGGTTTACGAAAGGCTCGGTGGGGCTGTACGTTGGCGTGAAACGGGGGTTTATTAAAATTGGCCTATTTTCAGCCGTGCTTTGGGAATTTGAAACGGGTCTACTAGAAAAAAAGTGCGTGCGTACAAAGTACACATGTCAGAAGTGAAACTTCTTTGGCAAACAAATTTTTAAGTGTTGTTAGAGGCAGGAAAAAAGAAGATATGTTAGGAATTTAATTGTCGAAAGTGTCGATAATTAATACAAATAATTTATTGAAATCTCAAATGATGAGTTGTAAATAAAAATGCCACGTGTTTTGTGTCAATATTAGAAATTATTGATTAAATTTTGTTTTTAAATTTAGAATTTAGAAAAGAGAATGGATTAAATATTTTTAATTTATATTTTATAAAAAATACGACTAGTGGCAAATTAAAATACCACATGGTATTTGGCCTGTTGTACTTTTATTTCTCTTATATTTAAGTTTATTTCATTTTATATTAATATTGTAGACGTGCAATAAAGTGTATAAACAAAATTAAAATAAATAAATATTAAAACTAACTTTCAAAAGAATTAGCATAAAAAACGCTGCACATTTTCGTGACACTAATCATTCGAATCATCCCTCATGTTTGCCCTCATACGCCTAAGGAAGTTTCACTTCGAATAGTTTGAGAGCATCTGGCATAGTGCGTATTATAAAATAAATTCGTATACCATTTGTTGTTTGGTTGTATATTCGTGATAAACTCCAAAACTACTTAACGGATTTTATTGAAATCTCAAATGACGAATTGTAAATATAAATGCCACATGTTATTTATAATATTAAAACTACCTTACTTTCAAACGAATTAGCACAAAAACGCTGCACATCTTCGTGACGCTTGTCACGCATTTCATCATCAAAATTCGGATACCTTTTGTTGTTTGGTTGTATATTCGTGATAAACTCCAAAACTACTTAACGGATTTTATTGAAATCTCAAATGACGAATTGTAAATATAAATGCCACATGTTATTGATAATATTAAGACTACTTTACTTTCAAACGAATTACCATAAAAACGCTGCACATCTTCGTGATCACGCATTATGTGTTTGGTTGAATATTCGTGATAAAGTACAAAACTACTGAACGGATTTTCGTGCGGTTTTCACCAATCGATAGAATGGTTTTTGACGAAGGTTTACGTATATAATTTGTCTATATTGGTTGAAATAATGACTAAATTCTGCCACACTGCTTAATTGCACATATTATACACACACACTATTTATATTGGTAACTACTTAGGTTTCGTTTAAATAGCCTGAAATATAAGGATTACGCTTTTTTATCGGACAATGGACAATATCTTGTTTTATTATCCTTAGAATGTGTGATATCGTGACTATATACTTTGTTTACATTGACTGAGTTACATAACATCACGTCACCTTCGAAATGGTATCGTTTAATGTTCTATTGTAGTGTCAGCGACCTAGGCTTTAATGTGCATAAAGCTATAAAATATTACCATTTGATACCCGTCATTTCTACTTAAAGTACTCTTCTTCACGGTACTCATTGACTGTAACCTCATGCGATGGCAAGAGATGAACCTCATGTGGTTTCTACAAAGCGTCTGCTGGAGGTTGGACATCACTGGTAACTAGGTGGTAACTAGCCAGGGCCGAAGCCATCCACCAGTACAAACTCCGATATATTGGAAAATGCTTATTGCATTATCTAAATTTGCTCTGCCAGGAATCTGACCCTAGATCCCTGCTAAGTAAGTAGCAGCCCATTAACGTCCCACTGCTGGGCACGGGCCTCCTCACTCCGAGGAGCGAGGGTTTTCATAGACCCACCACGCTGCTCCATTGCGGATAGGCAGGCATAGTACACAAGTGCACTCTCTATTCCTTCACTCTCATAGTCCGATGTGACGGGAATCCGACACGACCGGAGAGAGATCAGGCGCAGGACCGACGGCTTAACGTGCTCTCCGAGGCACGGGGGTGGATCACACCGCCAACTTCCCAACTTCGGGCAAATATTGAGAAAATCTTAATAGAAAACTCAATATTGATATTCGAATTAGCCCGACCCGGGACTCGAACTCAGGACCTCATGTCTGTAGTCGAACATACTAACCACTAGACCAATGATCCCTGCTAGAGAAGCGAGTATTTACACCATTAATGATGCCATCAAATAATATTGAACCTTGATTGTCAATGGATAGATTCTGAATCACTGGGGCACTGGTTCGAAACATGCGTTAAAATGCATTAATGTGCTGTTCGGTGAAGGTAATCGAAGCCTGTCAATCAGCAGTGAAGCAAAGATGTCCAGGAGTCGGTCCTCGAAATTGCATGGGTTGGTGTGAGGCTTCAGTAATTAGTTACCACCCAACCAGCAAAGACGTACAAAACACGATATTTAAGTTCCGGTACGATGTTGTGTAGAAACCATAAGAGGTTAATTGTCTCTTGCCAGATTAGTACGCTTTCATCTTAGATGATATCAACATTTGCCATCAGGTGCGATCCCATCAAGCGTGAAAAATAAAGCAATGTGTCTATACTCTAAAATCCCTCTCTCCTACTTGTTTACTGTACTGTGTAGAAACCATAAGAGGTAAATTACTTCTTACTAGATTAGATAGTTGTCTTAGACTATATCATCCTTAACCATCAGGTAAGATGACATTGTACTCAGCAATAAAGAATAAAATACCCTGAATCATTACAACTGCGTAGCTTTAAGATGAAGAATTATAAAGTTATAGTTCTCATTAATTCCACCAAATCCCCAGTTTTATATTTAACCTGGAAAAAATACAATCTTATTAAAGCACACTATCCCATGTCGAATGGCATGGTGGGGTAGAGTCCGACAAAGGGCACAATGGAGTCGATTGCATGACAATAGACCCCACGGTCCAGTGCCCAGTGCTCGCACCATAGAACGAAAACCGGTCAAGACCGACCCGCAATTGATTTTTTTTTAACTTTCATACTCTTTGTGGAAATAAAAAAGTACGGTATCACATCTAAAATTCATTAATATGATAAAAGGTAATCCCGTGGGATGTCCTGAAGGATCAGGAGGGTTCCGCTGGGATTAAGTGGGTATTCTGGTCATTTTTTCTCTGGAAAAAACTTTATCGCATCCACTAAACCCAGCGGATACTTTTCCATTCTTGAGTGAGATCACTTGATATTGTCTTTAGCGTACGAAACTGGACCTGGACTTGGATGACTTCGGCTATAAAGATCTAAAGTTCAATGGAAGAAAAGGCTTACGTCTTCTGCCACACAGCCTCCTCCAACAGAGAGGGATTGAGAGAGGGGGTATAAACCGCTCCCTTCCTTTGTCTCTCATTTCCCTTCGTCAGCGTTGACTGTCTCGTAAAAGAAGGCAAACGCCCTCCATCCTTTGTGTTTTTAATTTTACTCAGGACAGGTTCACGCTTGACGTCAATTACGCCTAATTGCTAGCTGTCATAAGGTCTAAGTTAGTTGACACTTGTCTTGAAATTATTTGGGTTGTAGAATGAAAGCAAAGAAAAGCAGAGCAATTAACAATTCTGCAGTAGGTACAGGTTTATTCTCCGAAGAATATCCTATAAAAGACATGTTGGAGGCTCAGCAATCTTGCATGGCTAAAGGAGGAGTTGCCAACTGGTGTTCACCTGAACTGTCCCACAAATGGCTGTAGTATTACATACAGGTCCAAATCTTAGTTTTGTGCTAGGCTTTTTACTTACTTCACATCCCATACATTAAGAAAGACTCTCGCTGGGGCTTCAAGCCAAAATACCCACTTAAACCCAGCGGGTCATCGTCATACTTGAGTGAGATAACTAGAGGTTCCCTTTCTACCACAGTAGTGACTCGGATGACGCTGAATTTGAGGACCTATAGTCCTATAACTAAAAAGGGTAACTGTATACGTTTCTATAATAAACTCCCACAAGACGTTCTAAAGATGTCAATTAATAAATTCAAAGTCTTTGTTAAAAGAAAGTTGATAGAAAAATCGTATTATAAGTTGCAAGATTACCTAGACGATAGAAACGCTTGGGAGTGAACAAATTGCTCTAATTTTAATTAAAATATAGTAAACTAATTTGTTATTGTAATGATGAGGGAAAAAAAAAATACCCGACTGAGTTTGTTGTGGGTTCTTCTCGGATCAGGGCGCGAAGGAACCCTCGTAACTTTAGATTTTAAGTCGTCCTGGAGTATCATCATCAGACGTTCATTAGAATTGGAGTGTGGAAAAGAAAAAAAAATATTTGACGATTCAAAAGTGCTGTAATATGCCTAGTTGAATAAAGATATTTTGATTTGATTTATAAGGTGAAGCTTATATGTGCATGTTGGCCACCCAGCCTCATCCCATTTGCTTTTCTCCTTCATCGAGATGACGGTCTCACAGAAGAAGGCAACCACCCACCATCCTATACGTGGCCCACGTACCATACTGATTGATAAGTCTGTACCTGTATATAAAATTTCTTAGGATACATATAAATTGATAGTATAATTATACAGTATAATTCCCTATGGTAAATTGTTGAAGTGTTCTGATGAGTTTCGACCAAGTAGAACTAAACGAGTTTTGTTGAAACTATAGACATTTGTAATATCTACTAGTGGTATTTAATAGCAGAGTGCATCAACATGCAATACTTTTTGCATAAATACATGACAATTGGCGTTTCGTTTGCTTTCCTCGTCTTTTTTTTGTAGATTACTCTTTCTCCAATTGAGCACTTTAGGGTACATGTACACACTACGCGTTTTTATACATATGTGAAGCGACAACTTTACGTTGGTATTTCCAATATAATATACTCGCAGAATACCAGTTTGAGTCAGTATGATTACGAGTGATTGACCACAGCTGGGTTTAATTTACAAATTTTTACACTTTAAATCCTTAAAAAAGAATTATACATTATCTCATCAGAACCGTTGCTCAGGCGTCCCCCGATAATGTGTTCTTTGCTAACTGGTTACGAATGCACCAGACGAGGAACGTAAAGTAATGGACTATTTTGTTTTCATCTCACTACTTACTATAATAATAATAATAATAATGTAATAATAAATATACATATTCTTTCGTAAACGGGCGTGAGTGTAAAAGTGGTATAATAATAAATATCTGGTTAAATAATAATAGTAAATATCTGGATCTGGCGTACGAGATTACCGCCATGTGGGGGGTGGGATCCACTGAAACCATCCCAATCGTAATATCTGCGAATGGTCTAATCCCAGTCCGTCTCAGACGACTGGGGTTCCGTGGCAGTTCGCTCGCAGCAAGGATGCAGAAGGCGGTGTTGCTGGACTCGGCTAGGATAGTCCGGTGGTTTCTCAGCCTGTATTATTTGATATTTCTGTAGTTAAGTAGTTATTATAATATGCCTTATATATATTAAAAGTATATACATTTGCGTAAACGGGCGTGAGTGTAGAACTGGGATAGTAATATATGTAATTTTGAATATTAGTTTAATGTAGTTTTAATAGTTATTATTTATTTCACATTCTTAATTTTAATTTCAAATTTCATTTACATATTGAAGTGTATGTTGTCTTTGTATGTACATTTTTATTTTGTCAGTAAAATCTAAATGTAATTATTTCTATTCTTATTTAAATACCACAGCTGTCTTCTCGCTGAGTATTGATTTGTTCCAGGCAACCGTTGACACAGGAGAAAATATACTTAGTTATTAATAATTAAGGTACATTATGTAAATTTACATACTACTACATAAAAAGTACATACATACATAGCGTCACGCCTCATTCCCATAGGGGTAGGCAGAGATAACGTCCTTCCACTTGCCACGATCCTTGCATATCTCCTTCGCTTCTTTCATTCTCATTAAACCATTCATACAAGTTCGTCGGTTTAGAATACTCTTGACCTGGCCTTGATTTAAAATGTCCTGGATTTGGTTCAAGAACGTTCGCCTTGGTCATCCCCTTCCAACTTTTGCATTCACTCTTGACTCATAAATCCTTTTTGTCAGTCTCCTTTTATTCATTCTCTCTATATGCCCAAACCATCAAAGCATCTAAGCATAAAAACATAATGATGAACGTAGAATTCGTATCATTCATACTTTCGGCTCTATTTTGAGTGACGAAAGTGACACATTTTCACCCGATTTAAGAAATTAGTAATTTAGTGCGCATTCTTTAAATTTTCGACGCATGCGCGCTTCCTTTATATGTCAAAATATTTGGCAATTAGTATTGCTTCGTCGTGAAAGGTTATAATTATTTCTTTTTAGGTATCATAAGAGCTTATTTTCTATAATTTATGCCGATTATCTTATTAAATTTCGCAGATTTATTGCGGCTTTGATTGCATGTCTTAGTTTGTGTTTGAAAGTTGTCATAAATAAATAATTAAGCTACTTGTTGCTTAGTTATGTAATCGAAGCCTACAAGCTGGATTCAATATCTAACTTTCGATCCCGGTCGGATGAAAAATTGTGTAGGCACCACGGGACGAAAGCATGGCATTGCCATCCGCGTTTTGGTCACATACAGATAACTATCGCGCGGGCGGCAATGTCATACTTTCGGCTCCACGTGCGTAGTATACTATTATACACCAAAGAAGCGTCGTCGTCGTCGTCGCTTCAACCGATGGACGTCCACTGCTGGACATAGGTCTCACGTAATGACTTCCACAAGGCCCGATCTTGCGCCGCCTGGCTCCAGCGGCTACCGGCGACCCTCTTTATGTCGTCGGTCCACCTTGTGGGGGGTCTCCCTACACTGCGCCGTCCGGTGCGGGGTCGCCACTCCAGCACCTTTGGCCCCCAACGTCCATCGGTCCTTCGGACTATGTGCCCCGCCCATTGCCACTTCAGGTTCGCGATTCGCAGGACTATGTCGGTGACTCTGGTTCTACTACGGATCTCTTCATTTCTGATTCGATCACGTAGAGAAACTCCGAGCATAGCCCTCTCCATCGCACGCTGAGTGACTCTGAGCTTCCGCATGAGGCCCATAGTCAGCGACCATGTCTCAGAACCGTAGGTCATCACTGGCAACACGCACTGTTCGAAGACTTTGGTCTTCAGGCACTGAGGGTTATCAGACGAAAATATCTGGCGTAACTTCCCGAACGCAGCCCAACCGAGTTGGATTCGGCGGTTGACCTCCTTCTCGAAATTGGATCTACCTAGCTGGACTATATGTCCCAGGTATGTGTACTCGTCAACAATTTCGAGAGCTGAGTTCTCAACGATGACTGGGTGAGGCGGTACATGGATATTAGACATAATTTTCGTCTTATCCATGTTCATTTTCAGGCCCACCTGTTGAGAAACTCTGCTGAGGTCATCCAGCATTGTATTGAGATCTTCGAGAGTCTCTGCCATAATGACTACGTCATCGGCAAACCGTAGATGAGTGATGTACTCGCCGTTGATGTTGATGCCCAGTCCGTTCCACTCCAAAAGCTTAAAAAGGTCTTCCAGCGCCGCAGTGAAAAGCTTCGGGGAGATAACATCTCCCTGTCAGGAGAAGCGTAGAAGCGTAAAGAAGCGTAGTCTATTGTATTACAGACAGTTATGATGTAAATTATAAACGCTTTTTGTAATCTGTGTTTATTGTAAAAAAGATAGATAGATACTATGCGTTGAAGTCTGTTGTACACACGTTTACACGTTTTTATCGATGTTTTCGCTTCTTTTGTGAAGTAAACGCGTTTCTACCTGTCAACATGTGGAAAGGTTCATTAACTGCATCTGTATCTTGTAAGAACGTTAAGGTGTATTGTCTGCGCGTAGAAAATGTACCGCCTAGATGTTTTATCTTAAATCTATCAGTAAAGAGCTGGTAAAATATCTTAGATTAACTTGCAACACGTTGATAGATCACCTAGTTCTTGTAATGGCGTAGGTATTCATTGTATTTTAATTTTCCCAAACTTTCCCACTCCATTTATGATTCACACGCCACGTATCCCTCGTCCTATAAATTTCGAATATTTGTTAAGTCTATAAGGTGTTAGGAAACCGCTCCCGAAAACGAAGACAGACGATAGTACTAATGACACCTTCAGATAAATAGATACAATTGATTTTGGGACGGAAAGACATCGATCTGGATCAAAAAACATATATATTTTAAATTCCTTTTAGTAGCAGCATTTACCCTCCATCTTGATAGTACAGCCTAAACGACACTTTATAAAAAAATACATTACTAAAAGAAACAGCTATGAAACTCGTTAAAAATCAGCTTTGACTCGCACTTTCGCTTAATTTAGTAGTTTCTTTTATACGCAAACCAGCGCTGGTCGCGTGCGTTCGTTGACCCTGAGCGTCAGCTGTTTATGTTTAAAATTTAGTTTTTAATTTAAAATTTTTAAAAATCAGGCTAGATTTTTTTCGGTCCCATCAAAGGAAGTGGGCTCTTAATACCAGGTATAGTAGTGATTATAAATATACCAAACGTAATAGGATTAAGTTGTCAAATATCTGCTTATTATTAGTCATATGTATAATACATATTCAAGTTGTGTTGTCCCTTTTTATTTGGTGGTATTTTAACAATATATTTCAACTATTTTTAGGTATTTAAAATTATATTTTGGATGTTCTTGAAATCCAAACAATTTTGTGATTTCTTTCAATATACTTGACACTGGCGAAGTAATCTGTGCACAATGGGCACTCCTGAACGCCATTTAACAAAGAAGAAGGATACTCGATGAAGGCTTCAAAAATGACCTAGCATAACAGTTTCATTCGATAAATTACGGGCTTCCCATATTTCCACGGCGTCGAGAACCATGTGAGTGATACCGCCGGGAAAAGCTCTTTATAATATTGATAAAGTTTGTGACTAAATTCCTTTGATTTTCGTTGGTATGTTGAGACGGATTCTAGAGAACTTTTTCCATAGCTCCACGGGATCGGGTACCAAGTGATGCCTCGAACAGTAAATTAAAAAAAAAATACTTCGTGCCTAAACGCAATCTGTGCGTAACAATTGCTTCGTGTGTATAGGCCCTTAGAGATGGAGCTATTAAAGCAATTGAATCGCACGCAATTCCTTTATTGCGTGTATAAATGGTATACTGTTTTGGCATTCTGTTACTGTAGCTTGTCATTAACCCACATTTAATTGGTCAAATTAAGTTGCCACCGCGTTGGATAGGGACATATTTTAAATATAGATATACCTATATGCTTCAATTATCACCACGATACAAAGAAATGTATAATTATTCAGTATTAAGTACTGTTAGCAATTGGGCAGTCTTGTTGCTCATTAGCGGTCTCTACCAGACAACCCTGGCCTTTGCGGGCATGGCCACTGTGGCGGCGATCGTTCCTCACCTGGAGCAATGGCTTTACAGGGAGCACGGGACGCTTTCCTACAGATTGATGCAGGTTCTGACCGGACATGGGCGCTTCGGAAAGTTCCTGCACCAAATTGGCCGGGAGGAGTCACCCGCTTGTTGTCAGTGTGGTGCAGCGATCGATTCAGCGCATCACACTGTGGCAGATTGTGCGGCCTGGAGATCTCAGCGTACCTCCTGGTGGCGTTAATCGGCGGCGACCTCGCGTTGGGGAGCATTGTAGGCGCTATGCTCTTCAGTGAGAGATGGTGGGCGGAAGCGGCCATCTTATGCGACACGGCAGTCTCGCTGAAGGAAGTCCATGAGAGAGAGAGAAAGAGCAGTGGATGCTCCCGCTCACCGTGAACACCTGGTGCCTCACTAATGGATGAAGAGGGTTCCGCTGGGTTTTAGTGCGTATTGCGAGACCTTCCATCGCCGAGTCACACTCTCCTGCCTGGTCGTCGGTCAATGTTAGTGCGTAAATAGCATTTCCCAGCGACAAAAAAAAAAACAACCCTGGCGTTACGGAGACAGTTAAAGAAAGGAGAAAAGTTGTATGTGTAAATAAATAGACATACAATTATATATACGTACAAAAACCATTCAAATATTTCACTATATATTTCAATAAAAACAGCTTCAGGTATATCTCTTTACACTTTTCTTTAAATTATTATCCTCCTCCACGACATATATCTATCTTTATGTCGTTTTCCCATTAACCACAGACCAAACAAACATTCCTCCTCTACACAGAGTAGTTTATCGATTTATTGTAGGTATTTAAATGACAATAATGACATATATGTTACACTTAGTGGAAACATCTGCGCTAGTGAAGCGAGTATTCCTGTCATTACGATAGCGAAGCCATCAAAATTAAAGTAAGCTATTAGGATTATATTATTGAGATTGTATATTGATTATTGTAGACGTATCAGTATTGTTATGGTTATATTGATAAATGTTACAAATTACTAAGATGGTGCCTTACCTTATTTTAAATGGTTAGAAGATTAATATAAATTCTTAAAGTACTGTGTCAATATATATTGAACACCATTTTATATATCCGTGATAATATTCATTTATACAGCAAAAGGAGCGATACACACAACTTTTGTTCAAGAAATAAAAACAAACTTGTAATGTCATATTTTAGAATGAAGATGGTTCAGCAATCATTTGTCAGGTTAAGCATACGCATATTTAAAAGTTTGCCTACACATATTACATAACTTATAACACTTCAAACATTTATTTAAAATATACAATTAACCATGATAACAATATATCGAACCTTAACATTAATACAGACAAAATAAAAGTAACTAAAATGCGCCATCAGAAGCAAATGGATGGGTGCCCATAAGGCTGGCAGCGTTACCTCTTTGGACAGCGATACTTATACGCTGTCCGAAGTACCACCCGGCCTTAGGGTCACGGGTGACATCAACTAAGTGAGATGAGATTTCTTTCAAAAAACTTTTAGCCTCAGGACCCCACGGTCCCAATGTCTCCACGCCAAAAGGCACAAATATGTATTCTAAAGCAAGGCTCTCATATTTGCGCCTCTTGGCGTTTTCAGCTAATGACGCCGCCGCTCCCGCTGATTTGGAGGTAGCGTCAATGTGAGATGGTGCAAGCGTATCAACACATGTAGCATCCCACACCAACGACCTTCCTTTTTTCCAAGGCATCAACGACATACCATCAGGTCTCTTACCATCATCACGTGCAATTCCATTCGGCTCGAGAATAGCCGGCACGTTAATGGTGACAAGGGTCCTTCTGATGATGTCGTTGATGCCGGCGAGTTTCTTGCCGGTATTCTCAGCGGACTCAACTTTCCGAACCAGACGATTCAAAAGAGTTTTATCAGCCTATTTGAATAAAGAAGATTTTGATTTTGATGTTAGAACAATTGACGCCTAGACGAGTTTTCTTATTGAATATGAATGATGGAAAAGTTAGTTATTAACGCATATTTTAAGAAAATCGTCGTCGTCGTTTCAACCGATAGACGTCCACTGCTGGACATAGGTCTCACAAAATGATGTCCACAAGTCCCGATCTTGTGCCGACTGGCTCCAGCGGCTGCCGGCGACGCTCCTTATATCGTCGGTCCACCCTGTGAGGGGTCTTCCTACACTGCGTCGTCCAGTGCGGGGTCGCCATTCCAGCACTTTCCGACCCCAACGTCCATCGGTCCTTCGGACTATGTGCCCCGCCCATTGCCACTTCAGGTTCGCGTTTTGTAGGACTATGTCGGTGACTCTGGTTCTACTACGGATCTCTTCATTTCTGATTCGATCACGTAGAGAAACTCCGAGTATAGCCCTCTCCATCGCACGGTGAGTAACTCTGAGCTTCTGCATCAGGCCCATAGTCAGTGACCACGTCTCAGAACCTTAGAAATTTTTCATTATTTAATTTGGCCGTCCCGATATCCTAATACATCAATTTCGATGGCTTCGCTGGTGTAATGGCAGGAATACTCGCTTCGCTAGCAATTCAATTTTAATAGCGTCGCTGTCGTAATATGCAGAAATACTTGCTTCGGTTGCACTTCAATTTTGATAGCTTCGCTGTCGTAATGGCAGGAATACTTGCATCGCTTGCACTTCAATTTTGATGGCGTCGCTGTCGTAATGGCAGAAATACTTGCTTCGGTTGCACTTCAATTTTGATGGCTTCGCTGTCGTAATGGCAGGAATACTCGCTTCGTTATTGGAGGTCCGGAGTAGTTTCCATTGGACCGCGAACTACGCCGTGTCGTCAAGGATACATCGTCTTAAATGACTAAATTTAGCGAATTTTAGATAGAATTTCAATAGAATTGACACAATTGAAGATCCAGAGAGAATAAATTTACTTGTACACACTAAAGGATATGCAATTACTTATTCGTATTGACTTAACGAGTCCTTGAATTGCAAAGAATAACAAAAAGTTAACCCGTCCATTGCTATCGAGACCGCAGCGTTTTGCTTTTATTCTTCACGGGTTGCATTACAGATTGGTTTCCTAGAAATGAAAATGAAATCAAGTAGCTCTTACACAGTATTTAATGTATTGGATCTTTTTAATTTCCATTTCCAATTATAGAGTATTATATTTTAACCTATTATTAGACATTTTTTAGTAATAAACATTTTTTCTTTCGATTAAGAAAAACATCATGAGGAAACTTGCAAACCCTAGAAGTCGTTCTGGGATATTTGTAGCCTCTCAAACCGTGATGGAGTGTGAAGATCTGTGCCCAGCAGTGGGATTCTGATAGGCTTTCACTTACGTATTTTTTTACAAAAATAAGGCCATGATGAAATCACAGTTTAAGACAGTCTTTATTAATGAAATAAAAGCTGTTGTTTGAATTTTTTTTTCTCAAAAACGTTATCTATTCGTGGTTTATTTTAAGAGTATATATAAAAAAGGCTTACATGTAATAAAGTTCTTCGCGTTGGCGAGGAGCAGCTTAACGTCCCACTGCTGGATACAGGCCTTCTCACTTGTAGGGGAGAGGGTTACTAAGACCCTCCACGCTGCTTCACTGCAAGTTGACAGGCATAGCACACAAGGGCACTATCTATTCCATCTATTATAAATAAAAACCCCAACTCACATTAACTAACAACTTTTATTCTCTCCACTATTTAAATATACACAATTTGCCCTATACTACCAATAACTTCATTTTTGGGTAATTTAGCATTACTTCTCTTAAAGCTCGAAAGACTATATTAACAAAATTGTTCCGTTCGATTTTGTTACCTCACATTGCATATTGCACAATACATTTGGTACTATTAAGTGTCGCCACTATATTACTAAATAACTCTCAACATCTAATTATCTATAGTCTACAGTTCACTCTTACAGTCCGATGTGTCGAGATTCCGACACAACCGAAGAGAGGTCAGGCGTAGGGCCGACAGCTTTATGCTCTTGTAGGCATGGGGGTGGATCACACTGCCCACTTCAGGGAAAATTTTGAAATAATCTTAATATTTTTGAATTCGTCCGATACGAGACACGAACCCAGAACCTCATGTCTGTAGCCGGACATGCTAGCCACTACTCCAATGTGACAGTTTCGACGGCCTCGTTGGCGCTGTGGTACGAGTATTCCCTTTGCTAGCAGAGGCCCGGGATCGATCCCCGGTAGGACGAATTTAGGAAATTTTATTTTCTAATTTTTCTGAGTCTGGACGGGTGGGAGGCTTCGGCCGTGGCTTGTTACCCCCTAGCAGCCAAACAAAGAGAATTGCGTTCCGGTATGAGGCTGTGTAGAAACCACAAGGGGTATATCACCTCTTATCCAATTAGCGCGCATCAATCTTAGACTGTATCATCACTTACCATCAGGTGAACTCACAGTCAAGCACTAAAATATCAGCAATAAAAAAAATGTCCTGATTGGTGTATGGCTGCATTTAGATTTTATCTTAAAGCCTTAAAAGCCTATGTATTCTGGAAGTTTTGACAAATTATATATTAGAGATGAGTAAAGTTTCGGATATAATTGTGTAGAATCGGAGAATAATATTACTTATCTTACCAAATTTATCGAGGCTTCTACAGAATAAAATATTTTTTATGTGCTTTAAGACTTTGCAAGTATTACAAAACGATAAAAAAAAATCTATTCATACGATACCTATGAAGTCATTCAGGAAGCATCTAAAACCAACAATGTGTAACTTTGTTGACCTTGACTTAACCTTGTTCATACTATACCGAGAACTATTTCATAAAATGATCTCTAATGACTTCTTGATCCCGTTGTCTATACTTTAAGACTAGACTAGATTAACGTAACGAATGTATGTTTAAAATATATTTTTGTGCCTCGCTGGCGCAGTGGTGCAAGGTCTAGGTTTCGATCACTAGTAAGGCGAATTTAGGAAATTACATTTACCAAATTGTCTCAGTCTGGTAGGAGGCTTCGACCCTGGCTAGTTACGACCCTACCAGCAAAGACGTACCGCCATGCAGAAGATTTGAATTCAGGTACGATACAATGTAGAAACCATAAGTAAATTGCCTCTTACCAGATTATCACGCTTACATCTTAGACTGTATCATCACTTACTATCAGGTGTGATCACAGTCACAAACAAGCGCTAACCTGTCAGCAATAAATAAAAATACTCGCACTGGCTTTTCCTGTACCGCGATTGTTAAGACTTTCCTCCATAATCACAAATAATGTCAAAAAGATATTGATCGTCTACATATTAATTATTAGAATGTCTGTTTGTATCAAAATTAATACATTTTTACTAAATTCATGAACGTTTAATCTGCAGAATTGTAAAAATAGCATACTAGCTGTTACCCGCGTAGTTCTTGATTCCGTTATCCCGTTATTAGTGCAAGTTTACGTCTTGAAAAGAATGTATGAATGTCATATCAAAAGGTGAATTGTAAAGGAAATCTCTCAGTAAGTTTCGCTTTTATCCCGATCCCGTGGTAATATGGAGAAACTGCCTCATTGGTCTAGTGGTTAGCATGATCGACTACAGACACGAGATCCTGGGTTCGAGTCCAGGGTCGGGCCAATTCAAAAATCAATATTGAGTTTTCTTATTAGAGTTTCTCAATATTTGCACAAAGTTGGGAAGTTGGCGGTGTGATCCACACCCGTGCCTCGGAGAGCACGTTAAGCCGTCGGTCCTGCGCCTGATCTCTCTCCGGACGTGTCGGCTTCCCGTCACATCGGACTATGAGAGTGAAAGAATGGAGAGTGCACTTGTGTACTATGCCTGCCAATCCGCAGTGGAGCAGCGTGGTGGGTCTGTGCTCAAAAAAGAGAGAATAACATATGCTGAATTTCAAATCAATCTGGTGAATATTTTTGGAGATCTCGCAGTAAGTGGTCGGTTGTTCGGTTTTTAGTGATTCCGTAGAAATATGGGGCATTTGTTCTTAGTGAGCATCTACGTTGAAAGATAAGTGTTGGACTGTAATCTCAGTTGTTGATAAATGGTAATATATTAGGCTCATAGAGCCGAAAGTATGACATTGTCGATAGCGTGACAATTGTCACGTTAAAAACGCAGACGGGAATGCTATGCTTTCATCCCGTGGTGTGTATACAATTTTTATTTTTATCGACCGAGATCGAAAGTTCTATATAAATGTTAATAATAAAGTAAAAAAACTTAGATATTTCAATAGCTCGCATGCTTCGATGACGTAACTAGGCAAAAAGTAATTTACTCATTTATTTAAGCCTCCTTTCAATCGCAAACTATATTATAGCCCAAAAATAAATTTATATATGCAATCAAAAACACAATAAGCGAAACTTTATAATATATTTTAAATAAGTTAAAGAAAATACGTTCTAATGATACGATACCTAATGATATCTTTTCAAGAAGAATTAAGTGAAGAGGTTAATTACAAATTTTGAAGAATATTTGAGGCGTGCGCTTTAAAGGGTTAGCAAAGGGTTTCTGGAAGAAATCTCTTTTTAAAGATAAGTGATCCTACGTATATAAGGTTTCTTTTTTTTCGTTGTTTCATAATGTCTTTGATTAATAAATAAATTACCCATTTATTTAATCGGAAAGCTATGTGGCTAATTCGTCTCTCAAAATAGCGTTGAAACTACGAAGTTTCGATACATGTATGATAAAAAATATAAAACGTATATTAATCACAAACATTGATTTTTATTTATAGCTATATATAACCCATTATCTGTTCGTCGGCCAGTCTCTTAGATAAACAGAAGGACCATGACAAGCAATCTAGAATGAAAAGTGGGACGAAACGGACATAAATTAATAAATATTATAGCAATGAAGGTCAATCTTATTCCGGATCGTTTATGAGCTAAGAAATTAGTTTCTACGATTTTTATTAACTAGTCGACAAACTTTGCTGTCTTAATTTTGTATATTAAATATGAATTGATGTTATCTAAAGCAATATTATAAAGAGGAAACATTTGTGTTTTTGTGTCACAAAAACTACTGGATCAATTTTAAAAAAAATTTCACCATTACAAAGTTGCATTTTCACTGAATGAAAAAAGCTATATTACTTTCTCAAAAAAAATAGGGATCCCTAATAAAAATGCATTAATGTAACCCAAGGTGTGAATCAAAAAATCTATTTTCGCGTGCCCTACGAAAACTATTGAAGATAGAACAAAAAATGTTCTACAATATTATAGTACGTATTAATATCTACAAAAAAGTCCGAGATCTCATATGTCCAACTTCTGTAGTTATACCACTTTTTTACATTTGAAAAGTTAATAAAAATGCAGACAATAATCTGACCATATTATTCAAACCGCTGTATTAATCCTTATATTAAATGATATAATTAAAGACCTTTTCAATGCCTGTAAAATACTTTTTAAATTATTAAAATCGGACATTCCATGCAAAAGATATAACGAATTTAAAAATGTCAATCTAAAGAAAATTGTAGCGACACTTATAACTGGTGGGTTAGCTCAAATTCCAAGGATACCAATGATACCCACCGATATACCTATGCTGCTTTTATTTTTGACAATTTATTATAATGAAACGAAAAATTACGAGACCGATTTTAAAAAAATCTTTCAATACCTTTAGAGTATTGCTAAATTTACTAATGTCGGATATTCTACGTAAATGATGTTGCGGATTTTAAAATGTATATTCGTTGTAAAGTTAAACCTGTATATTGATTAGATTACGAAAGTGTGAATCTAATAATCTGAAAGGAAGTAATTAAAAACTAAGCGACAGAAAACTTTTATGTTAACCAAAATTATTAAACGAAGAAATAACTAACCTATATTGAAGTTGATTTAAATCGGTCCAATATTTTTGGCATAAAAGCGCGAAAGATAGAGTTACTTTTGTATTTATCGTAAGGATTGTTATTTTACCCCATTGAGGGTTAAACTTTTACAAACTTTGAATGTCATTTACTTATATGGAATCAACAGACTAAGAAATAAGTTTTAAGCATCTAGCTCTAAAAATGACGATACTTCCATTCCTTGTTTTTTTTTTTGCGATGGGAAGTGCCTTTAAGCACCTGAACGAAAGACTAATTCCATCGGGAGTGTGGGACTGATAACAGAATACCCACTAAAACTCAGCGGATCCCTCCCCATCCATGAGTGATATCACTAGAGGTTCTCTAACTGAATTACACTCTAGTGACCCGGATGGTACTGACGATGAGAATCTACCATTCTATAGAGTGAGGCATGAAGTGCATAAG
Source organism: Elymnias hypermnestra (assembly GCA_015832385.1). Lineage (NCBI taxonomy): Eukaryota > Metazoa > Arthropoda > Insecta > Lepidoptera > Nymphalidae > Elymnias > Elymnias hypermnestra. The sequence goes on along the minus strand of JACTOM010000035.1, from coordinate 137,851 downwards.
TGCGACTTCTGCCACCAAGCCTCCTCCGACGGCGAGGGACGGTCTCGCAAAAGAAGGCAAGCGCCCTCCACCCAATTTCACTGTCGAGCATTACCCCAATTATGCTCTCCAGTGAAAGATCTCTAACCAGCGACAACAAGATATGCCGCTGGGGTGCCCACGCTGGACTCTCCGCCAGGGTATTGTGCGCCATATCTACTGGAGCACCGCACTCATGTCAAGAGGGGGGTTCCTTACGGCCAACGACCTGAAGCAAGAGGCTGGAGCTCTCTCTCGTCGTCGGAGGAGGCTTGGTGGCAGAAGTCGCACTTATGCACTTCATGCCTCACTTTATTGAGTGGTAGATCCTCGTAGTCGGTACCATCCGGGTCACTAGAGTGGAATGCAGTTAGGGAACCTCTAGTGATCTCAGTCTAAGATGGGGAGGGAGCCCCTGGGTTTTAGTGGGTATTCTGTTATCAGTGAGTTCCACACTCCCTATGGAATTAGGCTTCCATCAGGGTGTGTGAGGCATTTCCCAGCGCAAAAAAACCTTTTTTCGCATTAAAAAGTAGCCTATGTCCTCTCTTAAGCTCTAGGCTGTCATGATAACGAGAAGCAGAGTTACTTTCGCATTTATTAGAAAGGATTTTAGACTTTAAAATTATATTCTACCTGCATAAATAATCTTAGTTTTAATTTGATTTATGAATGGATATCCAAAGCCCTTGTGATATCATTTGTCTTTAACAAAGATATCGTCGCGAACAATAAAATATTGTTCTTTGTAATTCCGTCTTAATATTGCGACATTTAATAGGTTTCGTATTGGATGCCTGTAGATATATGGAAACTTGCATTATATTTACAATATTTATTTATAGAATGTTAGAAAAACGTAGAAATTCCATACCATATAAGAATCATGAAGCAAGTTTATTAAAAGACTGATATAATTGTTAGAAATGTTGGCCAATTTAGACAAATTATCAGATATTACCACTAACACTTTATATAATTTAATTGATGCGGGCTGCATTTTATCGAATAAACCGAATTCGTTTTTTATTAGATCAGGGGTAGCCAAACAGTGGCCCACAGGTGACAAGTTGGCGACCCCTGGGCTAAAATACACTGACAATCGACTTAAAGTACACTTACTTTACAGAGTGGATTTATTCGGAGTCGCTGTTTATTAGATCAGTGGTCGCCAATCAGCGCCTCACGGGCCGCAGGTTTACAATTCCTGGTCTAAAGAACACTTCACAGAATAGATTTAGTCGTGGTCGCTGTTTATTAAATCAGGGGTCACCAATCAGCGGCCCGTAAGCCTCTACGGTGCTTGCAGACATACAAATACGAGTAACGAAATATATAATGCAAAGATTACTTTAATCTTTTATTCTATATTCTATACGAAAAGGTTGTTGACCCATGTATTAGAAAAACGGCTCAAAACCTGAGAACTTTAGACTGGCGGTAAACTAGGGGTCGCGCGGGTTTAATGTTACTCCCTCAAACAATTCCGTGCAATTTGTGATAAGAAAAACCTTAGTACTTGGTGTAAAATGTATGAAACTCGCTACTGTTTGTTCGCGTTAAGAATGCAGTGAGTCATCACTCTAGCTCCGCCCCCTAACTAATTCGCTTCATTCTTAGCGCGAACAAACTGTAATGAATTTTATTATATCTGTCACTGTGAACTTGACCTTGTAATTTAAATAGATTTGATTAGCTACATGGCGGACAATTGCTCTAATTTTAATAAAAAAATATAGTAAACTAATATATTATTGTAATGATGATGGTAAAAAAAGAATACCCGACTGAGTTTGTTGTGGGTTCTCCTCGGATCAGGGCGCGAAGGAACCTTCGTAACTTTAGATTTTAAGCCGATTTTGAGTACCATCATCAGACGTATATTAGAATCAGAGTGTGGAAAAAAAAATATAATTTGACGATTCAAAAGTGCTGTAATATGCCTACTTGAATAAAGATATTTTTGATTTGATTTGATTTGGACCTGGAGTGGTGACTCACTGCTTTCTTAACGCGAACAAACTAGTGAATTTCACTTCAACTGGTCGCTGTGAATTTGACCTTTTAATTTGAAAAGATTTGATTAGTTATTGGTGAGGCTAGAATGATGACTCACTTCATTTTTAACGCGAACAAACTGTAATGAATTTTATTTTATCTGTCACTGTGAACTTGACCTTGTAATTTAAATAGATTTGATTAGCTACATGGCAGAGCTAGAGTGATGACTCACTGCTTTCTTAACGCGAATAAACTAATAAATTTCACTTCAACTGGTCACTGTGATCTTGTAATTTGAATAAAATTGATTGGTAAAGGGGCGGGGCTAAAATGGTGACTCACTGCATTCTTACCGCGAACAAACAAGTGAATTTCACTTCAACTGGTCACTGTGAACTTGACCTTGTAATTTGAATAAAATTGATTGGTTAGGGGGAGGGACTAGAATGATGACTCAGTGCATTCTTAACGCGAACAAACAAGTGAATTTCACTTCAACTGGTCACTGTGAATTTGACCTTGTAATTTAAATAAAATTGATTGGTTAAGGGGCGGGGCTAAAATGGTGACTCACTGCGTTCTTAACGCGAACAAAGTGTAGGTTTAAATCTTATTTTATAATAAAGTCCATAGAGTTTTGGTACGTAAGCTCCTAAAATTAAATGTGATCGTTGGTATACATACAGACAGTTGCATCATTATTATATTTTGAAAAGGCGTGCTTTTCATTGTCTTATGAAAACAATATTCTATAATGAGACGTTGAAGGTCCTTAACAAACCGTGAAGCAGGTGTCGGTGTATAACAAAAAGAACTGTAGAAAAACAGTTATTATAATCCGTTTAACGGTAATTTAGGATTGAAAATGTTATCTTATAATATTTATTATCTTTTTGAAAGAGATGAATCTAAGACTAACTCCAAAATTTAGATAGATGGGGAACAAGTGGGAGATGTGAAAGAATTTGTATACTTGGGATCTAAATTTACAAATGATGGAACATGCGAAAGGGGTACAACGGTAATTTTAAATAACGTTATGATCTTCCAGCAATTATCTACATTTCACGATTTACTGCTGTAAGATCATAAATTTATGTACGGCAACTGTTTTATTGATATAATGTCATTAAATATTACCGTTGTATCTTACAGCCGTACATTAGAGGAAGGCCACCGGGGGGGTTTTAGTGGAAAATACCACATAACCCGATCTATCCCCCGGGTATCTTATAAAGATTTCCCCCTTAACAAAAAAAAATATGTCCAACTACTGTGGTTATGCCACTATAACTACTTTATTATATTTTATAAGCTAACTAGCGGCCCGTCCCGGCTTCGCACGAGGAGACATAAATAGGTACAGATATTTAAGTTATAAGCATGATAATTAAAACGACCATGAATTGACAAATATTATGAAAAAGCGTGATTCCTAATACTAAAAGTAAGGAGCTCTGAAAAGAACTTTTTAAGTGAAGCATAATGGTGCACCCCCATCTCCCGCACTACCCCTTTCTCGTCGAGTTAGTTACTCGATGCGCTGCGTGGCGGCCGCCGCCGGCATGTATTTTTATTTTAATTTCATAATATCTTTTGAACGGAATATCCGATTTCAATATTTCAAAAAGTAATCATCAGATATTTAGACAGTTTTGAATATTAAATTATTTATTTGGATAAAAATTTATAAATAGTATTCATAACACGGTCTGATTTTGATCGGCATTTCTATCAATTTGTTAAATGTATTAAAAAAGTAGTTATAGTGACGTAACTACAACAGTTATACATATGGTCTTGCGAAGTTTTTTGTAGATACTGATATATTGTATAATATTGTCGAACATAATATTATTTGTCCTATCATTCATACTCTTCACAGCTTATGTGATGAAAGACATTTTATGGCTAATTTTTTAACACCTTCGGTTGGTTTTAATAGGAATTTCTAAAGATTTTTATAGTAATCTAGTACAAAATATAGCCAATGTTACTCAGTGATAATGTAGCTTTCTAATAAAAAAAGAATGATTAAAATCGGTCCAGTACTTTTTGAGTTTATTCGTTACATATAAAAATACAAATCTTTCCTCTTTATAATATTGGTGTAGATAAAAGTGTCGAAATAATCAAACGATTAATTATTGAAACGGTCTTTATCATGTAAAAAATGTATCTTTAAAATGTAAGGGGCCGGTTATGGTGGCATAACTACAGTAGTTGGACATATGTTTTTTAAAAGTTTTTTGTAGATATTAATACGTTCTATAATATTGTAGAACATATTTTTGTTCTATCTTCAATAGTTTTCGCAGCGCACGCGGTAACAGATTTTTTGTTTCACACCTTGATCCATATTTCTTTTTGGAAAGTAATATAATAATAATAAATTGAGATGTGGTCACAAAAAGCCTTGCATGGCAGACATCGATCTGACCTCACCCAACCTCACATCGATCTGGAAGCATCAAACGAGTGACTTCGACGTGGTGAACTATTCCCCGAAACTGAGGCTTTTATGAATGCTATACAAGACCAAGTAATAGCTACCAGAAACAATCTCAAACACAGCATCCACAAATCTAAGCTGCCTACTGAGCTCTGTAGACGTTGTCTCAGTAGTTCAGAAACGATACAGCACATCACCGGTGCATGTAAATCGATTGCCCAAACTGACTATAAGCATAGACACGACCAAGTAGCAGTAATAATTCATCAAAATCTGTCCCACCGTTATAAATTCGTCACAAGTAAAATTGCCTACCATAAATACAAACCAAATACCGTTTTGAAAATAGTGACTACAAAATTTATTACGACAGAACTATTATAACAGATAAAACCATACATTTCAATAGACCAGATATTACAGTTTTAGATAAGATTAACAAAACCGTTTATATTATAGATATAGCGGTATGTAACACCCACAATCTTCTTAGTACCCATGCTGAAAAAACAACAAAATACATAGACTTAGCTGCAGAAATAAAAAGACAGTGGGCAGTAGAAACCGTTAAAATACTACCAATAGTTATTTCTACCACAGGTGTCATTCCCAAAACGTTGCAGACTAACCTACAGATACTCGAAATGCCTAAATTCACTTACAAATTAATTCAGAAAGCAGTTATTCTTAATACTTGCCGCATAACCCGCAAATTTCTAACAATAACTCCGTAGATCACCTTCTT
>JACTOM010000035.1:0-132520 GCA_015832385.1 Elymnias hypermnestra | reverse complement strand
TTTCAAGTAAAATTGCCTACTATAAATACAAACCAAACACCGTTTTAGAAAATAGTGACTACAAAATTTATTACGACAGAACTATTATAACAGACAAAACCATACATTTCAATAGACCAGATATTACAGTTTTAGATAAGATTAACAAAACCGTTTATATTATAGATATAGCGGTATGTAACACCCACAATCTTCTTAGTACCCATGCTGAAAAAACAACAAAATACATAGTCTTAGCTGCAGAAATAAAAAGACAGTGGGCAGTAGAAACCGTTAAAATACTACCAGTAGTTATTTCTACCACAGGTGTCATTCCCAAAACGCTTCAGACTAATCTACAGATTGTTTATTTTTTTTTTTTATTGCTGAAAGATTAGCGCTTGACTGTGATCTCACCTGATGGTAAGTGCTGATACAGTCTAAAATGGAAGCGCGCTAATCTGTTAAGAGGCGACATACCCCTTACGGTTTCTACACAGCATCGTACCGGAACACAAATCTCTTTGTTTGGCGTAACGTTTTTGCTGGTAGGATGGTAACTAGCCACGGCCGAAGCCTCCCACCAGTCCAGACTCAGACAAATTAGAAAATACAATTTCCTAAATTCGTCCTACCGGGGATCGAACCCGGGACCTCCGCTAGCAAAGCGAATACTCACACCACTAAGCCAGCGAGGCCGTCAAAACTACTCCAAATGCCTAAATTCACTTACAAATTAATTCAGAAACCAGTTATTCTTAATACTTGCCGCATAAACCGCAAATTTCTAACAATAATTCCGTATTTCACCTTCTTCTTCGTTTTTAAAAAAAACCTAATAGATGGCTCACGCTTGGCTAACGCCCGCGTATCAATATTACTTACCCCTCTAAAAAGGGAGTATAGAATTAAAAAAAAACTAATAATAATAATAATATAATTTTATCTTAGTAGTGCACGATAATTACGTTAGTATATTTAGATGTGTATGTATGTCTATAAAGTCATATATGTATGTGTGTATTGTATACATTCATTTTGCATGTATCTGCATTTCTAGTAGTAGAAATTATAGTAGGATGTTCTACTGCACTTGCCCAGTAATTTCATGGGCTACTATCTTTAAGGTTGTCTGGAGGAGATCGCTTTAAGCGATAAGACCGCCTTTGTATACTCTTATCAAAAGTTTTGTTAGTGTTTTCCTTCAAAATCTGTATGTTTGTGTGCAATAAGAATAAATAAAATATAATGGTGAAAGATTTTTGAAATCGTCCCAGTAGTTTTGTGTGAAAAACATTACAAATATACATACAAACCACAAAATTTTCCTCTTTATAATATTAGTTTCTATAAAAAAGTAGTCTAAAAGAACTTATAACAGACTAATAAGTGTTACATTCATTATACATCTATTATAGTAAATATTAATATAATCGATTGAATAATTATAAGTGGTAACAAATTAAAATATTAGGATAAAAAAGTGATTTACTCGTGTACTGATATGACGATATAGCCCTCAAAGTTATTTTTAACCGACTTCAAAAAAAGGAGGAGGTTACCAATTCGTCTGTATTTTTTTCCGTTTGTTACCTTATATCTTCCCACTGGGTGGACCGATCTTGATGATTTTTTTTAAATGAAAGGTGGTGCTCATCATAGGGTCCCGTTTTTTTAAATCCAGTTCTGATGATGGCATCCATGAGAAAACCGGATAAGTGTTAAATTTGCATTAAGCATGTGCGCGACAAATGGACGAATAACTCAAGATCACGCCAACCGATTTCGATGATTCTTTTTTTATTGGAAAGGATATACTTCAAGGGTTGTTTTGTGATAGTTTGGTTAGGTTCTGATGATGGAATCCATGACAAAGTGACGGAACTCTTCAATTCTTAGGAGCAAATGAACGATACTCGACAGAATCTTCTATAAGCTATTCATATATTTGAGTTGCCTGCCGTAACTACGGCATGGTCAAGTGCTAATCGTAGTTAAATATGAAGATCAATGGATCTCCTCAACGGCTTACAGTAAGGGTGCGGTTTTTGGCAGAAAATAAAAGTGTCTGTAATTAAATAGCAATGAGCTTACGTTTGTTGCTGCATTGCAAAACGTTTACTTCAGATTCATTAAAGATAAAAAAGAAATAAACATTTTAACCAAAAAAAGAACCGCCTTCAAAACAGACTTACAAATATATTAAAATGCTCTAAAAAGTAAGAAAAAATATATGTAGGCTACCGTAGGCACCTCGGCTGACACCGACTCCAAATATAAGAAAACGAAGAACATTATAAAAGAATACGCAATTATTTCTTACTTTTTAGAGCGTATTAATATATTTGTAAGTCTGTTTTGAAGGCGGTTCTTTTTTGTTAAAATTTTTATATATATGATATAGTAACAACATTCGAAGCGTTATTTACGTTGGTTCATTTCACTTGTTCATTTTTTCCATGGGCTTGTAGTCTATTATCATAAGTGCATTTATTTAATAAAAAAATATTTAAATCGCACGTTTGAATATGGTAACATTTCAGTTCTTCATATCTGTGAGCCCCTTCGTAAGCTCACTCTTGCGAAGACTTGCCACCAGATTCTTCACTCCAACGCTCCGCCGTCTACTTGTCAACGAGTATTTAATTACGAACTGTTGTTTCAGCAGGAATGTTGTTTACCGAAATTGACTATCTATTGTACGATATTTACGACTGACAAACGTGCACTATTGTGACAAGCAAACGACGGTGGTTGTTAATTTATTGGATAAAATATAGATCCTATTATTGGCGTTTTATTTCTCACCAATCACAGGGATTACATTAATTACACAAACAACTATTCATTACTGTTACCATTATCTTGCAATTTATCATACATTGTTTTATAAAGAATGGTGAATAAAGAAGACCAGTCATTCATGACTTCGCTTTGATTTCTTTTGTTGCGAACCGCCTGTGGGCATTCGGAGGCTTCACAAAAACAGGACGAGAGCCCCTTCAACTTACTGTTAAAAACTTGACTATACCTGACCATATTCCACGGTTTTCGTGACAATGTAATTCATTACGCATTCACAAAAGGATGACAATGGAGACAAACAGGTTTAAAAAAAGTTATTTACTGTAATAATAGTAAATATCTTAAAACTGCAGTTGACGCTTGGATTGTTTTTGAAGTGGAACTTCTTTAGGCGTAACTTTTTTGCAGAATTTTTTTAGTTTTTATATCTACAAATAACTATTTTTAACGAAATTTTATATTCAGAAACAAAATTTAACTAATAATTTGTAATATTGACAAATAATACGTGGCGTTTTAATTTACATTTCGTCGCTTCAAATTTCAATAAACTATTTGTATTAATTTTCGACACTTCTAATGTTTCAATGATAATTAAATTCCTAACATATATTCCTTTTTCCCTCCATCTATGTTTTAGATTTGTATAAATATAAACAAGACATAAAAATTGGTTTACCAAAGCAGTTTCATTTCTGACCTGTGTACTTTGTACGCACACACTTTTAACTTTTTTTTATTACTGACAGGTTAGCGCTTAACTATGCTCACAACAGGTGGTAAATGATGATACAATATAATATAGAAGTGCACTAATCTAGTAAGAGATAATTTACCTCTTCTGGTTATTACACAGCATCGTACCCGATCACAAATCTCTTGCTTCGTATTACGTATTTCCTGGCGGGTGGTAACCTGCAACGGCCGAATATTATATAATTCAATTAATCCTGATTTATATACATTTCTATTAGACATAAAACTCAATACATTAATGCTTTCTTAACGCTCCACCAATACATTTAATATCAAAACTAAACTATAGTACTTTACGAACAAGCTCCGCCAATCTGCCCACGCAGCGTCATCATTCGCGCTTAACTTAGTTAATACAAAAACTAATATCGTGACTCAAACATATTTTAACTTGTTATACATTCTTTTAAGGCACTAAATCAAATATTACACCTAAGTACATTTATTAATTAGTTAAAAACTTGCTAAATCAACTTTATTGTACTTGTATCGAAGATTATGATAAAGAAATTATAATGGTCAATTTAAATACTTTCTAAAAGTGACGAACATAACCGTAATAAATATAATAAGTCAAAAAGGTGTTTTTTTTTTTCGAACTGTGTTTAGCTGTTAGCCCTACTGGCTTTTACAGCGTAACCGGAAGGAGGACGGGCTCTTATGGAGGCCGCCACATTTCGAGTGCGAGCCCTGAAAAGGGCTCGCTCCGCCGGCGGAGTCGCTGTGTATCGCTTGTGTACGTGTTTGTCCCTACCTGGTATGGTAGATTGTCGATGGTAATCGTATCGTCGGGGTCGTTAAGGACATATTTAGGCCGTCTCTTCCTAGGCGGAACATTGAGGCGGATCCTATAAGAGGACGTCCAAGGTGTTTAATTAAATACGTTCTTTAAATATACATCGAATCACAACAATAGTTTGTAGTATTCCTGGACATATATATTTTTAGTTGGGAAATGCATTTACGTACGGAATGTGGGACTCGCTGTTTCCAGAACACGCACTAAAGCTCAGCGGAGCCATCTCCACCTGATAAAGAGAGGGCCAGAAGATCGCAAAAGCATTCGATTCCGATGATACCCCAGATGCACTCTACAAAAGTTCAAGTAAGGGGGAACAGGCGGGCCAATGTACGCCTCCTGCTTCCTACCCTCCTTTGATTGGGATGAAGGGAATGACCCCAGCGTCTCTATTTGCAAAATGACAGTTTCGCAGAAAGAAGCAACTGCAGCTATTGATATAACTGGACATCAAGAGATGCTGTGGACTTCAAGCTGGACACTCCGCCACCGTCTGGAGCACCGTATTGATGAGATCTCCACATTGGAGACAGGCAGGTGAATCCTCGCGCCCCACAATCTGATGCAGGTATTTTCCAAAGCACCCGTGTCTGGTAAGCACCTGCACCAGTCTGAATGATAGCGTACCATTCCTTCTCGAAAGCCAGCCGTCTAAAACGGGCCTGATCGCTGACATAACATTGCCTGCCACCGGAGAGTCAAGGTATTCCTCGATAAATAGACTACCCAATGTTAAAAGAATTTTTTAATTCAAAACAGCAGTTCCTGAGATTAGCGAGGAGAATGATATATACATTTGCAATGTTTATTTATGGCCATGCAGGTACTAAATAAGGGGCGATCCAGGGAATGTATCCAAATAGGGATACAAAGATTCCTGTGTAATTAACCTTTTCTCGGTAATAATATTCTCGACATGGAATTAAATATCAACTGTAGTGCACGTCTGTGTAGATTATGTGATCATAAGAAAAGTTATTCATCTTTCTTTCCATAGCTCCGTCTTGGAAACTTGGTGAGTAACAAGTTTTTAAGATTGTTATAAATGTCGTTATGGACAGACATATGGCGATTAAAGTCCTCTTTCGGAGGACATTTTAAAATTGATTTCAAACAGATAATGTAAGTTTATATAAGGGATGCTTATTATCGTCTTTCGTTTCTTTTTTGTCTGTTATGAGATTATCCAATTAATTGCTGAACCGGTTTTGACAGTGCTTACAAGTAATAGCAAATAAGTAAGCTTAACAGATTAACAGGAATACATACATATATCCAAATGTTCACTAAAATTTATTTGATGCTTTTGAACTTCGCGATAACCCGCGCCCACCAAGCCTTGTGCCTACGCTCTTTAAATTTCTTATATCGTCTAAGATATCCACTTTAATGAAATTCTATTAAGGGCAATTTTGATCTACATAAAATTTATAATGTATGCAATGTATTTAATTAAATGAGGAATGACAGTATATTGTATGAAAAGGCTTGTTAAATAACACATATTTTTGCTAATGTGTAAAAGATAAAAATGGTTATTGTGGGCTAAATTTTAGAGATAAATAGATACAATTCCGGACTTTTTTATCAATCTTTTTAGGATGTATAATTCCGTAGAACATTAATTTGTTCTATCTCGTAAGGTTTAGACAGCGTTTGCGATTTAAGTGCACAAAGATATGTTTACGACAATCACATTATAAATCTTTATATTCTTCGGTTTTTATTTACTATAATATGTATGTATTATACATATAAACCTTCCTCTTGAATCCCTGTATCTGTTGGTGAAAATTGCATTAAAATCCGTTGAATAGTTTAAAAGATCTAAGCCAACAGATAATGGAAGCGACTTCATTTTATGCTACTAGTTGTTATTCCGGATGCCTTTTCTTTTGTAACAAAAGTGGCGTAAGTTATTCATAATAACATTAATTATCTGTCAGTCAAAGTCCTGTCGAAATCGGTCCAGCTGTTTTAGAGATAAGCGGCAATAATCAAACTGACAGACGTTTATATAATAACCTATATACTTTTATGTGTATTTAGAGGAAACTTGTTTATTTCAAGCTACAAACGTCCACTAAATTTTATTATTAATACTTGATCTATCTAAAAGCAAAGTAAGAGGCAGCCCATTAACATTTGATTGTTGGGTACAGGCGTCCTTACTAAGAGTGTTTATTAGAGCATAGACCCACAACGCTGCTTCAATGCGAATTGGCAGACTTAGTACACTCTTTATCTGTCTCTTTATGGTTCTTATCTGTCGGCAATCCGACACGAACGGGGAGAGATCAGGCGCAGGACCGACAACTACAAAACACAGGGTAAATACTGAGTTATTTCTTAACAGAATACTCAACAGACTTTGAATTCGGCCGACTTGGCTATCGCCGAAACATAGAGCGTTGTCATATAGACTGGTGCAGGTTTTTTCGTCGCTGAGAAATGCATTTACGCATCCCAACTGCAGGGTCGGGAGTGTGGGACTCTGCGAGGGGAAAGAACTCGCAATACCCACTAAAACCCAGCGGGACCGTCATCAACCATGAGTTGGGAGCCAGAGGTTCGTTGAGGCATTCTATAGGGACTGGAGATTTATGAACCCCCGTCTCCTGTTTCCTATTCCCCTTCGACGGGGTCGGAGTGCCTCAGCGGCATTCACCCTTTCCCTTTGTCGTGATTCTATAAGCGAGATGACAGTCTCGCTAAAGGAGGTAACCGCTCTCCAGGCCTGCTCACTGATGTCAGCGATCAGCGACATCATAATGAGTCGGTAACAACCCCAGGCGGGACATTCTGCCACGGTGTGGTGGGATGTGTCTAAGGAGGCACCACACTCGTAACAGTTGGCCGACGGCTTGCAGCCAACAGTTTGATACAGGTATTTACCGAAGCAACTATGGCTGGTAAGCACCCTGGTGCAGGTGCTCACCGGACATGGCTGATTCGGGAAGTACTTTCATCGGATTGTTGGGCGAGAGGAATCGCCTATTTGCCATGAGAGTGGTGCCCTCGTCGACACGAGACACCATACCGTGGCAGAATGCCCAGCGTAGAGCCCTCAGCCGCATCTTCTGGTGTCACTGATTGGAGTTGACCTCTCGTTGGCCTGCATAGCATGTGCGATGGTCGCCAGGCTCGTGAGAGGGATCGGGAGTTGGCCCATGATACCCTTGCTATCCGTCGCAGTAGGGTGGGTGGCAGAAGGTGCGGCTATGCGCGCCTCCTACTTCAGACTTGAACTTTGATTGGCCTTCATCTGGGATACCATAATGGATTGCGCAAGCGAGTTGGTGTCACACTTTAGGATGACGTGGGCCCGCTGGGTATTCTGCTGGACAGTGAGTCCCTGAGTGACTGGTAGGAGTGCATGAAAGCTTTTCCCAGCGATTAAAAGGCACTCCAACCCAGGACCTCATTTCTGTAGCCGAACAAGCTGGCCACTAGACCAATAAGGCAGTTATATACAAGGGTATATTCGTGTATATAAGTAATATTGGAGTCAGATATATAGAAATCACAAATGAATTCACAAAACACTTAAGCTAGTCTATAAATAAAAATTTTGATAAAAAATGAAGACGAATCTGTTAGATTTTGATATTAATTAACATAACGTCGTTATATACTGGTATATCGAGTTTTAGTCATTAAATCTTATTAAATGTACTGAAAGTTGTCGCACGACATGGGTTTTTTTGCTTATTAACAAACCTCACTGAACTGCCTCGGCTACAGGCATGAGGTCCTGGGTTCGAACTTTTCTCAATATTTTCCCGAATTTGGGAAGTTGGTGGTATGCTCCACCCCCGTGCCTCCGTGAGCAGGTTGAGCTGTTTGTTCTGAGCCTGATCTCTCTTAACAAGTATCGGATTGCCATCACATAAGACTACGAGAGTGAAAAAATAGAGAGTACACTTGTGTATTATGCCAGCCCGCAGTAGAGCCGCGTGGTGGGTCTATGCTCTAAAAACTCTCTCCTATGAGTAAGGAGGCCCGTGTCTAGCACTGGGACGTTAATGGGCTGCCAGCGTTAATCGACCGCTTCGCTGGAGGAACTGATCCCCGGTAAGACGAGTTTAGGGAATTGCTTTTTATAATTTCTCTAAGTCTGGACTGTTGGATTCGGCCGTGGCTAGTTACCGCCTTACCAGCAAAGCTGTACCGCCAAGCAAGAGATTTGTGTTCCGGTACAATTCTGTATAGAACCTATTTAATAAATTAGCGCGCTGCCATCTTAGATTGTGAAAACCAACAATGTGCAACTTTGTTGACCTTGACTTAACCTTGTTCATACTATACCGAGAACTATTTCATAAAATGATCTCTAATGAATTCTTGATCCCGCTGTCAATACATTAAGACTAGACTAGATTAACGTACGAATGTCTGTCTGCTTTGCTTTTTTTTATTTATTTATACTTTATTGTACACCACACAAAGTAATTATACATTAGGAAGGAGACTTAAACTATGTAAATTAGTGACGGACAAAAGGCGGTCTTATCGCTTTAAAGCGACCTTAAGGAAGAAGACTTAGTTAAGAGTTTAAAGGTAGGTGGTGAGAATAATAAATACACTACATACATGCATATATAAAGATACCCAGATTTTTAACTTTTTGGCTATAAGGCATTACACAATTATTAAACACAGGTGGAAGGTTAACCCAGTCCACCCTCGAGATCATGCCAGGGCTGCCAATAATAATAGCCTGCAACTTTGTTGGATTTACTTTTAATTGTTTTTTCTAATTTGTCTCAGTCTGGTGGAGGCTTCGGCCGTGGCTATTTACCACCCTTTCAGCGAAGACGTACCGCCAAGCAAGACGTTTAAATTGAGGTACGATGCAGTGAAGAAACCAAAAGTAAATTGTCTCTTACCAGATTGTCACGCTTCCATCTTAGACTATATCATCACTTACCATCAGCAATTAAAGTGATTTAGACATAAACGTTTAAGCTTAAATAACCTCAAATTGAAATAACGTTTACGTTCTTCTGTCTTTGTAGGTTCAACGATATAATTGCGTTAAATCTTGTTATAATGTATTTCCTGTAGGTCATTGTTTAAATAAATTGCTTTTGTTTGCCTGATTTAAAAAATAAGCCTGCAAAAATTACCTTAAGGCCTTAAAAACCCAAAAAAATTTTTGATCTATAGAACATTTTTTCTTTCTTATTAAGTACTCTTTGTCAAGTGGGTTGCATATTACATTGTAAAGAAATAAGATATATTATCTCTGTCTGTTTGCCATTTTGTTACAAACTACATAACCTATTTTCTCACGGTTTTCACTAATAGATAGAGTGATTCATAAGGACGGTTGAGACATATTATTCGTCCAGGTTTTGTCAAAATTAATAGAAATGTAATATTTATTGGTAATTTTTGTAAAATCAAGTCGTTTGCGAGTTTTCATCAAATACCCTGCCTAATCACTTAGTTGTATTACAAAACAATTTATTTAAGGATATTCCTGTTTTATATATCTACCAAAAAGTCTACTAAGAAATTTGTCTAACTTACATGGATAGCTCGCTACATCCATTCTATCTTTTAAGTAAATGTATAGATATTTGAAAAGATTCACAGACGAAATGCATATAAGCATCAGCTAATTTAAGCATGTCATGTACATTAATATGATCCTATACGCCATGTAATTTAAAAGAATATCTTAGGAGTTATCGCTGAAATAAATAATGCGCCCGAGAGATCGTTACGTATGATATGTACTGTTAATTAATTTGCATAAGCGTCGAATAGTTTCGCCGTTTTTCAAGTCCCATATTGAAGAGTTACTGGATAACGGCTGGACTGATTTGGCTCATTTGGTTTTGAATTATTTTCGAAACACCAGCGAAGGTATAAAAGGGTGAGTAAATATTAAATCAAAATCAAATCAAATCAAAATATCTTTATTCAAGTAGGCCTATAACAGCACTCTTGAATCGTCAAATGTGATTTTTTTTTCTACACAATGGGGGTGTAAGGGGGAAACGCGTCCCAGTCCGTTTCTCCAAACGCCAACCTCACCTGCACGCGGTGCACCCTGCTCCTACCGACGAGGCTCTGGCGACCGAAAAAATGGCGGTATAACCATTCTATATAGCTGACCTAAATACCACAGACCGATAACGGGCAGCAGCGTTATCGGTGCGAGAAGGTCAGCACTGCGATCACCAACCCGCCTGCCAAGCGTGGTGATTATCGGCAGAAACCACAAATGACTAAAACAAGGCAGCAACGGCCCCCAGTCCCCGGCAGCCCCGCTATTCCTAGCTCTGGCAGCGGTTATGGTAACGGCGGGGCAGGGGGTGCTAAGAATCTCCGGAAGAGATTCCGCTGCCAACCCCGACGACTTGACCTGGCAACATACAACGCACGCACTTTGAGGACCGACGAAAAGATCTTCGAACTGGAAGAAGCAGTAAACAAGTTACACTGGGATATTATAGGATTGTCCGAAGTCCGTAGAGAGGGGGAGGACACGATAATCCTCGAATCCGGTAACTTGTTTTACTACCGGGAAGGTGAAGTTCAATCTCAAGGTGGTGTCGGATTCCTTGTCCACAAATCCCTCGTCAACAGCATTGTAGAAATTAACAGCGTGTCCAACAGGGTAGCGTACCTGATACTCAGAATCACCAAACGGTATTCGCTGAAGGTCATCCAGGTTTACGCACCCACATCATCACATCCGGATGAGGATGTAGAGGTTATGTATGAGGACATATCCAGGGCCATGCATACCTCTCGGACATTCTACAATGTTGTGATGGGAGATTTTAACGCAAAACTCGGCGAACGAAGTGGGGCAGAGTTGAGAGTGGGGCAATATGGCTATGGGCAACGGAACCAGAGGGGACAGATGCTCGCTGATTTCATGGAAAAGGAGGGACTCTACATGATGAACTCCTTTTTCAAGAAACAGCCGCTCCGAAAATGGACCTGGCTGAGTCCCGATGGTTCCACGAGAAATGAGATAGACTTCATCATGTCTACGAAACGGAACATATTCAATGATGTCTCTGTGATCAGTAAAGTGAAAACTGGGAGCGATCACCGCATGGTAAGAGGCACATTGAATATCAACGTCCATCGAGAACGGTTCAGACTGGTGAAGTCTACGCTCCGACCTACTCGTGCCCAAATCCAAGACCCCGAGAGCTTTCAACTAGAGCTGCAAAACCGCTTCGACGGCCTTGAAGAATGCGAATCTGTGGATGAGGTTAACAATAGGCTAGTAGAAACTGTTCATATGGTTGGGACTAAGTACTTCAGAGCCCGTAAAAAGAAAACCAAGAGATTCTCTGACTACACTCTCAATCTCATGGAGCAAAGACAGACAATGAGCTTACAGTCAGCAGCGGACGCGTCCGATTACCGGCGTATCAACAGACAGATCTCCAAATCACAAAAACGTGATCTGCGAACCTTCAATACGGAGCGCATCAAAGACGCTATTGAACGCAATAAAGGCTCCAAAGTGTTCGCAAGAGACCTGTCTATTGGTCAGCGCCAGCTTACGCGGCTGAGGACCAGTGATGGCAAGCTCATTGCGTCGAAACCAGAGATTTTGAGCGAGGTCGAGAATTTCTATGGACAGCTATACTCATCGACTGTCAAGCCTATTGACTGTTTGGCTGCAGATCCCAGAGCCAAACTAACCCGACACTACACTGAAGACATCCCGGACGTCAGTCTGTACGAGATTAGTATGGCTCTCAAACAGATGAAGAACAGCAAGGCACCAGGTGATGACGGAATCACAGCAGAACTCCTGAAGGCGGGTGGAAAACCGGTACTCAAAGTCCTTCAGCGAATGTTCAATTCCGTCATCCTCGATGGCACAGTGCCGGAGGCATGGCATAGGAGCGTGGTGGTTCTGTTTTTCAAGAAAGGCGACAAGGCCTTATTGAAGAACTACAGACCTATCGCGCTGTTAAGTCATGTCTACAAACTGTTCTCGAGAGTCATTACGAATCGTCTCGTTCGCAGATTTGACGACTTCCAGCCTCCCGAACAAGCCGGTTTCCGAAAAGGCTTTAGTACCATAGACCACATCTTTACGCTGCGGCAGATTATACAGAAGACCGAAGAGTATAATCGGCCACTTTGCTTAGCGTTCGTGGACTATGAGAAAGCCTTCGATTCGGTGGAAACATGGGCCGTGTTGAGATCTTTACAGAGATGCCGAATTGACTACCGGTACATACACGTGTTGAAGTGCTTGTACGAAAACGCCACCATGTCAGTCCGTATACAGGACCAAAGCACAGCGTCTATCCAACTGCAACGTGGAGTGCGACAGGGAGATGTTATCTCCCCGAAGCTTTTCACTGCGGCGCTGGAAGACCTTTTTAAGCTTTTGGAGTGGAACGGACTGGGCATCAACATCAACGGCGAGTACATCACTCATCTACGGTTTGCCGATGACGTAGTCATTATGGCAGAGACTCTCGAAGATCTCAATACAATGCTGGATGACCTCAGCAGAGTTTCTCAACAGGTGGGCCTGAAAATGAACATGGATAAGACGAAAATTATGTCTAATATCCATGTACCGCCTCACCCAGTCATCGTTGAGAACTCAGCTCTCGAAATTGTTGACGAGTACACATACCTGGGACATATAGTCCAGCTAGGTAGATCCAATTTCGAGAAGGAGGTCAACCGCCGAATCCAACTCGGTTGGGCTGCGTTCGGGAAGTTACGCCAGATATTTTCGTCTGATAACCCTCAGTGCCTGAAGACCAAAGTCTTCGAACAGTGCGTGTTGCCAGTGATGACCTACGGTTCTGAGACATGGTCGCTGACTATGGGCCTCATGCGGAAGCTCAGAGTCACTCAGCGTGCGATGGAGAGGGCTATGCTCGGAGTTTCTCTACGTGATCGAATCAGAAATGAAGAGATCCGTAGTAGAACCAGAGTCACCGACATAGTCCTGCGAATCGCGAACCTGAAGTGGCAATGGGCGGGGCACATAGTCCGAAGGACCGATGGACGTTGGGGGCCAAAGGTGCTGGAGTGGCGACCCCGCACCGGACGGCGCAGTGTAGGGAGACCCCCCACAAGGTGGACCGACGACATAAAGAGGGTCGCCGGTAGCCGCTGGAGCCAGGCGGCGCAAGATCGGGCCTTGTGGAAGTCATTACGTGAGACCTATGTCCAGCAGTGGACGTCCATCGGTTGAAGCGACGACGACGACGAATTCTAAGGTAAGTCTGATGATGGTATTAAAGACCGACTTAAAGTCTTAAAGTAACAAGAGTTCCAACCGGTCCTAATCTGAGAAGAGCCCACAACAAACTCAGTCGGGTATGTTGTATTTTTTTGTTACCATCATCATTACAATATTAAATTGGTTTAATATATTTCAATTCAAATTAGAGAGATTTTGAATTTAATAATTGACATCTCTAATCATAACGTCTTGTGTGGGTTTATTATAGAAACGTATACAGTTACCCTTAATAAAAAAAAATACTTTAAATATAATAAAAACAACAATTTGGCTTCAGAAACAATTTACCTTTCAACGTCTGATATTTCAGAAATCAAATAAAATTTTAAAAAATTATTTTATTTGTCAAATGATAAAAACTAGTAATGTTTTTTACATTTACAAACTTTATAGGGTATTTGGGCGTAAAGGCGTTATTTTGATTACGAATTCATTTTGTTCTGGTTAAGATTTGACCACATTTTTTTACCATGTTGAAATATAATAAAACTATCATTCTGCCTTTTATAAACGCTTTTACAAGCTTGGGCTACATCGTAGTCGTCGCTTCAACCGATGGACGTCCACAGCTGGCTCCAGCGGCTACCGGCGATCCTCCTTATATCGTCGGTCCGCCTTGTGGGGGGTCTTCCTACACTGCGTCGTCCAGTGCGGGTTCGCCATTCCAGCACTTTCCGACCCCAACGTCCATCGGTTCGTCGGACTATGTGCCCCGCCCATTGCCACTTCAGGTTCGCGATTCGTAGGGCTATGTCGGTGACTTTGGTTCTGCTACGGATCTCCTCATTTCTGATTTGATCGCGTAGAGAAACTCCGAGCATAGCCCTCTCCATCGCACGCTGAGTGACTCTGAGCTTTCGAATAAGGCCCATAGTCAGCAACCACGTTTCCGATCCATAGGTAAGCACTGGCAGCACGCACTGTTCGAAGACTTTAGTCTTCAGGCACTGAGGGGTATTTAACGAAAAAAAAAACATGTATGTATGTAACTATGCAACGGAATCTTTGAGCGCGGAATTTATCTGTCTCCAGAAGTTAATTAATCGGAAACTTTGCATACGTATTAAGTGTCAATGATAATGCGATAATTCGTTAAAAAATTCCCATTATTCTTATTAGGGCCGCCAGGATTAATATATTCTTTTGATAGATCCCCTATGAGGGAGTGAAAGGGACATACCTAGTTCGCGGTCTGCTGTCTCGGAGTCTTTTTGAAGGTGGTTTAATTATATAAGAAAGACCGGAACTCTAATTGACTAAAAACACGCTTTTAAACCGAACTAAAATCTAGAAAATAACTCTTAATAATAAGTTATAAAATATAATAACTCATTCAATTCAGAATGAAAAGCGTGGGGTGCATTTCGCATCATTCCCATAACTCTCCTTTTATAGACAGTTGCCAATAGAATGATTGTAACTCTGAATTCAATGATTCTGTTTGTAACTTATTAATAAAAAAAATATTCTAGTTTTTAGTTCGGTTTGCTATAAAAGCGTGTTTTTTTTAAATTATTATTTATTGATTCTGAGGCGGTACGTAGTTTGGCGAGTCAGCCTGTGTCTAATTAATCTGTGGTCGTCACACACATGTACGTTAGTCTGTTTTTGTTGTAGGTAACAATTGTATGAGACAATCTTGAGAAATATCTTATCTGTGGTAATACAATACGTTACTCTGTTTTTTCGTACTGTGATGTAACAATGCCTTTTCAATGAACATCACAATTGTATTAAACTCTATGTGAAACCATCAGTGAAAGTATTTCTTCTACTCCAGGTTTTGATAAGATTCTATTCATCTATGATATACCGTATATTGACCGCAAAAGAATAGTCACTAGTATATTCTTACTTCCCCGTCAGATATTGTAGTCAAGTCCTGATTTTGTGTTTCAAAAGTAAAGTGTTTATTACTGTACAACATTTAATACTAATGATATGTTTTTAAGCAGCATATTTTATTGACTACATTATTTAAAAGGCCTAGGTTGATAAATGATTTGATATAGTTATGAAAAATATGAAAAATGTCTACGATGCAAGTATGCCTGTTTATGCACAGAGGCCATCAAAATATTGTATGCCTTTTGAAAAGTAAAGGTAGCCTAAATTACTCTTTATAACATCAGTTACCTACAGTTAAACGTCTAAACGTCTAAATCCAGATGTTTCAAAGGGAATCCGGAATTAACAGACATGCAGACAAATATTTAATTAACTATTTTTTGACATTACACACCCTTGCACGCACACACGCACACGCTCGCACACACACAGACAGACATACACACGCTTACACAAACACACACACACACACACACACACACACACACACACACACACACACACACACACACACACAGAGAGAGAGAGAGAGAGGGAGAGAGATATTAGCACACGCTTGCACGCACTCACGCACACGCTCGCACACACACACAGTCAGATTTGCACATGCTTACGCGCACACTCTCATACACATACACATATATGCACTTACGCACTCGCGCACACACACGCACAACATTATTGCATTTATATTTTGTTTTAATTTCTATTTTAATGCAGTTACGTACTTAGACTTACATAAATGTATAACTTGGAAGACACTGACTTGTCTAGTTTAGGAGTCTAGGGATATTTCACCTATTTTTTATGTTTATGTCCAAATAATTGTTTTTATAATATTTTTTTATTCAAAATATTCTGAAAGTAACCAATAAATGACAAGCAACTGAGGATCCTTGTAAAAAATTCATTTATAAAATATAAAGACAAATTAACTCGTACCATTAGCGCACTGGCATTTATATTATGTATCATCACTTACCATCAAGTGAGATCATAGCCAAGCGCTTCTCTGCCAGAAAAAAATACACTAGAAAATCGCGCAGTCACTTAAGCCTTAAATCAGAAACTTGTTTGTCAATAGAGCAGGCCTTTGAACTGCAACAGGACATTTAATAGGATGTTATTAATAATTTTAAATAGAGATGCGATTTATGGTTATAAAATCTGTCTAATTTAAACTATTACTACTTTTTTGCGTAATGTGATTATCTACAAAATGAATATATAAAAATAATAATCTATATTTAATCTATATAAAAGCTATAATCTATATTTCTCGTATGTATAATTGTTAGAGTGTAGCATAGACAGACTCAGCATCAGCAGATAGTTTAATTAGAGGTTTGACGGCCTCGCTGGCGCAGTGGTGCGAGTATTCGCTTTGCTAGCGGAGGTCCCGGGTTCGATCCCCGGTANCCTGCGAAAAAAAAAAAAAAAAAAAAAAAAAAAGGTCCCCAGGATCAGGGCTCTGATCTAAAGGTGAAAGGAAGATCTCAGGTCCCCATTAGCCGGTGTGGTCACTGTGAAGCTGATCCGCCTTCGCATAAAACAATATCTTTCCAGAGAGTACGGGTCGTTCTCCTACTGATTGGTGTAGGTTCTAAACGGATACGGATGCTTTGCAAACTTTTTGCACTGTATTGGCCACGACAAGTCATGTACCTGCCATTTTGGTATGATGCGCAGCCTCGGACCCTCAGCCTCACTTTCTGGTGGCACTGGTCGGCGTAGACTTTTCACTGGAGAGTTTGTAGGCGCAAATATCTCCAGTGAGAGGTGATGGGTGGGAGTAGACCTCTGGAGGATTACGAGTGAGAGAGAGAAAACTCAGTTGATTCTTCCATTGCGGACTGAGGGTTTTGGTTAATCTTTTTTTTGGGGTACCTGCAAATTGTGGAACCAACTTCCAGCAGCAGTGTTCCCCCAAGACTTTCACGTGCAAATGTTTAAGAGGAATTTATACTCCCATCTTCTGGGCCGGCAATGCATCGGCAGCTCCCCTGGAGCTGCAGATGTCTATGATGTTTGTCTGTCGTAATTATAAAAAAATATATCAGTCGATGTATATTTTTGCCCGTCCTCCCACACTCGCGATCTTTCGTTCGGAATCATCCGGGCCCATTAACGGAGGAAGAGACTTCCGAGTTTTAGTGGGTACTGCGAGGTCACCCCCCTCGTCGATTCCTACACTCCTGACTTTACTTTATTTCGCAGCGTTAAAGGCAAGTTCACAGTTACCAGTTTTGATTGGTTAGAGGGCGTGGCTAGAGTGATGGCTCACTGCATTCTTAACGGGAACAAACTGTAGAAAAAATTATGAGGATTTTTTTCAGTTTTTTAAATTGCTACCGCAACAGTTTATGCTTATAATATATTCGAATATCTTTGCTAAATGCTGACAGACTATCTTCATTTTATACATATATAAGGTAAGATAGCAGTCCTTAATACATATCCTTATGTAATAACTATATATAACTATGTATAATTTTTACCGTTTAAAAAGGATTGAATGTTATTTTTACGCAAAATAACTCTGTAACCTCGATTGGTAATGAGCTTAAAGGTCGAGATAATAAAATTTTATTGGCGTTAATAAAACATTTACTAAAGCTGCTTTCCAGTATTTAACTTTTATGTCGGATTGTATACAATAACACTAAAGGTAAGTGGAAAAATAAACAATTTTTAGGTCGAGAAAGCCAACTGTTTCTTCGAAGCAATGACGGGATCTACTCGTCATTGTGAATAAAGGAATTGAAACTCTTTCGATAATATTTTGTATGTACGTTTCTAACGTTTTCACACAAAAATTACTGGACCTATTTCAAAATTTTTTTCACAATTACAAAGCTGCATTTTCACTGATAAAAGCTATATTACTTTCTCAAAAAATAAATAAGGGTCCCTAATAAAAATGCATTAATGCAACGCGAAGTGCGAACAAAAAATCTGTTATCGCGTGCGCTGCGAAAACTATTGATGATAGAACAAAAAAATACATACATACATACATAGCATCACGCCTCATTCCCATAGGGGTAGGCAGAGACAACATCCTTCCACTTGCCACGATCCTTGCATATCTCCTTCGCTTCTTTCAATCTCATTAAACCTTTCATACAAGTTCGTCGGTTTAGAGTACTCTTGACCTGGCCGTTATTTAAAATGTCCTGGATTTGGTCCAGGAACGTTCGCCTCGGTCTTCCCCTTCCAACTTTCGCATTCACTCTTGACTCATAAATCCTTTTTGTCAGTCTCCTTTCATTCATTCTCTCTACATGCCCAAACCATCTAAGCATACCTTTTTCAATTTTAGTCACTACGTCTTCTTTTATACCACAACGTTCTCTTATCACACTATTTCTCACTCTGTCACTCAGTTTTAATCCACTCATGCTTCTCAGAACAAAAAAATGTTCTACAATATTATATTAGGTATTAATATCTACAAAAAAGTCCATAATACCATATGTCCAACTGCTGTAATTAAGTCACTATATCTATTTTTTTTATGTTTTAAAAGTTATTAAAAGTGACGACACTATTCAAACCATGTTATTGATACCTCTGTTTTAATTCTGAATCCTTATTAAAGACCGTTTCAATACCTTTAATATAATATATAAATTATTAAAATTGAACATTCCATTCAAAAGATATAACGAATTTATGTATTCCGAATCTCCAGACTCCAGACTCCAGAGTGTCAAATTAAAGTATTACAAATAAATCTATTCTTTAATATTATAGAAGAATGTGTTGCATTTTCAATATAATAGTTAAGCTAACAAATACTGGTTTCAATACCTTTTGTTAGCGATCATGATTATTTTATTTGTGGATTGCTATTGCTAGGTTGTATAGTAAGTAGCAGCCCTTTTAACGTCCCACTGCTGGGCACAGGCCTCCTCACTCCGAGGAGCGAGGGTTTTTAGAGTATAGACCTACCACGCTGCTCCACTGCGGATTGGCAGGCATAGTACACAAGTGCACTCCCTATTCCTTCACTCTCATAGTCCGACGGGAATCCGACACGAACGGAGAGAGATCAGACGCAGGACCGACAGCTTAACGTGCTCTCCGAGGCACGAGGGTGGATCACACCGCCAACTTCTCAACTTCGGGCAAATATTGAGAAAATCTTAATAGAAAACTCAATATCGATTTTTGAATTGGCCCGACCCGGGACTCGAACCCAGGACCTTATGTCTGGCGGAACGTGCTAACCACTAGACCAATGAGGCAGCTAGACCAATAAGGCAGCTGCTAGATTGTATATTTGTTTTGGCTAGGTTGTATATTTGTTCATTATGCTGAGGTCTTCGTAATTATATTAGAGAAACGTTTACATGCACTACATCAGGTTTAACGCTACTCCGGAAATTCTAAAATTTAATCAACACTTCTGTTTAGTCGTTGTTTTGACGACGACTGTGATTGGTGGGCTTATTGTTTTTGTATTGACTATTTGAACGGGTATATACCACGATGGAGTTTTTTTTAATTTTGCCGTTATTTCGACCCAGTTGCATGGATCGTGGTCACGACGTTACTGCTGTGGGCGGTTGTATCAAGCTGTCAAGGGCAGAATCTGTCTACTCTACGTCTGATCCTTTTATTTTTCACGGCACCCACATAATTTTTAATTATTAGGTAATTGTAGTAATTATTATTATTTTTATTGTTTACTTATGTTTCCTTCTTCATTGCTTGTCTTTAGTTTGTAGTCGTTCTTAGTTTGCATATATTTTTTTGCACGCTATCGCAACCAGTAAGTGGGTTTGCTGTAATTGCTTTACGTTATTTTATAATTATTTATATTTTGCATTTTTTTACTGTTACCTGCTGGTGTCCTGTTCTAATAAATAAATAACGCTTGTAGCTGCACTCTTAAACCAAAATGCTTTAGTAATAAAAACACTCTGTTACATCGAAAAGATTATCCCATAGTCGCCATGTTTATGATAAAGAAACGAGCCCCGGATCTGTTTGAATGGAATGATAAAAATTGAAATGAATATGAAGCCAAAGCATACAGTTGACAATAGGGTTGTCAGTGAAGTAAATCTTCTTTAGGCGCATTTAGGGTAAAATATTGACGGATGAAACGCGTGCTTAGCGTCACGAAGACGTGCAACGCTCTTTATGCTAATTCGTTTGAAAGTTCGGTAGATTTACTATTTACAAATAACATATATTTTGATGTAGAATAAATTCAAAATATATATTGTAATGATGATGACGTAAACAAAAAAAAACGTACACCCGACTGAGTTTGTTGTGGGCTCTTCTCAAATCAGGACGCGAAGGAACCCTCGTGTAAGTCGTTCCTTAATGTTATCATCAGTCATTCATTTAAATATTATATAAAAAAAAATGATTTTTGACGATTCAACACTCGCCATTTCATATTAATCATTTAATATAATATTTTTCATAAAATATAAAATAAAAATATCTTTTCTAAATTATAAATTCAAAAAGAAAATTTTTATTAATAATTTGTAATATTGACAAAAACACGTGGCATGAAGTTTCAATAAATTACTTGTATTAATTTTCGACACTTTTAGTATATTGATGACTTTTAAATTCCTAACATATCTTCCTTTATCCCTCCCCCTCTAAGTCTCGAAAATCTAAAGATTTGTATAAATATAAACAGGAAACGTTTCTGACATGTGTACTTTCTACGCATGCACTTTTATAATTATATACTTATTTATTTACGCCCTAGAGACATAGTCCTTTACTGCATTGGTTTAATTTATTTGGGATTGACCAGAAAACATATAAGAAAGACCAGAAGTAAATAACGCTTAAAGAATCTAAATTCTCTTTGATCAGAGTATATCGTCGTCGTCGTCGTCGTCGTCGCTTCAATCGATGGACATACACTGCTGGACATAGGTCTCCCGTAATGATGTCCACAAGGCTCGATCTTGCGCCGCCTGGCTCCAGCGGCTACCGGCAACCCTCTTTATGTTGTCGGTGTGGGGTTGCCACTCGAGCACCTTCGGGCCCCAACGTCCATCGGTCCGTCGGACTATGTGCCCAGCCCATTGCCACTTCAGGTTCGCGATTCGTAGGGCTATATCGGTGACTTTGGTTCTGCTACAGATTTCCTCATTTCTGATTTGATCACGTAGAGAAACTCCAAGCATAGCCCTCTCCATCGCACCCTGAGCGACTCTGAGCTTTCGTATGAGGCCCATAGTCAGCGACCACGTTTCGGAGCCGTAGGTCACTGGCAACACTGTGCGTGTGCGTGTATCAGAGTCTATAAAGTAGTGAAAATTTGTGGTAGTGTCTTAATTTGCACACGCGTTAATTTTTCGGCCCAGCCTGTCATTGACCCACGGCTGGGAACAGGCCATCACCCTCATAGAAGAGAAGGTTATTACACCACAACCCTACCACGCTGCTTTAATACGGATTAAAAGGCTGGAATCTCTTTTGGTGGTTTAAACTAAGCATGGTATAACTAACATATCCGTTATTTGGTCATTTACTAGTAAAGTAACAAGCAACGAAAGTAACTTAAATCGGAATAAGGATTTTAAGTTATTGTCACTATTTGAGATAATTTGAGAATAAGATAATTGAGAAACGGGTTAAGTAAATAATATGTATTTTATTCTCTACTTATACGAGTATGGGTTCTAGATTATGGAATAGAATCCTATTAAAATTTGATAGTGATCCGAAAATATTTTCCAAATATTATTAGTATTTATAAACATTGCTAACATTTAAGTTTGTTTTTATTATAACTTTATAAGTGCATATTTAAAGAAGGCGATCAATTTATAAAACAGTTTCAAAATGAAATAATAACTTTCCAGTAACAAAAATCTTGATAAAATATAAGTTATTGGACCAATAATAACAGTTATTGAAAAGTAGCAATAATTCCCATGCTTAGTTTAAACAAACATATTTTAATTGATATACCAAAATCGTATTCTTTTGTATAAAAAACGTTTTTAGTTATAGTGAGTTATCCTTAAAAGATTGATATTTTCCATTATGGACTTTTGAGTAGATATTTATTTTTATTTTATTGCTGACAGATTAGCCCTTGACTGTGATCTCACCTGATGGTAAGTGATGATACAGTCTAAGATGGAAGCGCGCTAATCTGTTAAGAGGTGATATACCCCTTACGGTTTCTACACAGCATCGTACCGGAACACAAATCTCTTTGTTTGGCGGTACGTTTATGCTGGTAGGGTGGTAACTAGCCACTGCCGAAGCCTCCCACCAGTCCAGACTCGAACAAATTAGAAAATACAATTTCCTACATTCGTCCTAGCGGGGATCGAAACCGGAACCTCCGCTAGCAAAGCGAATACTCGCACCACTGCGCCAGCGAGGCCGTAGATCTATAAAAGAGGAACATCCCAACATATATTGTTTTGTTATATTTCTAAGAGAATAGGCAGCGTCTTCGATGAAAGCCCTCGGGCGGTTTTTTACTGATACTTTGAACAATTATCTTTATATTTCAAATAATTTACACAAAACCTTGACAAATGATATATCCAAACCTTTCTCTTGAATCACTCTATCTACTGGTGATAACCGTATGAAAATCCGTTCAGCAGTTTTTCTGTTTTTAACGGACATAGAGAGTAACTTTGCTTTACTCGCGCGCGCCAGGCGCTGTCTCTCTGCTTTTTAAAACTCTGATATCTTTCTAAATATCCATTTTAATAAAATACTGTTAATGGTCGTTTTGATCTTCGTAAAATACACAATGTTTATAATGTATTTAATTGGATAAGGAATAATACTGTATTCTATAAAATGGCTTGGTAAATAACACATTTTATTGTAATGTGTAAAAGATAAAAATGCTCATAGTGAGTTATTCTATAGAGATAAATATTTACCATCGGAGGTTTTTTGTAGATCTTTTTATGGTTTACAATTTCCTTCTACATTAATTTGATTTATCTCGTAAGGTTTATCCAGCGTCTGCGATTTAAGTGCACAAAAATATATTTGTTACATCACATTACTTATCATGGAAATTTTCGTTATTCTTTACTATAATATGTATGAGTTATAAATTTAAATCTTCCTCTGGAAACGTTCTATCTATTGCTAAAAACTGCATTTAAATCCGTTGAATAGTTTAAAAGATCTAAGCGAATAGATAGTGTAAGCTACGTCAATTTGTACTAGGAAAAGATGAGGGTATATCTATAATATCTGTCAGCCCTAAAAACATTTCTTTAGTGGCTTAATCAATGCCTTTAAAAGCCGGTTATGTGAAAGCATTCTGATACAGCTCATTCTCATTAAGAGCTCAAAAAATTAAGAGTTCCTGTCTTTATATTGGAATGTTTTACATAGATTTGCCGACTGTATTTTTACTGCACATTCTCGTACAAATTTTGATGATAAAAGTTTAAATGCAATGTGTTTGGACTGGGTGGAGGTTTCGGCCATGGCTAGTTACCACCCTACTATGAAAGACATACCGCCAAGCAAGAAATATGTTCCTTACCAGATTAGCGCGCTTATCATCACTTACCATCATGTTGTTTGACGACCTTGTTGGAGCAGTGGTGCAAGTCTTGCTAGCAGAGGTCTCGGGTTCGATCCCCGGTAGGACGGAATTTAAGAAAGTATATTTTCTAATTTGACTGAGTCTGGTCTGGTGGGAGGCTCCGGCCGTGGCTAGTTACCACTCTACCAGCACTGTTCCGGTACGTTGCTGTATAGAAACCGTAAGGGGTATGTCGCCTCTCACCAGATTAGCGCGCTTCCATCTTTGACTGTATCATCATTTACCATCAGGTGAGAGCACAGTCAAGCGCTAAACTATCAGCCAACTAATTTTAAAGTCTTAATTATACACATCTAAAACTTTAGATTTCCGAGACTTAGAGGGAGGGAAAGAGAAAGATATGTTAAGAATTTAATGGATTTAATTCTCATTAAAATATCAAAAGTGTCGAAAATTAATGTAAATAATTTATTGAAATCTCAAAATGATGTATTGTAAATAAAAATGCCAAGTATTTTTTGCCAAAATTAGAAATTATTAATTTAATTTTGTTTTTGCATTTAAAATTTAGAAAAAAGAATATGTGAAATATTTTATGAAAAATCATATTTTAATTAAACTATTAAATGACGAGTGGCAAATTAAAATGGCACATGTTATTTGTAATTATTAAAACTACCTATCTCCAACGGCGGGTCTAATTACAGTGGGGGCGATCCGTCCACACCTGGAGAAATGGTTGTAGGGGCCACGGATATCTTTCTTATAGGCTGATGCAGGTGCTGACTGGACATGGTTGTATCGGCAAGTACCTGCATCAGATTGTTCGCCGAGAGGAAACGCCCGCCTGCCATGAGTGTGATGCACCTATTGATTCGGTGCAACACACTCTGATAGACTCACGGCATGGGGACCCCAGCGGCATCTTTTGACGTCGTTGGTCGGAGGAGACCTGGAGGGTCTAGTTGGCGCAATGCTCACTAGCGAAAGGGAGTGGAGGGCAGTCGCCGCCTTCTGCGAATCTGTTATTTCGCTGAAGGAGGCACGTGAGAGGCAGAGGGAGGACTCTATAGACGCTCCGTTTCCCCGGCGCAGGAGGTTGGGCGGTAGGAGGCTCAAATTTGCGCTGCTCCTACCTCCTTCCTAAATTCCCAGCTCACATCTAAACTAATATTATAAAGAGGAAACATTCGTCTTTTTGTATGTATGTTTGTAACGTTTTCACACAAAAACAACTGGACCGATTTAAAACATTTTTTCACCATAAGAAAGCCGCATCAATACTGAGCGACATAGACTATATTACTTTCCCAAATAAATAGGGATCCCTAATGACATTTATGCAATAACTACACACAGTCGAATACATAATTATTAAAGCGGTACGGGTAAAAACAATATTTTATTTTCCCTTGTTTTTAAGTAGATTAACTCATCTTAATATATACATATTAGCTGAACCCGCGACTTCGTCTGCGTGGAATGTTTTTTGGGTAGCATATTTTTATTAACACCCCCGCAACCCCGCTTACGAGTGGAATTTCTTAAAATCCGTCCTTAGCTGACCTCTACTCGTCAAAAGGAATAATCCTACCAAATTTTAAGTCTCTACGCCTTATGGTTCCAGAGATATCGTGATGAGTCTATAGTTAACACCCCCGCAACCTCCATACGGGTGAAATTTCGTGAAACCCGTTCTTAGCTGACCTCTACTCATCAAAAGGAATGATCCTACCAAATTTAGAGTCTCTATGCTTTATGGTTCCAGAGATATCGTGATGAGTCAATAGTTAACACCCCCGCAACCTCCCTTGCGGGTGAAATTTCGTAAAACCCGTTCTTAGCTGACCTCTACTCGTCAAAACGAATAATCCTACCAAATTTTAAGTCTCTACGCCTTATGGTTCCAGAGATATCGTGATAAGTCAATAGATACCTGGATATCTCTTTTATATATATAGATAGATATAGATTAGATGAGTACATAAAATTTCTTGGCATGTAATAGTAAATTCCAGTATTCACAAAACATTCTATAAACCTCACCTGCAGGGTTAAAAGTAGATTAATAAAATTTTAATGAAACGAGTTTAGACCGGGAGCCAGCAAACTGAACGTTTCACTAATTCTCGAAAAACAAACAACTAAATTTCTATTCGTTAAATTTTACCTGCAGCTTTTGTGTATTAAAACATCTGCGCTGTAGTTTCAGAATTTAGCATTTTCACGTAAAATCATAATGAATCTGAATTGATAATTTATCTTTACATAAAGTCCTTCACAGTCTATCTATCTGTCTATTCGCGATTAAATCATTTTAGAGTCGCTCACTAAATTGTTGGTAATTTAAAACTATCCTCATTATATTACACACATTCTTTGACTTTTAACACAATATTAACGTTGATATAAACTAAGAACTGTCACTAGGCGAATATCCCTTCATTTTACTGTGCTACCTCTCTTATACCAAACAACCCACTCAAAAAATAATGAGTCCACCAAACACAGTCGTCGTGAAAACGACGACTAAACAAGTGTTGATTAAATTTGAGAATTTCCGGAATAGCGTTACACCGGATGTAGTGTATGTAAACGTTTCACTGATATAATTACAAAAACCTGAGCATAATAAACAAATATAGTAATTTCCGTCTTTTTGTTATTATCTATGTGTGATCTGAAGTGGCCTCATTTTGTTTAATATCTCTAACTGTACGTATAATTGTATTAGTAGCTGTTGATTACAATAAAATAAAAAATAAAAATAAAAAAAAATTAAATAGTAATCCACAAATAAAATAATAATGATCGCTAACAATCAAAAACTACTTAACAGATTTTCATGCCGTTTAAACTGATAAATAGAGTGTTTTTTAATGAAAGTTTATGTATAAGTGTTTATATTTGTATTGTATATTAGCAATGTCCCGCGGTTTCACCCACGTAGATACCGATCTCGTGGAAATGGAAAGTCTATTGTCGGACTTATTTTCTCAGATTGACATTTTAAAATTCGTTATTAGTTTTGAATGGAATCTTCTATTTTAATAATTAAAATTTTAGTAATATGGTTTGATGGACTTTTTTGTAGATATTGATACCTTCTATAATATTGTAGATTTTTTTTGTTCTTTCATCAATAGTTTCCCCAGCCTACGCGATTTCAGATTTTATGTGAACAATTTTTATACATTCGTCGTCGTCGTCGTCGCTTCAACCGATGGACGTCCACTGCTGGACATAGGTCTCACGTAATGATGTCCACAAGGCCCGATCTTGCGCCGCCTGGCTCCAGCGGCTACCGGCGACCCTCTTTATGTCGTCGGTCCACCTTGTGGGGGGTCTCCCTACACTGCGCCGCCCGGTGCGGGGTCGCCACTCCAGCACCTTCGGGCCCCAACGTCCATCGGTCCGTCGGACTATGTGCCCCGCCCATTGCCACTTCAGGTTCGCGATTCGTAGGGCTATGTCGATGACTTTGGTTCTGCTACGGATCTCCTCATTTCTGATTTGATCACGTAGAGAAATTCCGAGCATAGCCCTCTCCATCGCACGCTGAGCGACTCTGAGCTTTCGTATGAGGCCCATAGTCAGCGACCACGTTTCGGAGCCGTAGGTCATCACTGGCAACACGCACTGTTCGAAGAGCTTTGTCTTCAAGCACTGAGGAGTATCGGACGAAAATATCTGGCGTATACATTGTGTTGTATTAATTGCAATTTTATTAGGAATCCCTATTTTTCTTTTTGAGAAAGTAATATAGCCTATGTCGCTCAATGAAAATGCAGCTTTTTAATGGTGAAAACTTTTTTTAAATCGGTCAAATAGTTTTTTTGTAAAAATGTTATAAACATTCAAACAAAAACAAATGTTTCCTCGTTTATCTTTTAGTTTCTTTGCTTTTAAGGTTGAGGAGAGCGGTATGAAGCGATAAGACCGCCTTTTGTCAAACCGCTTCTTAATATAAGTATTAGTATGTAGTAATGGTGTACAATAAAAAATAAAGTGCCTACTTGTAAAGGTTTTATATAAATTGGTTGCAAAATAGCGACAATTGTGTGAAGTGTATGAATAATCCCCATGACAGCTTTCATCTAAAACACTGCCTAATCACTTAGAGATATAACAAAACAATGTATGGTAGAATAATTTGTCATTTATAGATCTACAAAAAAGTCTACAATGACATCTATCTATCTTTCAAGGATAACCCACTAAATCCATTTTATTTATTACGAAATTTCTTTAAATGCGGTTACTAAAAGATTATACAGGCGAATACAATTGTAATGTCAGAAGAAATGTAATGTCAGAAGAAATCAAGTAAGCGACTCAAATATATGTTTGACATTATTAATTAATTAAAAACAAAACTGAATAATTTAATTCCTATTACAAAAAATTGGCGAAGGTTTATACAAATTCAAAAATTCTTTTGCAACACCTTTGAATAGTCACATATTTTTATTCTCAATGTACGATTATTGATGATATTAGACAACTACTTAGAATCTAAAGTTAAGAGCGTTCCTTCGCGTCATATTCTGAGAGGATCCCAAAACAAACTCAACCGGGGTCCTTTATTTCTCATCATCATTAAAATATAGCTTTTAATTAGTTTTTTTAGTGTAGTAATCCTTCATTTTACAGTAAAGTAAAGGTAAGTTAATGTCCCACTGCTGGACATAAACCTCTTCACTCATAGAAGTTTAAAAATAGACACAAGTAGTATAAATATAGACACATTACAACAATCTCTCAACGTGAACAACGTTTGACTGCAGTAAAATCTTATTTACCTTTGTTTTTAAAAATGTACAATAAGATTATACTGCATTTATAACAATTTTGATATAATAAATGCAAGAAATACAGTTAAACTCAAGTTACTTCTGTCAGGACAGTCTACGTGACTCATTAAACGAATTTATTAGACAACCAGCTGACTTAATTAGACACTGAGAGACGTCGATGTGTCTGTTTTATATAATAAAAGACGTTTCCTGATTAAGATGGGATCCTTATTGGAATACATTGCATTCTTTTCAACTATAAACAAGTTGTAAATGTTACTTTACGGCAAAGGGATCAACTTTTATTACTTAAATAATTGTCTTTTGTTCGGTTTCATGCTGCTGTATGTTTTCCTTCTTTATTTTCAGTTATAGACTAACTGACTGAGGCATCTGAGTCAATAAATAAAAATGTTGAATGATAATTGCAGTCTTAACTTTAGTAACAAATGTGATCAAAACATAATCGGAATAAAAAGAATTCGTAATCAAAAAAACGCCAAAATCCGTTAAAAATTATAGTTGCGTTCAGAAATAGTTAGTTTTTCAATGACATATGTCAAAAAACCATAAAAGAAAAGGTATTTTTTAAAATTTCATTTCATTTCTAAACGACGGGATGAACATAAACATTTACTTTCACTTTTAATAAGAAATTTCATTTAATTGAAATTAACTCATCATGTTGTTCGACTGCAGTTTGGCAAGCTACATCCCAGCATTACTCCCAGGACTAGCTGGTTTCGTTACCGTGGTATCCTTCAACAAAAAACACAGCCATAAATTGTAAAGAACAATTAGCGTGTTTGTGAACAAGACTTAGTCCCGGAATGGAACTTGCCATTTCTCTGAACGAGTCTCATCGTAAGCCATCGTGGCTTTTATTTTGACACTAAAGTAAGAAGCAGCTTATTGACGTCCCACCGCTGGGCGCAAGCCACCATACTCATAGGAGAGAAGGTTTTTAGAGCATAGATCCAGCTCGGTGTTCCCCTGTTGGCAGACATAATACACAAGTGCACTCTCTATTCCTTCACTCTCAAAGTTCAATGTGACGCAATCAAACACACCGCCAACTTCTTAACTTTAGACAATTTTAGATATTGAGAAGTTCTTAATAGAAAACTCAATATCGGTTTTTGAATTGACCCGGGACACGGACCCAGGACCTCAGGTCAAAAGCACAATGATAAATTGCAAAGAACAATTAGGTACCTTTTTTATAAACTGTGAATTAGTGCCTTCCCTGGATTGGAACTTGCCACTTCTCTGAACGAGATCTGTATTTCGCATATTTTCATAGCGTAGCAACATTGAAACTATATTTATTTTACAAAAAAGAGCAATGCATGCCATATATGAATTAGGATCTCGCGTTTCCTTAAGAGACGCCTTACGGTTCCAGAGATATCGTGATGAATGAATAGTTAACACCCCCGTAACTCCTCTTACGGGTGAAATTTCGTAAAATCCGTTCTTAGCTGACCTCTACACGGCAGAAGGTATATTAATATTAAGGTATATAAGGAAGGAAGGTATAGGAGCGGAATACAGAAATACAAACGGAAGAAGGTTCAGAAATCATTTGTCGATTTGAGCATACGCATCTTTGATATGATACCCGAAGCACTTCTCAGTTAGCCTCCACGGAGTTAAAAAATGTCCTATTACAAAAATCATATTATAATATTGAAGATTATTTAAATGACAAACATGTTTGGACTTGATTCCATTTGCATATGAAAGATAAACAAATTGTAACAACCGGTGGTAGATTTATTACCAACGGACAGACTATTGACGATTCAAAAGTGCTTTTTGAGCCTACTTGTTTTAAAGTCGCTCACTAATTTGCAGGTTAAGTAATACTATTCTCATATTCTGCATTATTATATTACATACTTTGAGTAACTTAAAACACAATACTATCGTTGATACAAACTAAGTACTAATATTGCTTCATTCCCCTGTGCTACCCCTCTTATACAAAACGCCCCACTCAAAATATTCGCCGCACTCAAAAATAATTAAGTCCACCAATCACAGTCATTCTCAAATTTAAATTTGAGAATTTCCGGACTGTGTCAAACCGGATGTAGTGTTATGTAAATGTTTCACTGATATAATTATAAAGACCTCGGCATAAGAAACAAATATAGTAATTTAATAGCAAACCACAAATAAAATAATCATGATCGCTAACACTTGTATAAAGAATATTTTGATTTTGTTAAGCCACAGCACTAACCTATCGTGGCTTTGATTATTACAGTAAGGTCTGTGAAAATACCCGGAGTATTTCAAATAATGTCAGTCCCAAACAAATGTCGCCATATATAAATTGCACACACCCAAATAATTCTGAAAGGTGCAGAAAATGCTGACACTTGAGTAAACTTGAGTGTGAAACACGAAAAATCTTACAAAGCGAAAAGTATACAGGTAGCTGTTTAAATATTTGGCTTTGAAAGGACGGGACGGGAATTATGTTCCACGTTATGCCTTAGAGGGTTTCCAAGGGCTTCTCTTGCGAAATATAAGCAAAATTTATCATACCAGCTCATAACCTCGGTTAAGCTGTATCATGTTTCGTGTAATATGTCTACCCTTCACCCTTCGTGTTTGTATTTAGACAAGGATAAAGACTAAGGTAATAACTATACTGATAAATAAAACTGGAGTGCGTCTTTGTAATTTCCTATTAACACCTTCACTAAATCTTTATGAAAGTACCTAAATCAAACTTTTTGTGTGTTTTCGCTTAACTTACATACATACATAGCATCACGCTTTATTCCCATAGGGGTAGGCAGAGCCAACGTCCTTCCACTTGCCACGATCCTTGCATATCTCCTTCGCTTCTTTCATTCTCATTAAACCTTTAATACACGTTCGTCGGTTTAGAGTACTCTTGACCTGGCCCTTATTTAAAATGTCCTGGGTTTGGTCCAGGAACGTTCGCCTTGGTCTTCCCCTTCCAA
This sequence comes from Elymnias hypermnestra, assembly GCA_015832385.1. Lineage (NCBI taxonomy): Eukaryota > Metazoa > Arthropoda > Insecta > Lepidoptera > Nymphalidae > Elymnias > Elymnias hypermnestra. The sequence goes on along the minus strand of JACTOM010000035.1, from coordinate 100,776 downwards.
CTTTCGCATTCACTCTTGACTCATAAATCCTTTTTGTTATTTGCCACTCTTGACTCATAAGTCATTTTTGTCCTTTTTGGAGTAACTTAGACTACTTTTAATAACACCAAGCTGAAGAAGGTTCAGAAATCATTTGTCGGTTTAAATCACTTTTGGAAATATATCAAAATCATCGTTTACCAGAGGCATATTATAATGTTGTAGATTATTTGAGCGATAAAGATGTTTGGATTTGATTCCAATTGCAATTAGAATTACATAATATAATATTACACACATAATGAAGTAACTATCGAGTTTCTTGTCGATTTCTTCTCATTAAAATCAAGTTTCCAAATCAAATCAAAAAATATTTATTCAAGTAGGCATATTACAGCACTTTTGAATCGTCTAATAATGTATATTTTTTTCTTTTCCACACTCTAATTTCAATGTACGTCTGATGACAGTACTCAAGAACGAGCTCACAACAAACTCAGTCGGATATTTTGCTTTTTATAGCATCATCATTATAATTTCATATTAGTTTTAATATATTTCAATTCAAATTAGAGCAATTCATTCACTCCCACGCGTTTCTATCGTCTAAGTAATCTTACAACTTATAATACGATATTTCTATCAACTTTCTTTTGACAAAGACTTTGAATTTATTAATTGACATCTCTAGAACGTCTTGTGGGAGTTTATTATAGAAACGTATACAATTACCCTTAAATGAGTTGTTAAGTTTATGCAGCCTATTAGAATTTACAACAAGTTTGTTTTGGTTTCGTAGGTTATATGATGTACATTCACTCTTTTTATTAAAAGAGTCAATGTTTTTATGTACGTACAGCAAGTTTTCTAATATGTATACGCAGTGAACTGTCATTATGTTAACTGCCTTCAATTTGGTTTTTAGCGACTCTCTTGGACCCATATTGTAAAACACTCTTTTTGAGCCTAATTCAATAAAAAATGTTTATAACGATTTTACCATTTGTAACTAAAGGGCAGCTTGAAGAATAAGTATTAAAATATCGAAAACTCTCTCATAAACTCATTCATAAGGTCTCCAAAACTATAAGTTCGTATTGTAATTGACTTTATATTATTTATAGCTGATCGCGACTTTCCCCATATATCAAATCAAATCAAAAATATCTCTATTCAAGTAGGCATATTACAGCACTTTTGAATCGTCAAATTATATATTTTTTTCTACAATCTGATTCGATGATACGTCTGATGATGGTACTCAAGAACGGCTTAAAACTTAAAGTTACGAGGGTTCCTTCGCGCCCTGATCCGAGAAGAACCCACAAGAAACTGAGCCGGGTATTTTTTTTCTTACCATCATCATTACAATATCATATTAGTTTACTATATTTTAATTAAAATTAGAGCAATTCGTTCACTCCCACGTGTTTTTATCGTCTAGGTAATCTTGCAACCTATAATACGATTTTTATATATAGTTTTGTATATTATAATAATACGAAAGGTAAAACCTTTCGTATTATTATAATATATATAGAAATAATGTAAACAATAAATAAAACCCGAATAGATGTTTTAACACTTTCATAAAGATACTCCAGCTTACTTGTGTCAGTAATTTAAGAAATTTGCTAAAGAAGCTTCACTTCTGATATGTTTACTTTGTATGCTTTTTTTTTATCAGAATCGATTTTTTCCGTCCCATCACCAAAGGTGTAATTAGTACTATAGCCTGTCTTCGTTTTCAGGAGCGGTCTGCTAACACGTCTTGTTTAAAACCGCAAGGAATGTATAAAGTTACATCAGTTGTACCTAAAAAAAATCTTATCAGTTGTACCTAAAAAAAAGGCTAATTAATTGTTTTTGCATTCTCTTTGCCGATAAACAAGTATTATAGCCGCCAATTAATACAATTTGTACATTTTGACATCTGACATCTAAATGCACTGGCGCCGGAATTTAATCAGTAATTATAAAAAATATCTGACTGGTGCTAAGACATTTTAATGATTAAACAATCTAATGTGTTTGTAACGTTTTCAAACAAAAACTACTGGACCGATATCAAAAATTTTTTCATCATTAGGAAGCTGCACTTTCACTTAGTGATATAAGCTTTATTACTTTAAAAAAAAATAGAGATCCATAAGCAAAATGCATTAATGTAACCCAAGGTGTGAGTCAAAAAATCTGTTATCGCGTGCGCTGTGGAAACTATTGAAGATAGAACAAAAAAATATAAATTTTAACAAAAAAAGAACCGCCTACAAAACAAACTTACAAATATATTAATATGCTCTAAAAAGTAAGAAATAATTGCGTATTCTTTTATAGTGTTCTTCGTATTCTTATATTCGGAGTCGGTGTCAGCCAAGGTAGATGTTCCCCGCGTGTCCACTTGGCAGCTCTCGCGTCTCTCCCACCTATAGCTATATATGTAGGTACCTTGGCTGACACCGACTCCAAATATAAGAATACGAAGAACACTATAAAAGAATACGCAATTATTTCTTACTTTTTAGAGCATATTAATATATTTGTAAGTTTGTTTTGAAGGCGGTTCTTTTTTTGTTAAAATTTTTATTTATTTTTTGATTTTTAGTGAATCTGAAGTAAACGTGTTGCAATGCAGCAACAAACGTAAGCTCATTGCTATTTGATTACAGACACTTATATTTTCTGCCATAAACCGCACCCTTACTGTAAGCCGTTGAGGAGTTCCATTGATCTTCATATTTAACTACGACTAGCACTTGACCATACCGAAGTTACGGTAGGCGACTCAAATATCTGGATAGCTTATAGAAGATTCTGCCGAGTATCGTTGATTTGCTCCTAAGAATTGAAGAGTTCCGTCACTTTGTCATGGATTCCATCATCAGAACCTAACCAAACTATCACAAAACAACCCTTGAAGTATATCCTTTCCAATAAAAAAAGAATCATCGAAATCGGTTGGCGTGATCTTGAGTTATTCGTCCATTTGTCGCGCACATGCTTACGCAAATTTAAGACTTATCCGGTTTTGTCATGGATACCATCATCAGAAATGGTTTAAAAAAAAAATTGGACCCTATGACGAGCACCACCTTTCATTTTAAAAAAATCATCAAGATCGGTCCACCCAGTCGGGAGATATGAGGTAACAAACATAAAAAAAAAGAAAATACAGACAAATTGATAACCTCCTCCTTTTTTTGAAGTCGGTTGATAAAAATTGAAGAGTATTATTGTAGCTATGTATAGATAGATGTTTTTGGTCCGATGGAGTTTTATTGACATCGTCCAATGATAGGTCGTGCATGACGAGGCCGTTACGAGAGTTAACTTGGCCCGACCGAATTAATTTGAGGATTTAATTGAATTAAAGTGACTTTCATGCGTTCAAATTGATTGTAATGGTTTTTTTTTAAACTCCGATGATCCTTGACCGCCTAATTACAGGTAACATAAAGATATATATAATTAAAATAGACAAAAATGGCACTATGCGTATAAGATGGCAGCGGGCTAATCTGTTAAGAGGCAATTTACCTCTGACGGTTTTAACACAGCATCGTACCGGAACACTAATCTGTTTGATGTGACGTACCGGTGATCGAACCAGGTACCTCTGGTAGCAAAGCGAATGTTCGCTTTACTAATAATAGTGGTAAGATTCTACATTTATAGGCATAGGTGTGAGCGGCGCAAGAGACAAGTGAGTAGGCGGGACACACCTAACTTGGCTGACGCCGACTCCGTATATAATAATAATTGCAACTACATTATATTGTCGTAATAATTTAATAGAATTTTAGACAGTAGTCCAATATTTTTCATTTAATTTAACTTAGGAGAACTACAAAAGAATACGCAATTATTTTTTTACTTTTTAGAGCATATTAATTTGTTTGGAATAGGTTTTTTTATTTGAAGGCGCTATCAACAGTCTTTTTACATGGTAAACGAGCTCATCACTAATACGTAAAAGTTCCTCCCCGTCACTCGGCTACCACCGCTTCACTCATAATACACCTTAAGTAAATATTGCAATGCAGCAACAAACGTAAGCTCATTGCAATTTGATAACAGACATTTAGATATTCTGCCACAAATTGAACCCGTACTGTAAGGCATTGAGGAGTTCCATTAATCATGATATTTAACTACGCCAACCACTTGATCATACCGACGTTACGGTAGGTGACTCAAATATCCGGATAGCCTATAAAAGATTCTGCCGAATATGGTTAATTTGCTCCTAAGAATTGAAGAGTTCCGTTACTTGGTCACGAGTTCCATGTACAAAACTTAAGTATCATCAAGCAACCCTTGAAGTATATACTTTCTAATAAAAAACGAACCATTGAAATCGGTTGGCTTGATATTTAGTTTAGTTCGTCCATTTGTCGCGCATATGCTTATGGCAAATTTAAGACTTATACGGTTTTCTTATGGATGCCATCATCAGAACTGAACCATAAAATTATGGAACCCTATGGGAAGCACCACCTTTCATATAAAAATCATCAAGATCGGTTCACCGAGTCGAAAATTATGAGGTATCAAACATAAAAATAATAATCTCCATTTTAGAGCATATTAATTTGTTTGCAACGAAGGTGTTTCTTTTTTCGTTAAAATTGTGTCCTTTGACAGACTCTGGACTATCTGTGTACCAAATTTCATTAGAATCTGTTCAGTAGTTTTGTCGTGAAAGTGCAATAGACAGAGTTACATTGCCATTATAATATTAGCGAGGATGATGTCAGGTTTTCATCAAGGACTGCGAAGAATAACAAACAAATGTGAGGAATATTTACAATACGAATACTTCAAATAAAAACTATAAACATGACCATGTGAACAGGCATCAAGGATAAAATGTATGTTTACATGCAACGTGTGAAATAATATGCAATAATTTCCAAGTACCGCCGTGCGCGCAATACTTCACATGACACCGTACACCTGCGTGGGTTCGAGTTTACAAAATAGTGTAGTCTCCAGTAATAATATTGACCTCGTACTGAGTATTGATACTAGGAAAAACTCATTTGAATCCCGTGATTATTAATAACGAAACGGCCTCGTTGGTGCAGTGGTGCGAATACTCCCTTTTCTAGCAGATGTTTTTTTTTCGCTGGAAAATGCTTTTAGGCATGAACCCCGACCTATTTGGGTCAAGAGTGTGGGACTCGGCGAGGGAGGAGACGTCGCAATACCCACTAAAACCCAGCGGAACCCTCTTCATCCATAAGTGAGTCATCAGGTGTTCAACTTTCGCATTCGTCCCTGGTACCTCAGAGGAGTTCAACTGAGGATTCAAGGAAGCGGGAGTAGGTGCGTAAATACGCGCCGCCTGCATTCTCCCTCTCTCGCTCATAGACCTCCTTGAGCGAGACTACGGTTTCGAAGAAGAAGGACACTTCTACCTAAATCCTCTAATTGGAGAACATCGCACCTATAATGCTCCCCAGTGAGAGATCATTGTTCCAGATGAGATCGGATGTACTACCGGGGAACCGAGGTTCTCTTTCCATTTTTGGACCAGAGCCTGGGCCGCCAGATATTAGATACTTCGGACTTTGTCAGCATCAGGCTACATGTTCTGTGCCCTCGCTGCCACCCTGTGTCAGTAGACGGCAGGGCGATCCAAGTCCCTCCATATTAGGCAGCAATCTGCCCAGCTGCAATGTTGATAAGCCTCGGGGCTAGCCGTGCAAAATGCGGCTGGACACTCCAGCGGCTGTCCTTCTAGCAGAGGCCTAGGGTTCGATTGATATTTAAGAAATTGCGTTTTCTAGCCTGCCTGAGTCTGGAATGGTGGAAATATTCGGCCGTGGCCAGTTACCTACCAGCAAATACGTACCCCCAAGAAAAGAGATTTGTGTTCCGGTACGATGCTGTGTACCAACCGTAAGACGTAAATTATTTCTTATCCGATTAGCGCGCTTCCATCTTAGGTTGTATCATCACATACCATCAGGTGTCTTTACAGTCAAGTGCTAACGTGTCAGCAATTGAAAATATAACAGCCGAATGGTGATAATTACACGCTTTGTTTAGCAAGGTATTTCAGTTTAAGATGGATGTACGCTAATCTGTTAAAAAGCAGCTTACCTCTTCTTTTCTACACAGCATCTTATCGGAACACAAGTTTCTTTGCTTGCTGGTAGGGTGGTAATTAGCCACGGCCGAAGCTTCACACAAGTTACCCGCTAAAAAAGGCCTTTACGCACCTAGACTGAAGAATCAAGAGTGTGAGACTCGTCGAGAGAGGAGACCACGCAATATCCAGGAAAGCGAAACCCTGTTCATTCGTTATTGCCAAATCCAAGCATCACTGTAGCATTCCTCTCTGATGTCCGGGATGAGTCTAATTGTGAGTTCACGAAGGCAGGAGTTCCATGTCACCTCCGTTGGTTAGCATCAAAGGTTTTTGGTCTATTTAGAGCTATAGGAAATATTCTAATTTGTACTCATTCCGAGAGGATTAGGCAGTGACCACGTCCTTCCACTTGCCACGATCCTTGCATATCTCCTTCGCTTCTTTCATTCTCATTAAAACTTTCATACAAGTTCGTCGGTTTAGAGTGACCTGGCCCTTATATAAAATGTCCTGGAATTGGTCCAGCAACGTTCGCCATGGTCTTCCCCTCCCAACTTTCCTATCCACTCTTGACTCATAAATCATTTTTGTCAGTCTCCTTTCATTCATTCTCCCTACGCCCCCAAACCGTCTAAGCATACCTTTCCCAATTTTAATCACTACATCTTCTTTTATACCACAACGTCCTAATTTGTCTAGGTTTCGGTTGATGCTACTTATTATCTACCATCTAAAGTTAACGCGTTACCATCTTAAATTGTATCACCACTTATCCACATAGGAGATAATAGTTAACTAATAAAAAACAAATATCACGGATACGCTAGTCATTCCGAAGAAGAGATCGTTTTAATTATTATGTAGCGCACAGTTACCATTTGTTAACGCGATCTTGACTATTATATGAATCCATCGCTATCACAGCGTGGAATGCCTTGACAATTGCAATATAAACATAAAACACAGTGTCTAGGGCCTCTAGACAAGTTACTTTCGAAAAAATTAAACGTCATTCCCATACATTTTTTGAGCGTTAGCAATCTTCGAAAGTAATCGAAAAATTTAACGTCATTCCCATACATTTTTTGAGCGTTAGCAATCTTCGAAAGTAATCGAAAAATTAAACGTCATTACCATACATTTTTTGAGCGTTAGCAATCTTCGAAAGTAACTTGTCTACGGGCCCAGGATGTGAAATTATTTATAAAATAAGCCAGTTTGTACGATATAGTTTTTCTGCCTAATATTAGTATTTAGAGTAATAGATATATTTCATTGGTTAATTCTCGATACGTATATGTCTTTGTTTGGAAAAGGAGGAGGTTATCAATTCGTCTGTATTTTTTTTATGTTTGTTATCTTTTGACTGGGTGAACCGATCTCGGTGATTTTTTTTATATGAAAGGTGATGTCGTAGGGTCCCATTTTTTTAAATCCAGTTCTGATGATGGCATCCATGAGAAAACCGGATAAGTGTTAAATTTGCTTTAAGCATGCAAACAAATGGACGAATAACTCAAGATCACGCAAACCGTATTCGATGATTCTTTTTTTATTGGAAAGAATATATTTTAAGGGTTGTTTTATGATAGTTTGGTTATGTTCTGATGATGGAATCCATAACAAAGTGACGGAACTCTTCAATTCTTAGTAGCAAATTAACGATACTCGGCAGAATCTTTTAAAGGCCGGATATCCGGATATTTGAGTTACCTACCGTAACTTCGGTATGGTCAAGTGATCGTTGTAAATATGATGATCAATGGAACTCCTCAACGGCATACAGTAAGGGTGCGGTTTCTGGCAGAATATGTAACTGTCTATAATAAAATAGCAATGAGCTTACGTTTGTTGCTGCATTGCAATATTTATAAAGTGTATTATATATAAAGCGGTGGTAGGCAGGGGGTGGGGGGAATTTTGCGTATTAGTGTTGTGCTTTTTTATGTATGTTGTTGTTGTGATTACCATATAAAAGACTTGATGGTGGCAAAATAACTAATCTGTAACGTATGAGTATAAGGTTGCGGGTTCGATCTCGGGTGGGACGATATCATTGTAAAATTAACTTTGTAAAGTTGTTTCATTTTGTCGGTGCTGCCACATATGAGCAACACGTTTAAGAAAAAGAACCACCTTCAAAACAAACATGTTATAAATATATTAATATCCTCTAAAAAGACAAAATTATTGCGTATTCTTTTTCGATTTCTTCGTATTCTTATATTTGAAGTCGGTGTCAGCCATTCCTTTGGAATATGAAGGAAATCGGTTCTTAGTGAGGGTTTGCGTTGTTTAAGTATTATGTATGCCGAATTTCAAGTCAATCGTGCCAATAGTTTAGGAGATATGATGACAAGTGAAAGGTTTCCCTGCACCTATATGTTGCCAGTCCTCTTATATTAGTAAAATAAACACGATCTTCTTTATATGTTATGTAAAGTACCACAGACTGTCATTCATTTGAAACGATTCAGTATAAAGCCAAAGATATGTGCTCGGTTAACTGATCACGTCAGTTTCATTATACTCGCCTCAATGCATTTGAGCAATGTAACAAAAATTGATATAATATACTAGCAACATATAACAATGTTTTAATTTTAATATATAAAACCATTAAGATATATTTTTCAAAGAACGAATTCAAAAGAATGATGACAAAATCCGGTGTATCAGTTTGGTGTTGTAATTACATGTCTGTTTCCTCCATCCGAAATTCAATTAAACCACTGAAAAGCTGAAGGATTAAACAATTTATTACGCAAAGTAAGGACTGTAACACATCGAGTGCGGCGGAAGGGGAAGCCCTCGTTACAAGACGTATTCACATATAACAAACGGCAATATCCATAATACTGTCACATCCATTTTTTCTTCCTAAAAATATGTACGATTAATGTAGTAAGTTGTTGAAGAAGGTGAAGGCGGCGTATGTTTGCACACCAGCTTCGTGAAACCGTGAATCCTCAATCGGCCTCATCCGGGACAACAGGGAGGAATATTAAAGTTAGTTTCCTTATGCTTCATTTTTAGATGATGAGGGTTTCGCTCGGTTGCAAAAATCGCATATTCAGGACTCACTTATCCAGGATTGACTTAACTAGGACTCATGCCGGTTTCACTGTATTAAAAATTATTTCTAGTTATTATATTTATCAATGACAGACATTTGTTATATATCCAGGACTACTTAACCACCACTCACTTATCCAGGATTCATTTATTCAGGATTCAAAAATCCAGGGCTCACTATATTACTTATTATTACTTGTTATTATAATTATCATTAACAGAGATTTCTCACTTTTTCAGAAATCACATATTCAGGACTCACTTAAGCAGGATTCACTTATCCATAACTCACATATCCAGGACTGACTTATCCAGGTTTCCTTATATTAAAAATTGATATCTAGTACCAATAAAACTATTGTCTATAACGGTTTCTAATTATTAATATTATCAATAACGGAGATTTTTCACTTATCCAGAACTCACACTTCCAGGACTCACATATCTAGGACTTATTCAGAATTAATTTATCCGGGACTGACATATCTAAGACTCATACCGGTTTCACTGTATTACAAATTATTTCTAGTTATTATAATTGTCAATAACAGAGGTTTGTCACATATCCAGGACTCGTTTATCCAGGACACACTTACCATGTTCCACTGGGTTAGAAATTATTTCTAGTTTTTATAATTGTCAATAACAGAGGTTTGTCACATATTCAGGACTCATATACTTAGTCAGTAGCAGCCCATTCACGTCCCACTGCTGGGCACAGGCCTCATTACTCCGAGGAGCGAGGGTTTTTAGAACATAGACCCACCACGCTGCTCCAGTGCGGATTGGCAGGCATAGTACACAAGTGCACTCTCTATTCCTTCACTCTCATAGTACGATGTGACGGGAATCCGACACGACCGGAGAGATTAGGTGCAGGACCGACGGCTTAACGTGCTCTCCGTGGCACGGGAGTGGATCACACCGCCAACTTCCCAACTTCGGGCAAATATTGAGAAAATCTTAATAGAAAACTTAATATTGATTTTTGAATTGGCCCGACGCGGGACTCATATATTCAGAATAAACTTATCCAGGACTCACTTTCAATGTATTAAAAATTTAAAAGGAGTATCTGTTGAATTGTTTTTTACTTACGGCGCCCCGAACTGGCTTAATGACTTAATATGTAATTATTGCATGGGTGCGGTTGTATTTTTATAACAAGTTTCAAGCTTGTGGAATTTACGTATTATTTATTATCATTTAATTTCATGTAATCGTCTTCGTTTGACCGTCGTTAAGCCATTATAATAAATTAATTGATGGTTTAATGCAAGAGACGTTTTGTAATGTGTTAAAGGTTACTTTTAATCTACGGTTAAAGGTGTTTCAACCTTTCTTATGTGTATAGTTTTCTATTACGTAAACTTTCTGTAGTTTGTTAATAGAAAACTGAAAAGTGTTATTTACCTTTCTCAGATGTTTCTTTTTGTGTTAAGTTAAATTAAAGATTGTTATTTTAGTATATTCTTCATAATTAATCATAGAACTTTATTATGATCTCAAATAGATTTTAAAGTTGTCCAACTCAATTGTGACTGATAATATTGAGAAGTATACATATATGTACAAGAGAAATACTACTCCATCTCTTATCACGAAATCTCCGTAAATATATCTGACAGATTCTAAATTTAATAAAGTATTTCTGTCATAACGTAGACGCTCATAAGGAAGGGATCCCCCCCCTATTTCCACGGAATCGAGAATTACGCCGGGAAGATATAAAAAACATAGTCTATATAAAAACTTAAAAATAATTTAGGTGTGCAACCGATGTGATTCAAACCCAGCTCATGAATTGCCATCGAAAGCCAATGATGCGAATATCATTGTAGACCACTAAATTTGAGCAAATTTAGGGTTTAAGATTGAGTAAGTTTAGTGGTCTAAAACTGAGTAAGTTAAGGGGTTTGACACTGAATAAGATTAAAGTTCTAAAACTAAGTTAGTTCAGGGGCTTGCCCCTGAGTAACATTAATGGTCTAAAACTGAGCAAATTTAGGGTTTAACACTGAGTAAGTTTAGTATCTAAAACTGAGCAAGTTTAGGCGTTTAACACTGAGTATGTTGAGTGGTATAAAACTGAGTAAGTTAAAGGGTTTAATACTGAGTAAGTTTAGAGGTTTAACACTGAGTAAGTTTAGTGGGCTAAAACTGAGTAAGTTTAGTGGTCAAAATCTGAGTAAGTTTAGTGGTCTGAAACTGAGTAAGTTTAGGGGCTTAACACTTAGTAAGTTTAGTAGTCTAAATTGAGTAAATTTGAGGTTTTGATAGAATAAGTTTAGGGGTTCAAAACTGAGTAATTTTAGTGGTCTAAAACTCAGTAAGTTAAAGTGTTTAACACTGAGTAACTTTATTCTCGCGCGCTTTCATCTTAGACTGTATCAACTCTTACCTTCAGGTGAGATCACAGTCAAGTGCTAACCTGTCAGCAATATAAAAAGTTTCACTGATCATTAGATAGATCTTCGATGACCAAGTTTGGGAGTTTAAAACTGCTTAATTTAAGAAGTTTAACTCTGAGTAAGGTCAGTCTCACTCGTGAGAGATAAACCGTAAAAATGATTAACGATTGATTTGAAATTTACCAAAGTGTTATAGGATAAGTTGTTTATTGAACAAATTTAGAAACGACTGTGCTATTTTTTCTGGTTCTGTGGCCTCGTTTAGACATTCCCTTAAGAGTAAGCTACTGTAGTATTACCTCCATTCATTATTTATTGTATTCTTTAGTTTTTTATTATTTTTTTGTAGTTTACATTCTATTAATATCCCTTGTAGTGTTACAGTTATTCGATGTTTTTAGTTTATTCTTATGGTTTAAGCAAGCCGTGTTCGTTTCGAGAAGGTGAAATCTATAACAAGCTTATTGGAATGTAAACATACTTTTAACAGATTTCACCCGTTTAATGAACCAAATAAAAAAAAAGTGAATCCTTCGTAATTTTGATTGTAATTAAGTTAAGACAACCCCATATTCCTAAGGGATCGGGAACTACGCGTGTCTCATCGTAGGGAACAGTTATATTATCTAAGGCTGCAATTTTATAAGGAGAAAATCAAACAAAGCAATACGTGCTACTTTATGCTCATGTAGTGAATAGAAGTGAAATACAGTGTGCAGTGAATTCGTAGCTGACATCAGTCCTATGCAATCGTCTAATATTAGCTGAATGTTGGTCCAAATGTGTATTTTAGTGTGTTTTGGCACTGAATAGTGTCACCAGGGATACATCACGAAATTATGGGATACGGAATTATTATAATATAGAATTTATATCATCTGATTTAAATACAAAACTCGTGTTAGCTATTCCATACCATTTATGAGTAAAAAATGGCTGATTTTAAAAATTAATGACTTCTTGGATTCATATTCGCCCCGAACAGCAGAATATCTGTTAAAATATCGTGTGTAATACACAAAAATGTACAGAGATATTGAAAAACGTATAAAAAATATGAATTGAAGTGTAAACAAAAGTACAAGGTATAAATGTCGAAAACTGTCAAATTCTTACGCGTGTGTTTAGTATATATAAAATAATTTAATTGAAATAATATTTTAAATAAAGGGTACGGCTCGTCATTTGACTAAATCGTATCCTTTATTTAAAATATTATTTTAATTAAATTATTATATATATACTAACACGTTCATATGTCGGTACTTCTCTCTTTCTATCTCCCCCCCTCTCTGTGTGTCTGTGTATGAATATATGTGTGTCTTTATACGAAATAGGATCACTCGCGTGCTTAGTAGTTTCATCCAATCTAGCGTTGTGTTTCTGTGAAGGAAAGAAACATCGTGAGGCAACCTGCACATCCAGTGGACCAGCGTTGTGGGTTCTATGCTCCGAAAATCCTGTCTCCTATGAGTGAGGAGTCCTATGACCAGCAGCGGGAACATTTGTAGGCTTATACTTACCTTTTTTTTGACGTGATTGATAAAAAATCAGGGGTTGCAGTTTAGTGTTGTAGCTACAGATATATCACCTCCATCCGAAATTCAATTACACCACAGGATAGCTAAAGGATTGAGGAATTTATTACGCTAAATAAAGACTGTAACACATATTTTGATATGGTAATTCTAGCGTGGTGCTTGCCAGCAAGTGAAATCCTAATACAAGAACAAATTGACTACCCAGACGACAGACGAGTACGTTGTCTTTTTAGAATCATCTATGTTAATTTACTGTAGGATTTAGTCATTTGAACTAATGGATGTGATTGAAAACTTTTGATTTAAAATTTAAAAACTAAAAAGAAAGCTTATTGAAATATTATACTGCAAATTACCATTTATATCTTACAAAAACCTTGTGTTCTGGAAGTCGGTCTGTGCCCAGTGGGAGGTTAATAAGCTAATACTTAGCTTACCATTTTTAACTATAATTTAATTAAACTATTACTTAGAAGATTGATAGAATATTCTTTACTGTACACCACAAGCATAAAGCAGGTAATACAGAAAACAAAACTTACGGAACAGTACAGTTAGGCAACCTTAGGGTTAGAGAGATTATATAAGGTAAGAAGGGTCGGTGGTGTTCATAAATAAATATACACATACATATGTGAAATACACATGTCGGAGAATAAGAGAGAAGGAAGCATAAAGCATAGAGGCGTAGGGTTCTCTGCCCACATCGTCATTAATAGCATCCATAATTCAATTTCCATACTGTGGGCGTTCGCGGGTAATGTTGGTGCAATCAAACACTTTATTAATTAACTCAGATTATAATGTTCAATCACGTAATGCTCGCGATATCAATTTACACAAAGTCATTAATATTAATAGCTAGGAACGCGACAGTTTCAATAGTCGACCGCTCTGGCGGACCGTCACCCGAGAACTGGAGAGACGTGCGCCGGATTGTCACTATTGACTCTGCCCCACACCGATAGACAGATGACGCCAGCGTTCCACAGACTATTGCTCTCCGACATATATATTATAAATTAATACATACTAATAATGTCTTAAATAAATAATACATAGTACATATAGTCATCATCGCTAAAAACATAGAGAGGTAGTGATTGTTTATTTGTTTCTTGAATATGTCCAATGATTAAGATTCTCTTATACACAGAGGTAATACTTAACGTGGTCGCTGACAATGGACCTTATTAGAAAGCTCAGAGTCACTCAGCGTGCGATGGAGAGGGTTATGCTCGGAGTTTCTCTACGCGATCAAATCAGAAACTTGGAGATCCGTAGCTGAACCAAAGTCACCGACATAGCCCTACGAATCNAGAGTCACTCAGCGTGCGATGGAGAGGGCTATGCTCGGAGTTTCTCTACGCGAGCGAGTTTCTCAGAAATGAGGAGATCCGTAGCCATCATAATAGTAAAGTCATCGATATAGCCCTACGAATTGCGAACCTGAAGTGGCAATGGGCGGGGCACATAGTCCGACGAACCGATGGACGTTGAGACCTCAAAGTGCTGGAATGGCAACCCCGCACCGGTCGACGCATTGTAGGGAGACCCCTCACAAGGTGGACCGACGATATAAGGAGGGTCGCCGGCAGCCGCTGGAGCCAGGCGGCACGAGATCGGGCCTTGTAGACATCATTTTGTAAAACCTATGTCCAGCAGTGGACGTCTAACGGTTGAAACGACGATACTCAGAGGTAACTCGTTATACTTGGAACCGCAAAAGACTCACCATAGAACTTGGCTTTATGAGGTATGAGGAGGAGCATTACGTGAGGGTCTTAAACAACGTCCGTCTGAATTGAATTTGTTCATTAGGTATTTAGGAGCATGATGATTGAATAGTATACAGTACAGAAGGGAGACAATATGTAAATTTATTTTACTTGAGCTTTGCGCGAAATTGAGATATATGGTCGTATTTGCGTAATCCGAATAGAGAGATTCTGTAATCGCTCAAGTTTATTCAGTTAGTCCGAAGTTGAAAAATAATTAATTATTTATAGTTTGAAAACACTACACCATTTTAGAGATAGCATGAGAAATAAATTACTGACGAGAATATTTAATGTCAATATTCGAAAAGCGTAGGATGTTTTGTATGACTAACTCTACTTTTCAGAATGTATTAAGTGCAAAATTATAAAGATTGACATCAAGCAATGTATTTCTACGTTAGACTGAAATATAATCACGGTACCTGTCGAAACTATTATAAATAGGAAACATTTGTATTTTTGTATGTATGTATGTTTGTAACGTTATCACACAAAAACAACTGGACCGATTTCAAAAATTTTGTCACCATTAGAAAGCTCCATTTTCACTGAGTGATATAGGCTATATTACTTTCTCAAACAAAATAGGGATCCCTAATAAAAATGCAATAATGTAACCCAAGGTGTGAAAAAATTAGTCACAAAAAGTCTGTTATCGCGTGCTTTGCGGAAACTATTGACGATAGAACAAAAAAATGTTCTACAATATTATAGAACGTATTAATATCTACAAAAAAGTCCAAAGTATCATATGTCCAACTGCTGTAATTATGCCACTATAACTACTTTTTACATTTTAAAAGTTAATAAAAGTGCCGACTATAATCAAACCATATTATTTATACCTCTGTATTAATCCTTATCCTATTAAATGATGTTTTATTAACATACATAGATTATTATACACTATCTACACTAATATTATAAAGAGGAAAGATTTGTATTTTTGTTTGCAACAAATAAACTCAAAAAGTACTGGACCGATTTTAATAATTCTTTTTTCATTAGAAAGCTACATTATCACTGAGTAACATAGGCTATATTTTGTACTAGATTATTATAAAAATCTTTAGAAATTTCTATTGAAACCAACCGAAGGTGTAAAAAAATTAGCCATAAAATGTCTTTCATCGCTTACGCTTGTGAAGAGTATTAATGATAGGACAAAAAAATGTTCGACAATATTATAGGATATATCAATATCTACCAAAAACTTCGTGAGACTATATGTCTAACTATTGTAGTTACGTCACTATAACTACTTTTTTACATTTAACAAATTGATAGAAATGCCGATCAAAATCGGACCGTGTTATCCATACCAATTATAAATTTCTATCCAAATAAATAATTTAATATTCAAGACTGTCTCAATACCTGATGATTACTTTTTGAATTATTGAAATCGGATATTCCATTCAAAAGATATCATGAAATTAAAATTAAAATACTAACTCGACGAGAGGGGGGCAGTGCAGGAGAAGGGGGTGCAGCATTTCGAACTAGATAGCCGGTCTGCTCATTATGCAGTGGATGTAAGCGACATCGAGTTTTTTTAACACCTTTTTATGCTTCGCTTAAAAAGTTCTTTTCAGAGGTACTTAGTTTAAGTATTAGGAATCACACTTTTTCATAATATTTGTCAAAGTTCTTCTCAGAACTATCTTTTTGAACTCGAATAATTTCTTTATTATTATTAGTTTATTCATATTTCTCTGTTTTAAAATAAATATTCTTCATAGCAATTGTCCTAGAAGAAGAAGGTCGCAGTTATCTAAGAATAGTTGCCAAGCGAGATAAGCAAAACTTCGTCGTATTGAAGAGTCTTCTTCACGTAGTGTACAAGGAGGCTTTAAGATAAGCATACAATTTTTTTCTAATTTAGTGATTCGTAGTCGTTTAAATTATCATGCTTATAACTTAAATATCTGTACCTATTTATGTCTACCCGTGCGAAGCCGGGACTGGCCGCTAGTTATTATTATTTTGTCGCACAAACGTATCTCTCGTAACGAGTAATGAAATTGTTTTACATGTCGTGCCATAAAAAGTTTCACTTTAATAAAACCATAGCTTTTATATTTTATTCGAAAGTTTTCTAAATGTCAGTTACGATATAAGTACTTTAAAATGAATGCAGTTTCGACATCTCACAGATTATAAAACCATTGAATGTCTTAAACGTTATAAATTATAATTTGAGATCAGCTTGAAAAGCCATTACTGTTAACATATTACTTGTTATGCTTCTTTAGTTTATTTATAGTTCACACACCTTAGAGTGTTTGTTAGTTAATGACATTTTGATTATGCCAGTTTAACTGTGCTTTCTTTTTGTTGTATTTGATTTATTGTTGGAGTAACTGTATCATTAAAGTTAAGAATTAAAAATGTATATAGAGAGTTATCTTTGAGTTTAAAAGATAAACATTATCACGGACATTTTTGTAGAACTATAAAACAGGAATTATCCCACTATACTTTGTTTTGTTGTTGTTGTAATAGCCCATTAACGACCCACTGCTGGGCACAGGTCTCCTCGCTCCGAGGAACGAAGGTTTTTAGAGCATAAACCCACCACGCTGCTCCACTGCGGATTGGCAGGCATAGTACACAAGTGAACTCTCTATTCCTTCACTCTCAAAGTCCGATGTGACGGGAATCTGATCGGAGAGAGATCAGGCGCAGGACCGACGGCTCAACGTGCTCTCCGAGGCACGGGGGTGGATCACACCGCCAACTTCTTAACTTCCAGCAAATATTGAGAAAATCTTAATAGAAAACTCAATATCGATTTTTGAATTGGCCCGACCCGGGACTCGAACCCAGGACCTCATGTCCGTAGTCGAACATGCTAACCACTAGACCAATGAGGCAGTTAAATTTGTTTTGTTGTACCTTTAATAAATTATGCAAGGTTATCCATGAAATCTTTGGCGACTTGATTTTTCCAAAAAATTTACACAAAACCTTGACAAATTATATATGTAAAAATTCCTCGAGAACCACTCTATCTATTGGGGTAAGCTGTATCAAAATCCGTTCATAACTCTTTGAGTTTATCGAAAATAAACAGATTGACTCGGCGGACCATTTTGCTCAACGTTCGATTAGCTATTGGATATAACATTATCCAATGTTATCTATAAATTCATTCTTCTTGGTTTTACAATAAACAATAAGTAAAGAGATGTTACATAGCAGAAATATTTTTATAAAACATAAATTGAGTTAGCACATCAGATATGTGTAATAATAACAATTTCGTCATCACATCACGTGTTCAATGCGTATAATAAACACGTCCCTTATTGTTTAGACTAAGGATGACGTCGAGGTATATCCCAGGAAAAATGGCTATTTATATTATTAATGCTAAAGTAATATGACAGACAAGATACTAGGGAGGAAGATGGGCTATTTTACTACGGAAAAAACCTTTTATGGGCTGAAAGTTTCTAAAGGAATCAAACTCCTTCGGCCTCATTAAAAAAGGTGGACTTAACTAACACGTAACTAATTCGCGACTTCGACCTTTTGCTTATGTATTGGTTTCATTTTCAAATAATTACTGTATGGGTCGGCAATCGTTTTTTTTTATAGAAGGGCCACAAATGTTATGAGCATATTGCTGTGGGCCACAAATGTTATGAACATGTTGGTACGGGCTGCAAATGTTATGAGCTTATTGCTGTGGGCCACAAATGTTATCAACATATTGGTACGGGATGCAAATGTTATGGGCATATTGCTGTGGGCCACAAATGTTATGAACATATTGGTACGGGCTGCAAATGTTATGAGCATATTGCTGTGGGCCACAAATGTTATGTGCATATTGGTCCGGTCCCCAATTGTTATGAAAGTATTGGTATGGCCCACAAATATTATGAATATATTGATGTGGGCTGCAAATGTTATGAGCATATTGCTGTGGGCCACAAATGTTATAAACATATTGGTACGGGATGCAAATCTTATGGGCATATTGCTGTGGGCCACAAATGTTATGTGCATATTGGTCCGGTCCCCAATTGTTATGACAATATTGGTATGGCCCACAAATATTATGAACATATTGGTGCAGTCCCCAAATGTAATGAACATATTGCTGTGGGCCACCAATGTTATGAACATATTGGAAGGGGCTGCAAATATTATGAGCATATTGGCCCAGTCCACAATTGTTATGAGAATATTGGTATGGCCCACAAATGTTATGAACATATTGGTACGGGCTGCAAACGTTATGAGCATATTGGTCCGGTCCACAATTGTTATGAGAATATTGGTATGGCCCAAAAATAATATGAACATATTGGTGCAGGCCACTAATGATATGAGCATATTGAAATGTGGCACTAAAATCCTTATAATATTTGTGTGGGCCAAAAATTATAAGGATTTTAGTGCCACGTTTCAATTCATAAACATATTTTTCAAGTAAAATTTTACGCTCGTGCGCCTAAATGAGCGTAAAATTTTGATGAGGGTGAATTGCGTGATTAGCATCACGAAGAAGTGCAGCGTTTTTTATGCTTATTCCTTTGAAGGTTAGGTAGTTTTAATATTTACAAATAACATGTGCCATTTTAATTTGCCACTCGTCATATATTATTCTTTTTTCTAAATTTTAAATTCAAAAACGAAATTTAATTAATAATTTATAATATTGACGAAAAATACGTGGGATTTTTATTTACATTTTGTCATTTGAGATTTCATTAGATTATTTGTTGACGGCCTCGCTGGCGCAGTGGTGCGAGTATTCGCTTTGCTAGCGGAGGTCCCGGGTTCGATCCCCGGTAGGACGAATTTAGGAAATTGTATTTTCTAATTTGTCTGAGTCTGGACTGGTGGGAGGCTTCGGCCGTGGCTAGTTACCACCCTACCAGCAAAAACGTACCGCCAAACAAAGAGATTTGTGTTCCGGTACGATGCTGTGTAGAAACCGTAAGGGGTATATTGCCTCTTAACAGATTAGCGCGCTTCCATCTTAGACTGTATCATCACTTACCATCAGGTGAGATCACAGTCAAGCGCTAATCTGTCAGCAATAAAAAAAAAAAAAAATTGTATTAATTTCCGGCACTTTAATATTTTAATGCCAATTAAATTCCTAACATATCTTCCTTTTTTCCTCCCTCTAAGTCTCGGAAATCTAAAGTTTTAGATTTAGTTTTTAGATAAAACTATTTTTTTTGCATTTTTAACCCTATCTATTGTTACTTTTGTTTGTATGTATTATAGTGGATTACATATACTATAGTGGATTACGTACTGGCCAGCCAGAAGCCCAGACATGAACCCCATTGAACACATGTGGGACGAGCTAAAAAGACTTGTTAGGGCTCGTCAGCCAGTTGCCCAGACGATGCAGGAGTTGAAAACTGCCATAGAAGAGGAATGGGAGATGATCCCCCAAAATTTCATAGAGCGGTTGATAAACTCTATGCCTAATCGTATGAGAGCTGTGGTAGAAGCCTATGGAGGCAACACGCGTTATTAAATTAAACCTTTATTAAATTGAACATGTTTTTTATTCAATAATCAAGTGCCTTCATCAAGGCGCATACCCGACTTGTTAGGCGTAGCTCCATGTCGTGTGGTATTCTGAATTCAAATTTAAAACATTACGATCGAAAAAGATGGTAAAAAGTACCAGGTTTAAAACTGCATCAATAGTTTTTGTTCAATCTAGCAATAATATTTCGGTAGGGGCCATCGAAACCTAAACTCTAAGGTGGGCCAATAGATGTGTCCAGAAGAGTATATATTTCTGACAAATTTGTTACAAAACTAGCATCACATCATAATAAGTTACGCCGAAGATGAGTTAACTAATCCTATACAAAGAAATTCGCGGATATAACCTAGTGTTTAACTATATTTATTTATGTTATAGAATAAAATAAATCCCAAACATGTTCAGGGTCCATACACAAGCGCCACATGGCCAGAACTGCGTCTTAATATGACCGTGGGAAATATTAGATAGAACGTGTTATGTAAAATATGTAATTTGCGTAAAAAACAATTGTGTGCTTTATAAAAACTATGATGCAAGTAAAAGAGATGATGCGTGCTATGGACGCCGCCATGTTGGCCTCGGCTGCTTGGCCATGGTTAATAGTTTGACACAAATTATTGTGAATGAAATCGAAACTTTATTTACTAATTTAAAGTGAATTTTAAACATTAAAATACGATTTTCTTTTCTTATTTTATTGCTGATAGGTTAACACTTGACTGTGATTACACCTGATGGTAAGTGATGATACAATCTAACATAATCTGTTAAGAGGCAGTTTACCCATTATATAACAGCAACAACAGACAGAGATTCTGGAAGATCTCAATGCAATGCTCAATGACCTCAGCAGAGCTTCTCAACAGGTGGGCCTAAAAATGAACATGGATAAGACAAAAGTTATATCCAATATCCATGTTCCGGTCCACCCAGTCAACGATTAGAAATCAGTATTCGAAATTGTAGACGAGTACACATACCTGGGACACATAGTCCAAATAGGTAGGTCCAATTTCAACAAAGAGGTAAACCGCCGAATCCAACTCGGTTGGGCAGCGTTCGGGAAACTACGACAAAGCTCTTCGAACAGTTGTTGCCAGTGATGACCTACGGCTCCGAAACGTGGTCGCTGACTATGGGCCTCATACGAAAGCTCAGAGTCGCTCAGCGTGCGATGGAGAGGGCTATGCTCGGAATTTCTCTACGTGATCAAATCAGAAATGAGGAGATCCGTAGCAGAACCAAAGTCATCGACATAGCCCTACGAATCGCGAACCTGAAGTGACAATGGGCGGGGCACACGGTCCGACGGACCGATGGATGTTGGGGCCCGAAGGTGCTGGAGTGGTGACCCCGCACCGGGCGGCGCAGTGTAGGGAGACCCCCCATAAGGTGGACGTGACACTGGCGAAATTGTGTGAGCCTTGTCACACCTGAAAGCCAATTATTAAAAGAAGAAGAAGAACTACAATATTTTACGAACTTTGGCGGGAATATGGACGTAAAGGTCGCGTTTTTTGATGATGAATTCTTTTTATTTCGGTTAAGTTTTGACCACATTTTATGGTAAAGTTGAAATATTCAGCTTAACATTGATTCTGAGGCAGTACGAAGTTTGCCGGATCAGGTAGTTTACAACAATTTCTATTAAATTATTGCCTGATTTATGGCCGAGCACAATTCCATTCCATTTACCACATACCGGGAGCCTCTGTAACGGGACAAGCGATAGATAGACCAAAAATGAAAGAGGATGGGGGAATTTATACAAATCTAAAACTTTAGATATCCGGGAACTACAGACGGACGAATTGTAAATAAAAATGCCACGTGTCTTTTGTCAATATTAGAAAATATTAAATAAATTTTGTTTTTAAATTTAGGAAATATTTTATTATATATTTTATGAAAAATAGTATATTAAATTGTTAAATGACGAGTAGCATATTAAAATGCCAGATTTTGTTTGTGAATATTAAAAGTTCCTGACCTTCATTAACAAACGCTGCAGATCTTCGTGACGCTAATCATGTGTTTCATCCGTAAAAAAATTACCCTCATGCGCCCATAGAAGTTTCACTTCAAAAGTTTTTGCTTTAATTGTAATTCCACCTAATGATCAGCAATTATACCGTCTAATATGGAATGGTGATGACTTGGTAAGAGGTAATTTACCTCTAATGGTTTACAAACCCGTAGTTGCAAAATACAGCATGCGTAAAATGCGGACATGTCTTTATTCAGAAGTTCACTAACACCAGCTTTGTAATGATAATAAATTAATTAATGGGTGAATTGTTTTTTACTTGTGAACTACGATATGTTATGGAGGTCAAACGTCAATTGCTTCGTGTGAAACAATTGACATTTGACCTATTTTCGTCTATCATGCAGTTAAAATTGTTAGATTTTATTAAAAGAAAACTGACTCATTGGTCTAGTGGTTAGCATGTTCGACTACAGACATGAGGTCCTGGGTCGGGCCAATCCAAAAATCGATATTGAATTTTCTATTAAGATTCTCTCAATATTTGCCCGAAGTTGGGAAGTTGGCGCCTGATCTCTATCCGGTCGTGTCGGATTCCCGTCACATCGGACTATGAAAGTGAAGGAATAGAGAGTGCATTTGTGTACTATGCCTACCAATCCGCAGTGGAGCAGCGTGGTGGGTCTATGTTCTAACCCTCTGCCTTATGAGGAGGCCTGTGCCCAGTTGTGGGAAGTTAACGGGCTGCTATTTACTTACTTTTTAAAAGAATAAAATAAATTTCAATATACATTGGCTGCTCACCGCTGCGCCACTCGCTTTTTTTTGTTGCTGACAAGTTAACACTTGACTGTAATCTCACCTGCTTTTAAGTGATAACTTGGCAGTTTACCTTTTATGGTCTCTACACTGCATCGTGTCGTAAAGCAAGTCTTTTTCTTAGCGAAACGTCTTTGCTGGTAGAGTAGCTGCGGTTGAATAATGTCCATCAATCAAGACTCAGAAATTTGAAAATGCAATTTCCTATATTTGCCCTATTTTTTCTAGGAAATAAGTTAGATCAGTAGTTTAGGCGAGGAAGGAAACTCTACCCTCTAAATTTCAGCGGAACCCACTTTTCGGAGCGGACTCCAGAGGACAACCATGCGTATTTCAACCTGGTATCATGGATGAGTCCGACTGCTGGTTCACGTAAGGAAGTGGGCGGGCTTCGTAACTGCAGAGGAGTTGCTGCACCTCGCGCAAACCGAGAGCGTTTTGTGGAAGTGATTGTCAATTTCCAGTATTGGGGAGGCACCGTAGAAGAGTCCCGTATCCTTCGGCAGAGGCACTGCATTACCACCATGAGTTGACACAGAGGTTTCCAAGCTGCATAATCTGGCACAATGTGATGAGCTGAGTCGATAGCTGTTCCACATTCACAGCAGAAAGGCGACGCCTCTAAGCCAATTGAATGCAGGAACCATGCGAAACAACTACGCTTGGGCAGAACCTGCGCCAGCTTTTAAGTGTCCCGTGTTCCCTGGAGATGTCCATTGCTTCAGATGAGTACAGATTACCTCCACACCCGTTACTGGAGACCCGAGGTCCTACTTCCGCTTTTGGATTGACTTGGTCGACTATAAACCTGATCCTACAGACCTTATCAGCGTCAGGCTGACTGATCATCGATTGATCCAATCCAAGCCAATATTTGGCCAAACGAGATCATCAAAAAGCCACAGGCATAAGTTGAGCAGTTTCGGAAGTGTCGCTGTATAGAGCTTATATTCCAATGTGCATTTTATTCGTTTGTGAGCTCTATTGTTGTGGACAAGGTGGCACTGCGCCATACTCTAATGAAAATATCGCGTGGAATTCGCTCGTTTATATCCCGTGAGCCAATCTAGTACGTTGATTTTGTTTATGACCCGGATTTCGTGCCACTGTTTCCGTACCAAAGTAACTACTGCTTGTTTACGTTCCTTTTGATTAGGATTACACAATATCTAATACTAATATATAAGATATAAGACAGTGTTACCTTAATATCACCAAAGGTAGGCTTAAAGTCCTCTTTTGAAGCCTCGTCCTTTGGAAACAAATTTACCACCGGTTCGGAAACTTGATACCATTAAAAGAAGCTATATACATACATAACATCACGCCTCATTCCCATAGGGGTAGGCAGAGATCACGTCCTTCCACTCACCACGATCCTTGCATATCTCCTTCGCTTCTTTCAATCTCATTAAACCTTTCATACAAGTTCGTCGGTTTAGAGTACTCTTGACCTGGCCCTTATTTAAAATGTCCTTGACTTAGTCCATGAACGTTCGCCTTGGTCTTCCCCTTCCAACTTTCGCATTCACTCTTGACTCATAAATCCTTTTTGTCAGTCTCCTTTCACTAATTCTCTCTACATGCCCAAACCATCTAAGCATACCTTTCTCGATTTTAGTCACTACGTCTTTTATACCACAACGTTCTCTTATCACACTATTTCTTACTCTGTCACTCAGTTTTAATCCACATATACTTCTCAACGCGAGAAGAAGTTCATTAGTTATTAATACAAATATAGTTTTTATAGACAATGTGTAATAATTAGCTTTAAGCGACTAAAATTAAACCCCAAACATTTTTATCGCATAAATAATCCACAGCAATATGAAATGTCTTTAAATCAAGAGTGGTTTGGTGAGTTTGATACAAATGTAGAGGCAAACCTAAAACTGATTGAGGCATCTTCTTGACAATGATTCCTGATCCTTCTTCAGCCTAAAATATGGCGTTACGTTCATTTATTAAAATAAAATTAACGAGACTCAATTTAATAAAATCACACAGTGTCAACAGCGGGTTTCATCTACTGTAATGCTCACCAATGAAGTTGGGTTGGAAGGGTGGTTGTCTTCTTTTGCCAGATCGTCCTCTCTCTGAAGCAGGCAAATGAGAGGCTTTCAGGAGCAAGCGGATGAAGCCTTCTCTCGCCTTGGGTGGCAGATATTGCACGTATGCGCTTCATGTTTCGTCCTATTGAGTGGTAGGTCCTCATAGTCGTTATCATCCGGTCACTAGAGTGGAATGCGAGTAGGGAACTTCTAGTGAACCAATTCCTGGATGAGGAAGGATCCGCTGGGTTTTAGTGGGTATTCTGTTATCTGCTAATCCCACATTCCCGCCTGCAGACATTCTTTCATCGGGGCACGTAAACACATTTAAATTTCAGCGCAAAAAAAACCTATTCTCTATTATTTTCACCTACCTTTATGCTCTTAACCAAGTCTCCTTCTTAAAGGTTGTCTGAAAGAAATCGCTTTATAGCTATAAGACCGCCTTGACTACGTCACCAATTTACATAGTAGTCTCCTTATTATTGGTTATTTTGTAGGTGCAGTGTATAAAAAAAGTATAAACAAGACAGGTAATACAGGTGAAAAATAGTTTCACCCCCAACCTCCATTTATTAATCGCGATACAAAGTCGCTCGGTTCATTTATATAGGTTGTGTTTTCAAACATCCAAAACACTTAGTCATATCTATTGGTTTTCCTTTATCCTCTATTTAAATCTTCCCCCAATTCTCAAACCCTTTGTATCCATAGGTATAACAGTAAAGGTAAAACACTCAATATTGCGAACACGAGCTTTTCCTGAACGTGATGTACTGTCTATGAAGGCAATAAAGCCCTTACCACGGCACGTGCCTGGAATATATTTAGGTTTTTAAAATATTGGTTTTTATAATTATTTTAAGTATACAAAGTGTTAGGAGACCGCTTCCAAAAACGGAGAGAGATCGATAGTTCCATAAAATAAGTGTGTGTGTACAAATAAAAATGCGACGTGTTTTTTGTCAATATTATAAATTATTAATTAAATTTTATTTTGAATTTCAAATAGGATATTTAATTATTAAATGACGAGTGGCAAATTCAACTGCCACAGGTTATTGCACAATGCCACAATATTAAAACTATCTAGCCTTCAAATGAATTGCATAAAAAACGCTGCACCTCTTCATGATGCAATTCTTCCTCATCAAAAATTTACGCTCAAAAAATACAATACTTTACTAAAAAGAAACCAGCAACCGACAAAATCATAAACAGCTGATCTTTGAACGTACGGGTCAATGAGCTGATCAAAGAACGTCCGGGCGCAGGCAAGTGCGTTTCGTTGCCAGTATTTTTTATGAAACTGGCTTCATTTAACTGTACTAACATAATGGAGCGTAAAAAATGCTAAAAAATGTGTTTATTTTTAATCAGGATAGATTTTTTCCGTGCCATCATTAAAGGTGTCATTAGTACCATCGTCTGGCTTCGT
The DNA here is from genome assembly GCA_015832385.1 of Elymnias hypermnestra. Taxonomy (NCBI): domain Eukaryota; kingdom Metazoa; phylum Arthropoda; class Insecta; order Lepidoptera; family Nymphalidae; genus Elymnias; species Elymnias hypermnestra. The sequence goes on along the minus strand of JACTOM010000035.1, from coordinate 74,064 downwards.
TGTCGGAAGCGTTCTCCCAACATTTTGTAATAAAGCTATCATCGTTATATGGTTGATGATTATATTTTTGTTGGGAAATGTAAAAAAGTACAAATCTCTATTCGAGAGTGTGAGACTCGCTTATCAGGATAGCCCCTAAAACTAGTGTTAGTCTTAGTATGAATATTCATCTGGGTACTGGAGACCAGATGATCGGTGACACATTCAGCTCTGGCACCCACAGATGAATCCAAGTTAAAGGTTCCATTAAAGACGTGCAAATTTGCGCTTCCTGGTACCATCTCTTTTCCGGCGGGTAAGAGTAGCATCCTCCATAATCTCCCTATCCCTCTTTCTAGTCTCTTGCAGGATGTCAGCCTCGCAGAAGGGGGCAACAGCCCTTAAAATTGACTCACCACCATCACAAATGTTTTAAAAGTCAGTTATTAATAACCGCATTACTGACTGCTGGAGTGTGAGTTATGAGACATATTACAACTTTTTTTTTTTTGTGACCTCATCTGATGGTAAGCGATGATACAGTCCAAGGTGGAAGCACGGTGATTTGTTAAGAGGCAACTTACCTCTAGTTGCTAATAAAAATGGGAGTTATTGCTATCTATAATTATAACTATTACGCTATTATAGGTCCAATAACTGTTATTAAATGAAGTTATTTGTTACTGAAAAGTTATTTTTTCAGTAGACTATAGAGCAGATACAAGGTATATCTATAACAGATTTAGTATATAGAAACACATTAAATACATAACAGACACTGATTATGAAAGTGTTAGGGTTTAATATATTAGAATATCAAACTGAACACGAGGCTGATTGGTCTAACACATCGCTTTAAAAGGATCTATACACTCATCAAATAATTTTATTTGATAAAATTTATTTAAAATACGCTTAATAACAATTCGCCATAAGTGCTTATAAAAAAGTTTTGTATTGCCTACTGCTTATCTCTATCACACTGCTGGGCAGAGAGCACGGATCGCTCTCGACAGGTTGGTATAGTTGCTTCGGCAAATACCTGTACCACTGTTGGCTGTTAGCCGTCGGCCAGATATCACGACTGTGGTGCCTCGTCAAACACAACCCTACACACGGTGGCAGAATGTCCCACCAAGGGACCTCGGCGACTCATTGTGACGTCGCTGATCGGCACAGACCACTGTAAAGTATTATAAGAGCAATACTTATCAATGAGCAGGCCTGGAGAGCGGTTGCCTCCTTTTGCGACACTGTCATCTCGCTTAAGGAGGCACGACAGAGGGTGAATGCCGCCGAAACACTCCAGCCCCGACGAAGGGGTACAGAAAACAGAAGGCGGAGGTTCATATAACTCCTCCCCATGTAGAATATCTGTGAGCCGACTGGAACCAGAGAGGAATTCCTCAACGGACCTCTGGCTCACCATTCATGGTTGATGGCAGTCCCGCTGGGTTTTAGTGGTTATTGCGAGTTTGTACCCTCACGTAGTCCCACACTCCTGATCCCATTCGGGGTGCGTAAATGCATTTCCCAGTGACAAAAAATAATCACTATCACACTGCTACTTTACTAGTTATTATAATACTCGTTCTCTCCATTTTAAAATATAGATACTAACGGTATAACCGTCTATTGGATTAAAGTTATTTTCGTTACTTGTTATTTTAACAGTAAATAACGTTATTCCATGCTTAGTTTCTACACAGCATCGTACCGGAACACAACTCTCTTGTTTAGTGGTACATCTTTGCTTGAAGGATGGTAAACTAACCATGGCCTCCCACCAGTCCAGACTCAGACAATCAATTATATAACTATAGGAAATTAGTTTTGTCTTTTTTTTATTTGAATAATATTAAGAATGTAGATTCTATTAATTTAAAATGAAAACATGTGCCGAATGTCTCGTAAATCACTTAGCGCACTTATATTTTTCAATTTAACCGTAATCTGTTATCCCTGAAGATTTATTACCAACATATTCACTGCTCACCAAACGATGTTACGAAAATTTATACAGATTACTTATTACAATATGATTTTAATGTAATATAACAATTATTTATACGGCTATTTTATCCTCTAATATTTTTTCTTTCTATTTAAATATAGTTTAGATTTCTATAAAAAAAGCTAATTGAGAAATCGTACCATAGATTGAAGGGTTACTTAAACTAATTGCTCTAATCGATATAATATAAATTGAAAATTATATTGCAATCATGATTTGAAAAAGAGGTATATCCGACAGTTAGTGGTGGCTCTTCTCAGGACAGGGCGTACATCGTAAAGAATATATATATAAAAAAAAAAATATTGACGATTCAAAAGTGCTGTAAATATAAAATAATATTGACTGTATCATTAAATCATATATACTTAAATATTGTTTTATGCCATTTGAAATGATTAAAATGATAGATTTATTATTACAGTAAAAAAAGGTATATTCAATAAAAAGTTCAGACTAGGGTTTAAGTGTAAAATTAATGAATTTTATAGAAAGGCAGCTAGAACTGACGATTTTTTTAACAAAAATGGTTTCTGAATAACGAAAAGGGTTCAGAGTCTCATCATGAATTTTCAAGAACCCTTTTATATAATGCTATATTTAGTAATTCATTACAGAGTACTCTCAGTATAACATTAAAATTACATAATTCAATTTCAAGGGACAATTCTGACATTTGTCTAAGAGGTGTAAGTATAAAATTATAGAAACGCAACTATAACTGACAAATTCTGTCACAAGAGAAGTTTCTGAATTGCGAAAAAGGGTTTGGAATCTAATAAAATATTCCCGAATTTTAGCTTGAAGAACCCTTGCAGTTAATACAGCTGAAAGTTACTTATTTTTATTGTATATGTATATAATTTGTAATTCTATATTACTTTGTAAGTGTATTACACAATTTATTTAACAGATAAATTTAAATTTAACGAGACGAATTCAGTCAAACACGATCTAAATCCTTTAATCAAAATGTGAACCATTTTCACAATTAAAACGAGGATATTGTTAGAAATAAAAATCATTTCTATTTCTACAAAAGTATTTCATTACTGAGTATTTTCAGTGAAACGTTAGGATTACGTCATTAAATTTCAAAGGGACGTCGGTAATTGTTTTTTAAATGGCGATCGACGTCCGGTCGTTAACGAACGTAGTAAAACAAGTGCACTTAAAAATGTAATGAAGCTGGAATTAAAGACGCGATTTGTTGAAGGCTTTTTTGGCAAGTGGTTAACCGTGACTGCGCATAACTAAACAAACTCTCTCAACAAGTTAAAATGAAATAAGTTCATTGTACTTATCAGAGCTTTAATTAATTACTGTACGATAAATTCGCTTTCAACCCGTTTGAAAGACAACTAGAGGTGAAACTTTTAGACTTCCATAAATAGATTTTATTAGCTATCATTATGGAGCAAGTGCGACAGTAGAAGTACTTGGGAACTTGGGTTAATGATAAATGGAACGCTGACCAGAAAATAAAGTTACCTGAGGAGCTTTTAACAAAATGACGAAAGTCCTGTGCTATCCAAATGCTCCTCTGTAACATATGGCCATCACGATAGACGAAGACACTAATCGGCGCTTAGCATTGTTCGTTGGGTCCAGAAGGTCTTGGATGGAAAAGTTCTGCAACGCATCGAGATGGTTCCTTAAAACCATAAAGCAAAGGACGGTACCTGGGCCACGTTTTGCGCCATAATCAATACAACCTCCTCCTGATTATTATGATGGACAAAATACAAGGCAAGATACTGGATGGCAGGAGTAAATGTGATAAAGCATGGCTGTGAAACGTCAAGGAGTTGACTGGTATCGCGACAGCAGAGGAGATGCTGCACTTCGCAAAAGACCAGGCAAGATTTGTGGAACTGACGACAAACTGACTGTGCTGAATGTACTTAGGTGTAATATTTGATTTAGTGCCTTAATAGAATATAACAAGTTAAAATATGTTTGCGTTATGATATTAGTTTTTGTATTGACTAAGTTAAGCGCGAATGATGACGCTGCGTGGGCAGGTAGGCGGAGCTTGTTCGTAGAGTACTACAGTTTTTATTTTGATATTAAGTGTATTAGTGGAGCGTTAAGAAAATATTAATGTGTTGAGTTTAATGTTTAATAGAAATGTGTGTATAAATCAGTATTAATAGAATATGAGTGTGATATTTTATGAGTAAAAGAATATGTGTTATTAATCGTTACAATAAGAAAGTCTATATTAGCTAAAGAACATTTTAAAAGGGACAATTCATACATGGTAAAAACAGTAGATTGATAATATACCTTAACCTTTCCTCACCATGTTTTCAACGAAAAGCACAATTATGATCTTAAAAAAACTATAAGACTCATAACTAGAAGTTTCTAGGTCTCTATACTTTTAGCCATCATGATTTTACACACTCTTCACGAATGTTGCATAGTTTTAACCGTTTACGTAGCAAACGCAATGGAAGCTATCAAGTGAATAAATTTTCTCCGTTTTTGAAAAATATTTCATTGAAACTCCCCTCATATTGCTCGTAGCATGATAACCTTCCTCTATAAATGGGCTTTACAAAAAGCTTTTTTATATTAATATATATTGTAGCAGCTGTCAATATATTTTTAGAGTGAACGAAAGGGATTCGTCACACTCTGGTTGAGGACGTTGATGACGTTGAGACTAATAAGGATTTCGTCGTCGTCGTCTTAACCGATGGACGTCCACTGTTGGACAAAGGTCTCTGTTAATAAATTCCAATGGGCCCGATCTTGCGCCGCTTGTATCCAGCGGCTGTCAGCGGGTCGCCTGATGTCAATGGCCCACCTGGTGGAGGGTCTGCCGGCGCTGCGTTTTTCGATACGAGGCCGCCAGTCTAGCACTGCAATTGCCACTTCAGCTTTGCAATTCGGTAGGCTACGTCGGTGACTTTAGTTCTCCTACGGACCTCCTCATTTCTGATTTGATCGCGTAGGGAAACCCCGAGCATAGCCCTCTCCATTGCCCGCTGAGTGACTCTGAGTCTTCTTAAGAGCCCCATAGTCAACGGCCATGTCTCGGAACCATATGTAATTGCTGGCACCACGCACTGTTCGAAGACCTTAGTCTTCAGGCACTGAGGAATTATGGATGAAAAAATGTTCTCTAGTTTTCCGAACGCTGCCCATCCGAGTTGGATTCGGCGGTTAATCTCTTTTTCTCAAGTTGGATCTACCTAATTGGATTGTGTGTTTCAGGTAGATGTACTCGTCTACATCATCGAGTGCTGAGTTCTTAACAGTGACCGAGTGGGGCGAAGCATGGATATTCGACATGATTTTTGTCTTATCCCTGTTCATTTTAAAGCTCACCTGTTGAGATACTCTGCAGAGGTCATCGAGCATTGTATTGTCTTGAGTCTCTGCCATTACGACTATATCATCGGCAAACCGCAAGTGAGTGATGTACTCGCCGTTGATATTGATGCCGAATCCGTTCCAGTCCAAAAGATTGAAGGTGCAAGGATTTCAGCACTTAAAATTAAAATATTCTTTATTCAAATCGGTACTAAAAGCACTTTTGAATCGTCACTAGTCTGTCCGTTTGTAACACATCTACCACAGGTAGGGAAAGTTGAGCAGAGAACAAACTGGCAAGAAACTCAGCGGTTACTCTTTTAAAAATAGTTTTGTAGGTAACAATGTGTAATGTTTTGCTTCCGTGGAATCTAAAACTGGAATCAGGAAATGTTCTATTCTAACTTCAATATATAGATTACCATTGTTAGATATTTTTATCTTATCAATTGTTGGATACTTTTATAATCATTTCTCCGATTCAGTTTTAAACCATATTTAATTAAAGCGGAATGTAACTTCAAAATTAATGGAAAGAATAAAGTTCGTTTCAAGCCATTAGCGATGTTTACATCCAACTTTAAACGAAGTGGGTTAAATTTCGTTAAATGGACGATTAGCTAGAATATTTATAGGGTTTCTTTTAAAAGTTTGAAATTGTTAATATAAATTGTTATAGTTTTTTTATGCCTAATTGGCTCGCTAACATTCCCTAGAACATCACATAGGAGACACATTAACTACAGAAACAGCCTCTTTAACTAACCCCTAAGTTTACTTAGGCCAGGCGGAGAAAATCGGGCAAAAGGCAATATCTATTATAAGGACGTGTAAGGTTTTTATGTTTAAAATGACGTATGAGTTTTCCAACAGATAACTTTAGATACTGTTACAGAAACCCCTGTCAACTACCGGTTCACAAGGCGAATTTGAAGTAGATTGCCCGTGCCAACTACTAGTTGACATGATGCAATAGTTCTGTCTCAACTCTTGCAACTAGCAATAATGGCATTGCACTCTCTATTCCTTTACTGTCGTAGTACGATGTGACAGCAATCCGAGGGCAAAAACGGAGCGAGATCAGGCACAGGACCGACTGTTATAGAAAGTAATAATTCCTAAATGTGTGTAGTTTTTGATAAGACAGTTTAATTAAAAAAGGATCCGCGTATTCTACACCTTGATATTAAAAAACGTATAATATTTTGTCAATTAGTTAAATCAGAAAACATGCGAAAAGAGGGTATTATCAGTACATCAACTCACATTAACTAACAACTATTCACTATATACGCAATTTGCACTATACTAATAAATATTATATATCTATATATATCTCTATTTCAATTTATACCATTTAGCACTAATTTTCTTAAAACAACTACTTCACGAAACACAATTCGAAAGACTATACTCATACAATTATTCCGCTTGTTAAAATTACGTCGTATTGCATAACATTTCGTCCCAACCTACCCGTGTTGTCAATCTATCTATAGTTTAACACAAAGCTTATCTATTTTTATCCTTTTAATAACAGACCCTTGTCGTTATGCAGCTTTTCCATTCACCATTGTGACCTTTAATCATGTACTTTTTGACAAACTTTACGTGTGAGTATTATGGAATTGTTGACTCGAACAACCTGTTTTTGCATTTCAAGTGTGAAACGCTTTGTTTGTCCTATTACTTACTAGTTTAGACGTTTACCTGTATGCTATTTTGATTATGGAGCTTATGTTAGCTAAGAAAACTTTTTGAAATTCACGTTAGTACTAGATTTAGAAAAGGCCTATGATCGAGTGGTGAGGAATGAGCTGTGGTCAACATTATCTACGTATGGGGTGAGCGGTAAGCTGATTCAAGCATTGAAGTCTCTCTATGAGGGTTCTAGTGCTTGTGTCAGAACAAACGGGGCGTACACGGAATGGTTTGCGGGATGTGTTTCGTCACCATGGCTGTTCAACCTATTCATGGACAGATATGAAAAAAAATATGTATGAGTTAAAAATCAATCAATTACTCATCAAATTTTTACTTTACGATGATGATCAAGTAATACTTGCGTCATGAGCTACAGGAGATGGTAAATATTATGAATGAAGCTTTGGAAAGGAAAGGAATGAAAGTGAATGTAAACAAAACGAAAGTTATGCTTTTTGAAAGAGATGAATCTATGATAAAAGGCAATATTTTGATAGATGAGGAAAAAGTGGAAGAGGTGAAAGAATTTGTATACTTGGGATCTAAATTTACAAAAGATGGAACACATGAAAGTGCACGCCTTTATGAATAACCAGATGGCGTCTTGAAGGGCCAGACTGGCTGTGCATGCAGGAGTGTTAGTGCCCACATTTACGTATGGTGGTGAAAGTTGGGTATGGCAGAAGAATCACAAAAGTAAAATAAATGCGATAGAGATGAGAGCGTTGAGAAGTATGAGTGGATTAAAACTAAGTGACAGAGTAAGAAATAGTGTGATAAGAGAACGTTGTGGTTTAAAAGAAGATGTAGTGACTAAAATTGAGAAAGGTATGCTTAAATGGTTGGGGCATGTAGAGAGAATGAATGAAAGAAGACTGACAAAAAGGATTTATGTGTCAAGAGTGAATGCGAAAGTTGGAATGGGGAAGACCAAGGCGAACGTTCCTGGACCAAATCCAGGACATTTTAAGTAAGGGCGAAGCCAAGAGTACTCTAATCCGACGTACTTGTATGAAAGGTTTAATGAGAATGAAAGAAGCGAAGGAGATATGCAAGGATAGTGGCAAGTGGAAGGACGTTGTCTCTGCCTACCCCTACGGGATTGACGCGTAATGCTATGTATGTACTACGAAATTCAATAAATAGAAGTTCCACCGCTGGGCAAAAGCCTCTACAGTCATAGAGAGAGTCTTTAAATAAATACTCTGTGAAAAGTCCCTTGTGCTTTCTATAAATAAAATCGTAATATTGTATTATAAACGTTTCATTTCCATATTATTGCAAATAAAGGTTTTCATTTCGTAAACAAACGAGTGTAATAATATCAATAGCAAATGTTAGGGCACAAAAAGCAAAACACAAGACGCCAATGAACTCCACGCTGTAAACAAGAACAATGTTTAATGTAGTATTCTTTGTAACAAGAGCTTAATGCCATAAATTTCTTGTTCGTACAAATGAATTTTCTAATATACTATAGTATATTACTCTCTTAGGGCCGAAAGTATAACATTACCGACCGCGTGATAAAAACTCTGATGGCAATGCCATATTTTTCTCCTGTGGTGCGTATACAATTTTTCATCAGACTAGGATCGTGAGTTCGATAAAAATGTAAATAATAAAGTGGAATTATGCATGCTTCGACTACGTAACTAATCACAATGTTGTTTAATTCATTTATATATAACTACTTTAGAAACTATATTAAGTAAAGTAAGTAGCAGCCCATAAACGTCCCACTGCTGGGCACAGGCCTCCTCACTCCAAGGAGCGAGGGTTTTTAGAACATAGACTCACCACGCTGCTCCACTGCGGATTGGCAGGCATAGTACACAAGTGCACTCTCTAGTCCTTCACTCTCATAGTCCGATGTGACGGGAACGACCGGAGAGTAGTCAGGCGCAGGACCGACGTCTTAACGTGCTCTCCGATGCACCGGGGTGGATCACACCTCCAACTTGCCAACTTCAGGCAAATATTGAGAAAATCTTAATAGAAAACTCAATATTGATTTTTGAATTGACCCGACCTGAGACTCGAACCCAGGACCTCATGTCTGTAGTCGAACATGCTAACCACATGTTAGAAGTGAAACTTATTTAGCAAACTAATTTTTAATTCATGTTTATATTTCAAATCGAAAACATTAGAATTTAAAGTGAATTTGTGAGTATCAAAGAATTTATTTAGGCTTCAGGAATTTTGCAATTGTACTTCTATAGAAAGGTAAGTAGTAGCCCATTAACGTCCAGGCTGGGCACGGGCCTCCTCACTTATAAGAGAGAGGGTTTTTAGAGCACAGGCCCACCACGCTGCTCCACTGCGGGTTGGCAGGCATAGTACACAAGTGCACTCTCTATTCCTTCACTCTCACAGTCTGATGTGACGACAAAAACGGAGAGAGATAATAATGATTCCCAAATTTGTGTGGACTTTTAAGAAGACAATCTCATTAAAATTAAACGTGCGTGCGTACAAAGTACACATGTCAGAAGTGAAACTACTCTGGCAAACTAATTGTTAAGTCTTATTTATGTACAAATCTAAAACCTTACATTTCCGAGAATTGAAAATGCTACCCAAAAAACATTCCACGCAGACGAAGTCGCGGGTTCAGCTAGTCGTTTTTATATATACGAGTATCATATTTCAATGGGCGTCGTCTATGAACAAAATAATCTCGGTACCTTGTTTTCTATAGCTAAAGAAGAATTTACGATTGATATGTAATAAAAGAATAATGTAATGTACCACCCCAGCGCGCGCGCCATTTGTCGTGATTTATCACTGTGCAGACCATGACGTAATTGATAGGGGCTCAGGACGATCGATGCGGACAAACCGGAGACGAGAATATGTTTCCAAGTGCTTCAGATAATTCTACTTCTATGCCAGTTTAATAAATTGATAGGAAAATCAATTATACAGGGCAATGTAAAGATTATGTCCATTAAGTAAGAACGAATTTTGAAGTGAAACTCTAACTTCTATTGTGATTAGCGTCACGTAGCGCACCGTTTTTTACGCTAATCATATTCGTCATTTAATAATTTGTTATACTATTTTTCATAAAATACAAAATATTTCATTAATTCTTTACTCGAAATTTTTAATTCGTTTGGGATTTCAATAAATTATTTGTATTTATTTTAGACACTTTTATTATTTTAATGACAATTTGCTAACATATCTTCCTTATCCCTCATCGTCCGATATCCCTCAGTGCCTGAAGACCAAAGTCTTGAAACAGTGCGTGTTGCCAGCGATGACCTACGGTTCTGAGACGTGGTCGCTGACTATGGGCCTCATGCGGAAGCTCAGAGTCACCCAGCGTGCGATGGAGAGGACTATGCTCGGAGTTTCTCTGCGTGATCGAATCAGAAATGAAGAGATCCGTAGTAGAACCAGAGTCACCGACATAGTCCTACGAATCGCGAACCTGAAATGGCAATGGGCGGGGCACATAGTCCGAAGGACCGATGGACGTTGGGGGCCGAAGGTGCTGGAGTGGCTACCCCGCACCGGACGGCGCAGTGTAGGCAGGCCCCCCACAAGGTGGACCGATGATATAAAGAGGGTCGCCGGTTGCCGCTGGAGCCAGGTGGCGCAAGATCGGGCCTTGTGGACGTCATTACGTGAGACCTATGTCCAGCAGTGGACGTCCATCGGTTGAAGCAAAATTATCTAAATTTTTAGATTTGTATAAATATAAATAAGACTTAAAAATTACTTTGCCAAAGAATTTTCACTTCTTTGTACCTTGTACGCACGCAGTTTTATGTAAATCATATAGCTATTATAAAAAGCAGTTTAGTAATATACAATTAATCTTTGGAACACTGTCTTATATTTATCTGTTTATACGTAGGTGACATCGATTTCAACGGATATAATTGTAATACGACGTTTTATTACTACACACAATCGCAAATATTACAAAAGCAAATTTTATATAAAAAACGAGTATTTTCTTGTCGAATTTTTATATATATAATAACGGTTTTTATTTTATTCGTCTATTTCTATACTGCGCGTCTGAGATGACTTAAAATTGGCCACATTTATTATAACTGATAAGATAGAAAGAAGACTAGGAATGGCACTTGCTGTAACGTCTGTACAAACATTGCTGGATTAATTTTTCCTCTATCTATCACTGTCTCTTAGTTTTCCTAAGTTTAAACTCCTTCAGACGCGCCACCGTTTAAATACCGGAGGAGCTTCAGATCTTTTTGACTAAATATGTGATAATCATGTCATTAATGCTAAAAACTTCTTCAACAAAACAGTAATCTATTTATATTTTACCCCAGGGTGACATTCAATGAGCATCTAATACCTAACGGGATCCATTTCAGGACGAAAAGGCAACATGGTCCCTGAATTATTGAAATACTCTGAGGGCATTGAATAACCCTATTATTCAATATATCTTGATAGAAAAGGGAAGTCGGTCATGGCTACTACTAGCAGTTTTTGTCTATTGTCACGAAGATTACTTGTTTAAAAGTGTATACTATTATATACTCAATAAATATTTTCATTGTTACAGGTGTACAATGAGGGGTATTGAAACTCTGGAGTGTTTTTTGTGGGTGACACAATTGCTAAAAACATGAAGGTGGTCCCATAAATATTATTAACAAAGCAAATACTAACATACATCGTACAACTTTAATTTTTTGTGATAAAACTAAATAAAATGAATCTGAAAACAATATCCCTTCTTATAACATGGAATTTCCTTCTAATAACTGCCAAAAGAGACTCATTAGAAGACGATAATACCAGAGCCCGGGAATTAAGGAATAAAGAAAACAACCGTAACCGAACTACTTTCAATGGGACTCTTACAGATTTACCCGAAAGAAGATATTTAAGACACAGAAACAGTTCAAGATATCGTGGAGATAGACGAAGATTTTGGGAAAGAGAACATGAAATTAGGAGGGATAGGAGAAAAGGATCAGACGCTTACTCATCTGAGGAACATTTGTCAAATCGAACTGATCCATACAATAGAAGAGAAGAGAAACCTCGCAAAAGTGATAAGCATTTGAACAAAACTAATGTCGAAAAAGTTACGGATAGAAGAAAAAATGTTAGCCAAAATAAAACTCCTGACAGGTTGTCTTCTGTTAGAGAGAATACCACAAGATTTAAACCCAAAATGCCCAATAAATGGCAATCGGGTGGCTATATACCATATCCCCAGCCTAGGGAGAAGAAGCCAAATATAATTTTAATATTGACTGACGATCAGGACGTTGAGCTGGGTAGTCTAAATTTCATGCCAAGGACTATGAAAGCAATTAGGAGCGCTGGAGCAGAATTTCGTCACGCTTATACAACTACACCAATGTGTTGTCCTTCAAGGTAAGAATCTGCAATAGCAAGCCCTGCCTCACTGAACTAGTGATTAGCATGTTCGGTCACAGACTTGAGGTCCTGGGTCCAGTCCCCGGTCGGGCCAATTTAAAAATAGATATTGAGTTTTCTATTAAGATTTTCTCAAGATTTGCCCAAAGTTGGGAAGTTGGTTGAAGATCCACCTCGGTCGGTTAAGTCGGTCCTGCGGCTGATCTCTATCCGGTCGTGTCGGATTCCCGTCACATCGGCCTATGAGAGTGAAGGAATAGAGAGTGCACTTGTGTACTATGCCTGCCAACCCGCAGTAGCGTGGTGATTTAATGCTCTAAAAACCCTTTCTCCTATGTGTGGGAAGGACTATGCCCGGCAGTGGGACTTTAATGGGCTGCTACTTAATTGTAGCAAGCGTTAACAAGCTAGTACAGGCAGGGCCACTTTAGACTTTGATTAGGGGGATATTTCGGCTGTGGCTAGTAAACAGCCTGTGAATTAGCACTTTACCATCTTAGAATGAATAACCACTTACTATCAGATAAGACTGCAATGAAGCGCTAATCTATCTGCTATAATATATACATACATACATACATAGCATCACGCCTCATTCCCATAGGGGTAGGCAGGGACAACATCCTTCCACTTGCCACGATCCTTGCATATCTCCTTCGCTTCTTTCAATCTCATTAAACCTTTCATACAAGTTCGTCGGTTTAGAGTACTCTTGACCTGGCCGTTATTTAAAATGTCCTGGATTTGGTCCAGGAACGTTCGCCTTGGTCTTCCCCTTCCAACTTTCGCATTCACTCTTGACTCATAAATCCTTTTTGTCAGTCTCCTTTCATTCATTCTCTCTACATGCCCAAACCATCTAAGCATACCTTTCTCAATTTTAGTCACTACGTCTTCTTTTATACCACAACGTTCTCTTATCACACTATTTCTCACTCTGTCACTCAGTTTTAATCCACTCATGCTTCTCAACGCTCTCATCTCTACCGCATTTATTTTACTTTTGTGATTCTTCTGCCATACCCAACTTTCACTACCATACATAAGTGTTGGCACCAACACTCCAGCATGCACTGCCAGTCTAGCCCTTTGAGACACCATCTGGCTATTCATAAAAGCATGCAGAGCACCATTTACCATATTCCCTGCATTCACTCTCCTTTCGATATCACTTTCACATGTTCCATCTTTTGTAAATTTAGATCCCAAGTATACAAATTCTTTCACCTCTTCCACTTGTTCCCCATCTATCAAAATATTGCCATTCATCATAGATTCATCTCGTTCAAAAAGCATAACTTTCGTTTTGTTTACATTCACTTTCATTCCTTTCCCTTTCAAAGCTTCATTCATGATATTTAGCATGTCCTGTAGCTCGTTAGCGGATGACGCAAGTATTACTTGATCATCAGCGTAGAGTAAATTGATGAGTAATTCATTCATTCTTAACCCATATAATATATGGTTTTGGTAAATTTTCTTCTGACAGAATTGCTGACATTGGTAAAGTTCGAAAATTGTGTAATACTTTGGAATTTATCTTAGTATGAACTGGTGGGAGTTTTTGGCCATGGCTAGTGACTACTTTCTTCAAAAAAAGCCACAATTTATATCCAAAAACAATGTTTTATAGAAGATAAAGAAGTAAATTCTATTAACAAACAACGCGTATCCATTTCAGACTTTATTATCACTTACTATATCGTGTAATTGATAAATGCCTTACAAGAATATAATTTAAGAGTAAGATAGGTGAGGTACGGTAAGTAGCAGTACATTTACGTCGAGCATCGACCAGCTTCGTCGCTCCATTGCAGGTGTGCAAGCTACACATACTTCAGGATTACTCCCAGGATATGTAGCTTACGATGTTTTCTTTCCACAGCCACGAGATAGGTATCTGTGCGGGTAAAACCGCAGGGCACATCTAGTAAATAAATATATTGGTTTTATTTCGCAGGAGCTCGCTGCTGACTGGTGTTTATGTACATAACCACAACGTGTACACAAATAACGACAACTGCTCATCGCCGATGTGGCAGGCCAAACACGAGACCAATACATTTGCAACCTACCTATCTAATGCTGGATATCGAACTGGTAAGTAGACTTAAAAGAAAACGTAGATCTATATAGTTGCAATCATCGACTATGGAGCCGAAAGAGGCTCGTCTTTATTTTTTAACGTCAGGAAATCCTCATGGATCCCCGCAACATCACGGGCGAAAGCGTTCCGAGTTATATCAGATTTCTACTGGCTAAAACCTGACGGTGATCAACGAGGAAGGAGGAAACCTCGCAGTCACCTATAAAATTCAAATAGACATTGATTACTAAGAAATAGCTCAAATGTTTAACTGGCCACGACCGAAGCCCCCCCCCCCCAGTCCAGATTGAGACAAATTAGAAAACGCATAAATTAGTCCTACTGGGGATCGATCCTGGGATCTTTGCTGAAGAGTATTCATCGGATTTTGATGTATTTTTTATATCAACGACTTTTACATTGGTTCTTCCTCATTGCTGTCCTTGCGGAGTCCAAGTCGACCGCTTAGGACATCTTTAATAAAAATGACCATATCGGATTAAAATAGAAAGCAATTTGAAGCTTGATGAATTTTTTTCTAAGTTAATCACTTCAAGGATTGGAAAGGGTGTCTATTCAGCTTCAATTTGTTTTGTTTTTGGTTTCGATACGATTTCTCGCTGAGCTATACGACTTAGAATGAAATTGGATCATTTTCTCTTTGCTTCAAGCATATCTTCGAAACTAATAGTCGCACAGACAATTGACGGTAGGTTTACAAAACTTGAATAAATTCATCACGATCTTCCAGGATGGTTTTTTAGAAAAAAAAATCTTTTAATCCCTAACACGACTTTTAAAAATCATAAAAAATAGGGATTTTTGGGGTCTCCTAGAAAGTCACATACTACATTGAGACTATTAGGAATATTAATAGTGTTTCCCATGCCTTTTTGAGGTCATTTTATCCCTAAAATCTCTACAAAGTTGCAATTCAAAACAGCATTAACTACCGGGTTTAAATTTACGCAGACGATGTTGCGCGAATCAGCTAGTATATAAAAAAGGTATAAATAAAATATATGAAAGTTTAACAAGCTTGACACAATTTTAACAGTCTGCAATAATGTAAGTAATTGGTTTATCGGAATTAAATTCAATGGTAGTAATTATGTCAGGTATTTACAAGCGATTGAAACATAAATATTGATGGACATAACGAGGACGGGTTTTTATGGACATCGGTTTATATTTCAAACGAGATATATTCGTGCAATTCTGTTGCTTATTTCGTTTTTTTATATCTTAACTAATTATTTATTCTTTTTAACTGGACTTTTGCTGGATCTTTTGAAATATCCTGGATTTTATTAAGAAATAACAGATAACTCATTGATTTCGTTAGTTTACTTGTCACTAGTTGCTTCCGAATCTCGTTAAAAATCGATAATGACAAATGCGGCTGACAAACGTTTAGTACACAACGACTAAGCGTTCCGCGGACTTTTCTTTATTTATATTCTATTTTAATTTCCACCTACAATATTTATCTTTTATTAAAAAATGTTCTGATAAGACTGTACAAAATCTTATACGAATTTAATGACACTATATAAAACAAAACTATCCTATATGAAGGTTACAGAAACGATCTATATAATGTAAAGAAAATTCAAACTGACAACTAACTGAAATCTGTAAACCACACTTTCTAGTATGCAAATTTCCCTTTCTGCAAAGCTCATGTCTTTAAAGGAGGTAATGGAGCTAGAACGGGAAGCTGCAGCAGATGCTGCTCCCCT
Source organism: Elymnias hypermnestra (assembly GCA_015832385.1). Classification (NCBI taxonomy): domain Eukaryota; kingdom Metazoa; phylum Arthropoda; class Insecta; order Lepidoptera; family Nymphalidae; genus Elymnias; species Elymnias hypermnestra. Next base: position 57,833 of record JACTOM010000035.1, on the reverse strand, counting down.
TCAGAGGAGGAGGCTGGGCGGCAGAAAGCTTCTTTACGAACGCCTCTTGACTCCTCCCTAAACATTCTCAGTCAGGGTGAATGCACAAGGTGCCTCTGACACTCCTAAATCAAGGTGAAGAGGGAGTCGCTGGGTTTTACTTGGTATTCTGGCCTTGCCGGCGAGTCCCACACTCCCTGCCTCGTGGCAGGGGTGGGCAAATGCATTTACCAGCGGAAAAAATTCAAATCATTTACAAAAGAACAGGAAATCTTACTGACTTCGATATATCCTAAAAACACAACCTTACATTAACTTACAGCTTTTATTCTCTCCACTATTCAACACTAATAATAATAATTACTTCACTATTTGAATTAATACAATTTAGCAATAATTCTCTTTAAAACATCTACATTATAGGCAGCTCGAAAGACTATATTTACAAAATTGTTCCGTTCGTTAAAGTTACCTCGTATTGCATAACATTTCGTAATATTGCACAATGTTTTTAGAATTTTCAAGTGTTGGTTCGATTTCCGGAAGGACAAATTTAGGAAATTCTATTTTCTACTTTGACTAGGTCTTTTACCAGAACGAACCTTTTTCCAGGATAACATTTTTAAGCTTGTATCATCACTTCCCATCAGGTGGTAAACTCTGTTTTGATAGGATTTATATTGACAGATAGCTGATATTATATAAGCTAACTGTTCTTGTAGTTATCTTGCTGTTGTAGACCTTGAACCCATGGGGATTTTGGGGAAACCCGTTCTTTTTGAGCGGCTACATACCAAAAGTAATATGTATATAGTATTACAAGATAATTGTACGATTACTATTGCGAGATCTCGTTCCGAATAAGTGAGCAACCGTATTTCGCTTATATATCCCATCTAATAGAAATATGAGCAAATCCGTTCGATGTGAACATCGACGTTGCGTCAGGAGGAACTATGCCAAATTTCAAGCTAATCGGACTCATAATTCAGCAGATTTCAAATAGAACATAGGCAACTTACCAATATCAAAGTACGCAAGAATCCGCCGTGTAATTATCATCAGTTTGAGCCACGGATTAGTCTGTTAAGTGTAACAAGTAGGCAATAAAATAAATGATCATAAAAAAATGCACACCTGTCCGTATTATCGGTACCAACGATGTAATTAAGGCGTATTTTAATTGAACTAACAAGTAGAGTTTTGTTTTTTTTTCTTATCTGCATTCCCACATAAATTAATTTTAAGAGGCAAATATTTTCGTTTGATGATGATAAGTAAATGCGGTGTCTTTATATGTCATCCGTTAACTTTGTAAACTGACCTGGTAAACTTTGTACTGCTTCAGAATCGATAAATAGAAAAAGGTGAATGATAATTGCAGATTATAGATTTAGAAAAGGCCTATGATCAAGTGGTCAGGAATGAGCTGTTTTCAACGTTATCTAAGTATGGGGTGAGCGGTAATCTGATTCAGGCATTGAAGTCTCTCTATGAGGGTTCTAGTGCTTGTGTCAGAATAAACGGTATGCCCCGTCATGGGTTAAAAATAAATGAATTTCTCATCAAATGTTTACTCTACGCTGATGATCAAGTAATACTTGCGTCATCCGCTAATGAGCTAAAGGAGATGGTAAATATTATGAATGAAGCTTTGAAAGGGAAAGGAATGGAAGTGAATGTAAACAAAAAAGTTATGCTTTTTGAAAGAGATGAATCTATGATGAATGGCAATATTTTGATAGATGGGGAACAAGTGGAAGAGGTGAAAGAATTTGTATACTTGGGATCTAAATTTACAAAAGATGGAACATGTGAAAGTGATATTGAAAGGAGAGTAAATGCAGGGAATATGGTAAATGGTGCTCTGCACGCTTTTATGAATAGCCAGATGGTGTCTCAAAGGGCCAGATTGGCTGTGCATGGAGGAATATTGATGCCAATACTTATATGTTAAAGTTGGGTATGGCAGAAGAATCACTCAAAAGTAAAATAAATGCGGTAGAGACGAGAGCGTTGAGAAGTATGAGTGGATTGAAAATGAGTATGAGTGGATTGATAAAGTAAGAAATAGTGTGATTAGAGAAAATTGAGAAAGTTATGCTTAGATGGTTCGGGCATGTAGAGAGAATGAATGAAAGGAGACTGACAAAAAGGATTTATGAATCAAGAGTGAAGGCGAAAGTTGGAAGGGGAAGACCAAGGCGAACGTTCCTGGACCAAATCCAAGACATTTTAAATAAGGGCCAGTTCAAGATGTACTCTAAACCGACGAACCTTTATGAAAGGTTTAATGAGAATGAAAGAAGCGAAGGAAGTATGCCAGGATATTGGCAAGTAGAAGGACGTGGTCTCTGCCTACCCCTATGGGAATGTTGAACACATGTCAGGAGCGAAAGGTCTTTGGCAAACTAATTTTTAAGTCTTGTTTATATTTATACAAATCTAAAACTTTAGATTTCCAGACTTAAAGGAAGGGAAAAAGGGAGACATGTTAGGAATTTAATGAATTTAATTGTCATTAATATGTTAAGAGTGTCACTTCAAAGAAATAATTTATTGAAATTTTTTTTTTACATTGCTGACAGATTAGCGCTTGACTGTGATCTCACCTGATGGTAAGTTACGATACAGTCTAAGATGGAAGTGCGTTAATCTGTTTAGAGGCGATATACCCCTTACGGTTTCTATACAGCATCGTACCGGAACACAAACCTCTTTGTTTGGCGGTACGTTTTTGCTGGTAGAGTGGTAACTAACCACGGCTGAATCCTCCAACCAGTCCAGACTCAGACAAATTAGAAAATACAATTTCCTAAATTCGTCATACCGGGGATTGAACCTGGGACCTCCGCTAGCAAAGCCAATACTGACACCACTGCGCCAGCGAGGCCGTCAGATGAATCTGAAATGACGAATGGTAAATAAAAATGCCACGTGTTATTTGTAAATATTAAAACAACCTAACCTTCAGACGAATGAATCTAAAAAAGCTGCACATCTTCGTGACGGTAATCACGCGTTTTCTCTCATGCGGCTAAAGAGGTTTTTCTTCAAAACTCCACTTTTAAGTCTAATTTGATTTCGGAACGTCTTTTAAATTAAATTGTTTTCTAAACGATGGGACGAACATCAAATATTTGACAGATACGAGTAGAGATAGTTACTAAGGGAAAGCGAAATTGTTGTTTTTACTATATTCCAAGCATTTTTTTCATATTTACTCATCTTTTAAACCTACCTTGGACCTGGAAAACCACAGTTAAGCAAATCACTGCCGCCGTTCTCGAGTTTTAGCGAGACTAACGAACAGCTGTTGATTTTTATATCTAAGAAGATATTAACGACGATTTATGAATGAATAAATTATTATTTAAGAAAGTATGTCTTACAACGATACAAGTTTCAAATAATCTACTTGAATTTAAGTAATAAAGTCATTTGAACTAGATATATAAAGAAACCGTTCTCGTCTTGTCCAAATCTATAGCCCCTACTTATAAAAAGTCAAACATGAGAAATTTTTTTTTTAAGAGAGTGAAAGATAAGTTATTTAATAATATTACTGCCTTTTGTACAAATGATTTGTTTTTATAAGCTGATATACTCTAAAACATCCATTTTATCGAAACACTGGTAAAAGCAGTTTAGTATTTTGTAAAAATAGCCTGGTAAGTTTTGTAAGAAGGTGTTTACGGCCCTCTCGTGAACTAAAGCTCAACGTCATACCCCATAACACCAAATTCTACGACGACTCTTTCGCAGTTCGAGCCATAACTTTATGGAACGAATTACCTCTGACTAAAAGAGAAGCTAAATCATTGGATACATTCAAGAAGCTGGTAAAGAATTATTACCTCTCTTTATGTACTTAATGACGATGATATCTATTTGTTCTACGTCTTATTTATTTAATATTATTATGTTTAGTATCTATTTAAAATATGTATTCAAATATTTGTATGTATTTAAAGATATATGTATTAGAATGTAGGAATATTTGTATTTATGTCTATATTAGGGAACACCACCTACCCTATTTGCCTCATATAATCTCCCTAACCCTAAGGTTGCCTGGAAGAAATCGCTTATGAGCGATAAGGTCGCCTAATTTATACTATTTATTAAGTTTGTTTCTGTCTTACTTGTCTCATGTTTGTGGCGTACAATAAAGAGTTTTCTATCTAACTATCTATCTGAGTTTACCACACATATTTTTTGGAATATGTAATAGGTAACAATTTGTCTCTATGAGTGATCCTTTAGAGATACATATATGTCATCGCGGACTTTTTTATAGATCTTTTTAAGATATACAATTCTGTAATACATTAATTTGGTATATCTCATAAGGTTTGGCCAGCGTTTGCGAGTTAAGCACACAAATATTATACAATTTAGAAATCGTTGAATTTTTCGAATATTTTCGCTATAATATATATGTATTATACATTTAAACTTTCCTTTTGAACCACTCTATCTATTGCTGAAAACTGAATAAAAATTTGTTGAATAGTTTAAAAGATATGACGGACAAACAGCGAAAGCGACTTCATTTTAAGATTAAGCTTTGCTATTTGTCATGGAGGTTTGGCCATTTATTTATGCAACACAAAAGAAGTCACAGTAATAAGATAATTAAAGTGAGTATACATAGGATACCTTATCCCTTTGGAGAGATCTCTTCCAGGAACCCCAGAAATGGGAAGAATTTTGTAAAACGCGTGGTGTAGGTGTGAAAAAGTTAAGCATATGTCAACGTACATACAAGCTAAAGATTCATTTAGGCGTGTAATGGACAGGAAGACTGTTTATTCACCATTTACCAGACTTGCATTTATAATATTATAGGATAGTAAACTTGAAATTACATTATAAAGATCCCGTTTAATGCTCGTGACCCCCCCACCTTATACTTATTACTCCTGGGTACTTAAATTCGAGAGCGTTGAACGTTCATCCGACAAATACCCAAGGTTTTAATGACACCATAAGATCAGGAATGTCGGCTCTCTTACGTAGTTTCATGTCAGCTTAACACACTCATAATGGTATAAGATATATTGCTTACTAAATTAAGTTATTGAATATAAAATTAGAACTTACATATCAATAAATTCGCCATATACAAAAATAACAAAGATCGACGGCTTCAGACTTTACGAAATTGCATTTTCTGAGTCTGTCCTACTTTCGGTATGATGCTGTGTAGAAACGATAAGAGTTAAATTGCCTGTTATTAGATTACAGATAGGTGAGATCACAGTCAAGCGTTAACCTGTCAGCAATAAAAAGAGTAGTCAAAGTGCGTCCGTACAAAGTACACATATCATAAATGAAACTTCATTGGCAAACTAAATTTTAATTCTTGTTTATATTTATACAAATCTAAAACATTAGATTTCCGAGACTTGGAGAGATAAATAGAAATTTTGACAAAAAAAGAACCGCCTTCAAAACAAACTTACAAATATATTAATTTGCTCTAAAAAGTAAAAATTAATTGCGTATTCTTTTATAGTGTTCTTCGTATTGTTATATTCGGAGTCGGTGTCACCCAAGAAAGATGTTACCCGCGTGTCCACTTGGTAGCTCTCGCGTCTCTCCCACCTATATGTGGGTACCTTGGCTGACACAGACTTCAAATATAAGAATACGCAATTTTTTTTTACTTTTTAGAGGAAATTAATATATTTGTAAGTTTGTTTTGAAGGCGGTTCTTTTTTTTGTTAAAATTTCTATTTGTTTTTGATTTTTAGTGAATCTGAAGTAAACTAACAATTTTGTCTCAATATTTGTACATTTAAAAACGTGTTGCTCATATGAGATAACACTTTTTTTATATTGCTGACAGATTAGCGTTTGACAGTGATCTCACCTGATGGTAAGTGATGATACAGTCTAAGATGGAAGCGCGCTAATCTGTTAAGAGGCGATATACCCCTTACGGTTTCTACACAGCATCGTACCGGAACACAAATCTCTTTGTTTGGCGGTATATTTTTGCTGGTAGGGTGGTAACTAGCCATGGCCGAAGCCTCCCATCAGTCCAGACTCAGACAAATTAGAAAATACAATTTCCTAAATTCGTCCTACCGGGGATCGAACCCGGGACCTGCGCTAGCAAAGCGAATACTCGCACCACTGCGCCAGCGAGGCCGTCAAATACTGTTTAAATAAAACAACTTAACTGTTAACTAAATTTAGATTAATATCGCCACATCCGGGATCGAACCCGCAACTTTATACGTTACAGATAGGTTATTTTGCCACCCCGCTGTCACCAGTCTTTTATATGCTGTTCGAGCATAACACTAACACGCAAAAGTCGTCCCCCCCCTCCCCAGACTCTGCTACCACCGCTTCACACATAATTCACCTTTCAAATATTGCAATGCAGCAAGAAACTTACGCTCATTGCCATTTGATTACAGACAGTTTTATATTCTGCCATTAATCGCACCCTTACTGTAAGCCGTTGAGGAGATCCATTGATCTTCATATTTAACTACGACTAGCACTTGACCATACCGAAGTTACGGTAGGCAACTCAAATATCTGGATAGCCTATAGAAGATTCTGCCGAGTATCGTTCATTTGCTCCTAAGAATTGAAGAGTTCCGTCACTTTGTCATGGATTCCATCATCAGAACCTAACCAAACTATCACAAAACAACCCTTGAAGTATATCCTTTCCAATAAAAAAAGAATCATCGAAATCGGTTGGCGTGATCTTGAGTTATTCGTCCATTTGTCGCACACATGCTTATGCAAATTTAAGAATTCCGGTTTTCTCGTGGATTCCATCATCAGAACTGGTTTAAAATATATAGGACCCTATGACGAGCACCACCTTTCATATAACAAAAATCAACAAGATCGGTCCACCCAGTCGGATGATATGAGGTAACGACATATTTGACGAATTTATTTCTCATTAAAATACGNTCGATCACAACACTAACACGCAAAAGTCCCCCCCCCCCCCCAGACTCTGCTACCACCGCTTCACACATTATTCACCTTTCAAGCCGTTCAGGAGATCCATTGATCTTCATATTTAACTACGACTAGCACTTGACCATACCGAAGTTACGGTAGGCAGCTCAAATATCTGGATAGCTTATAGAAGATTCTGCAGAGTATCGTTGATATGCTCCTAAGAATTGAAGAGTTCCGTCACTTTATCATGGAATCCAATATCAGAACCTAACCAAACTATCACAAAACAACTCTTGAAGTATATTTTTTCTAATAAAAAAAGAATCATCGAAGTCGGTTGGCATGATCTTGAGTTATTCGTCCATTGGTCGCGCACATGCTTATGCAAATTTAAGACATCCGGTTTTCTCATGGATTCCATCATCAGAACTGGTTTAAAAAATATAGGACCCTATGACGAGCACCACCTTTCATATATAAAAAAATCAACAAGATCGGTCCACCCAGTCGGATGATATGAGGTAACAAACATATTTAACGAATTTATTTCTCATTAAAATACGTTTTTGTCAATATTAGAAATTATAAATTAAATTATATTTTTGAATTTAAAATTTAGAAAAGAGATTTTTTGAAATATTTTCGTTTTATATTTTATGAAAAATAGTATATTAAATGACGAGTGGTGAATTAAAATGTCACAAGTTACTTGTAACTATTAAACCTCGTCGTCGTCGTCGCTTCAACCGATGGACGTCCACTGCTGGACATAGGTCTCACGAAATGATGCCCACAAGGCCCGATCTTGCGCCGCCTGGCTCCAGCGGCTACCGGCGACCCTCCTTATATCGTCGGTCCACCTTGTGGGGGGTCTTCCTACACTGCGTCGTCCGGTGCGGGGTCGCCATTCCAACACCTTCCGGCCCCAACGTCCATCGGTTTGTCGGACTATGTGCCCCGCCCATTGCCACTTCAGGTTCGCAATTCCTAGGGCTATGTCGGTGACTTTGGTTCTGCTACGGATCTCCTCATTTCTGTCATTTATACAAATTAACCTTTTTTTTCTCTCTCATTGGTTAGTATGATAGGTGCAATACTCTTCAGTGTGCTGGCCTGGAGAGCGGTTGCCTCCTTTTGCGAGACTGCCATCTCGTTTAAGCAGGCATGACAAAAGGAGACGGTGGACGGAGGTTTATACAACTCCTACCCTTGTAGAAAATCTGTAAGCCGTCTATAACCGACGGATCAGAGAGGAATGCCTCAACGAACTGGCTCCCCACTCCATAGTCCCGCTGGGTTTTAGTGGGTATTGCGAGTTCTTCCCCCTCGTGGAGTCCCACAGTCCCGACCCCACAGTCTGGGTGTATAAATGCATTTCCCAACGACAAAAAACCGCTGCACATCTTCATGCGCCTCAAGAAGCCTCATTTAAAAAGAAATATCATTATAATAAGTTTGTGTTTGTGCTTGTCTTTATAATAAGATGTTGGAATTGATTTTAATTGTTTTTTATTTCATTAACTACCGGTGTTATAGATATACAATAGATTACAAGAAACAATAACAATTATTTTAATTAACACAATCATTTATATGCGTTTAATTATTTATAGAGATTGCTCCATTTATGTGAAACTATAACATTCTTCTTAAATGAGTTTTGTAAGAGGTGTCGATTCTGTTCGTACTATTAACTAAATCTATTTCTAAATTTCCTTATTTTGCAGACATAAATAGAACATACTATATTATATTTGTGTCACCTAGACTATATGTGGAAAAAATGTGAGGTAAATTCTTCAAAATAACGAATTTTATGTATTATTTCACACAGTAAACAAAAGTAGCAGCCCATTAACTTTCCTCTGCTGGGCACAAGCCTCCTCACTCATAATAGAGAGGGTTTTTAGACCCACTACGCTGCTCCACTGTGGGTTAGCAATTATAGTACACAAATGTACTTTGTATTCCTTCACTCTCAAAGTCTCCGATGTCATGGGAATCCGAGAGAGATCAGGCGCCTGGCCACGGGGGTGGATCACATCGCCAACTTTCCAACTTAGAGAAAATATTGAGTAAATCTTAATGGGAAACTCAATATCAATTTTAAATTAGCCCAACCCGGGCCTCGGACCCAGGAACTCATGTCTGTAGCCGAACTTGCTAAGCACTTGACCAATGAGGCAGTTTCATACAGTACAGAACTATATAAAAAAGTCAGATTTATTTGTTTTAAATTACTGTGTTTATTACACAGTAATTTACAAAGTTTACAGTTTGTTTTTATAGAAAGTACCACTGCAAGCCTAACTTTAAGTAATCCGTAGATGGATAGTGGTTTAAACAGCCCTTTGTCAGCCCTTTTAACCCAGTCTCTGGGCTTACAGGTTCTTTGGTTTTATAGTGCAAGTAATCGCTTTACTAGCGTAGGTCTTAAGGTCTGTTTTAAAAACCATAGTACCATGATGTGTGGAAACTAGTAAGAAGTACCACTTTTCCTGTAAGACTGTTATCATTTCAAACTGTACCATCAACTACCGTCAGATGAAATTGTACAAGGTTGAAAAGTGTGAGCTAATCTCTAGAGCTTTGTGAAATGGGTTCTGGTGGGTTTTAGTGGGCACTGCGTGGGTTGATGTCCCGTCGTGTTTCACACTTTATAATGCATCAGAATGACAAAAAAAACAGAAGTGTGTACACTCATTTTCCACCTGCATAGGAGTTTTAAATGTTAAATTAGTGAAATTTGGTTTAGAGAACCCCCATCAGGATAGACACCATTATCTTTTACCAAGAATTACGATGCTAGTGTACTTTATTTATATACTTCACGCTTGTCCGGTCGTTATCTTATCTTTCCTCAGTACAAAGAGTCATAAGTCAATACCGATGGCAGAGCCGGCAGGAGTAATTGTATAAATGACAGACATGATTTGTTCTAAATATTGTACCATAGGTCGCCGTGTGGGCGCACGTGGGTCGCCGGATGTTGGCTATTTTAGAGACATCGCACTTACGGTTGCCAACTGCCCTCATGACAAGGATATGCTGGATTAAACCTTTTATTTTACGAGGAAGACGCTTCGGTTTATTCTGGTATAACTTACAACCCTCTAATTGGCTGCCTTCGAGGAAAATTTTCAATGACAAATAGCCTATATTATCCTTTATAACATCACCTATCTTCTAGTAGTCTATCTTTTCGAGATTTGGGAAAGGTAATATTCAACGTTAGCTGTTTTTCAACGGAAGTCCAATCAAAACAGTCCAACAGTTTTGGAAGAATGAACTTTGGAATTTCTCATTTTCTTTGGATATTCTGAAATACAACTATTTTTAATACAATGTAATTAGACTTGAAATACACATATCTTTGACACATATCTGACGATATTGGGAATTTAGTCAGTGTGGTTTTTGGCATTTGTATACAAAGCATTTGAACTTTCAAAACTCTGTATTGTACTCCCAATACATAAAATTAAGACATAAACATATACATTATGTAGTACAATTGGCGGCTTTTCGCTGAAATAGCGATCTCTTCCAAGCAACCAAACATGCTTAAAATGATACAAAAAGAAACAGAGAAAGGTGTACTAAATCTATTTACAGCTAATGATAATAATACTCATAGTAAATAATGATAACAGTATCAATTGATCAAATAATCAATTGTTGTGGTCAGGAAGAGCTCTTTTGCCATCATTTGAAATACCGAGCATATTTTATATTGATAGAAAGTGGAGTCTCAAAGACGAGCAGCTTGAACTAAGAACAATATTGAAAAAAAGAGGTAGAGTATTTAAAACTAAATTTTCTTGCGAACGGAGATGTTGATTATGAGAATCGTCAAGGAACTCAAAGCGTTTCCTAAGATTCGGGTGCTTTAGGATCAAACAGCATGAGGAAGAGAAAGAAGTTGAGTATTCCGGCGAAGGCGAATTGCCTCTTAATATATCTAATCTTGTGCCCTTAGTTTACATTAACCGTTTATAGACTTGTAGTGCTTTTGTGTTCTTGCCCAGTATCAACAGTATCAACAGTATACGTATTTTGTCACTACACTTTCATTTTCGAGTCGAGGCGAGTGGTGAAGAATGAGCTGTGGTCAAAGATATGTACGTATGAGGTGAGCAGTAGTCTGATTCAGGCATTGAAGTCTATCTATGAGGATTCTAGTGCTTGTGTCAGAATAAAGGCGAAAGGTGTTCGACAGGGATGTATTGCGTCACCATTACTGTTCAACCTATTCATGGATAACTGTGTGACAGATTTCAAAGAAAGTATGTATGGCTTAAGAATAAATTAATTTCTCATCAAATGTTTACTCTACGCTGATGATCAAGTAATACTTACGTCATCCGCTAATGAGCTACATGAGATGGTAAATATTATGAATGAAGCTTTGAAAGGGAAAGGAATGAAAGTGAATGTAAACAAAACGTAAGATATGCTTTTTGAAAGAGATGAATCTATGGTGATAGGCAATATTTTGATTGTTGGGGAACAAGTGGAAGAGGTGATCTCTGCATCTACAGGAGTCGCATAATGGTAATGTTAGTAGGGATGAGCTTTTGCAATTGTATCAATAAATTCGTTTACGGGTTCTATTTTGTGATCGTTGCAGAGATCGCTCTTCCTACCTACTAAGGTGCATTGCATACCTTAATTGTTTCCCATTATATAATAAGGAACATTTCTCTTTAACTGACAGCCCTACTTGAATCATTGTCACAAAACAAGTATGAATAAAATTCAGATAGAAATGTCCTTGTCCAGTATTTGGGGTCGATCACGCTTCATCCGGTGAAGACGGGCCGTGATTTGAGCAGGACGGAAAGAATCATTTGCAAACCTCGCATTGTCGTCAATAAAACTAGCAACACAATGAATCACTGCTATGGAATGTTTGCCATATATCTCTCCTTACACTGAGAAGACGATGTCCTATTTCATTTTATGCTCAGAATATTTTATTTGATTTTATTTGCTCCTCATATTCTCTCTGTCTCTAGTCTTATCCTTACATACACAACGGATTCACACGTGGATTTCTTCAACAGAAAAGAGAAATTCTTAAGGACGGTTTATGTATAACAATTGACAAGATTTTGTGAATAATGATTGCAATATAAAGAAAACTGTTGGAAATGTCGGAAAAAATTCAGTTTTCACAGAAAATGTTGCCTAATCCCTTAAAGATATAACAAAACATGGAGTAATTCTTATAACTTAAGCATTTCATGCGCTTTAATACTTGAAATAAATATCTTGGGAGATGTAACAATGAAAACCATTAACGCAGGTGAAAAAAAAAATACAAATCAATGGTTTTAACATCTACTTAATATACCTTAACACATAATTGAATACAATTTTCACCGAATTACTGTCTATAATTTATTTAACCTTGGTAGGGTTGTGATATAATTTCAAATACTACGTGTCAAAATTTGTGTTGATCCGTGCTGTTAATCCAACAATATCAATAAATCACAAGAATGATGAATTAATAAAAAAAATATATATTTATGATTTGAGTAGCTCGTTATCACACCTGTATACAATTGACAAGCACACGGTAGCGAGACATGGGTAATGACCATGCGCCTAATTACAAAGACCAGGGTCACACAGCAGGCGATGGAACGAGCTATGTTCGGTATCTCTTCGGGATCAAATCCGAAACGAAGAGATTCGCAGAAAAACAAGAGTTACCGACATAACTCGAAGGGTCGCGGAGCTAAAATGGAGATGGCGAGGGCATAAAGCTAGCCGAACCGATGAACTTTGGAGTCCCAAGGTACTGGAGAGGCGACCACGTGCCGGTAAGTGCAGTTTAGGTAGACCCCCCACCAGATGGACAGATGACCAGAAAAGGGTTGCCGGAAGTCGATGATTATAAACCGCACAAGATTGTATATTATGGAAATTCTTGGACGAGACCTATGTCCAGAAGTGGACGTCCATCTGTGGTGATGAATAATAATAGCCTTTTTGTTCAGATACTAATTATTTTTTTTATAAGATAAACAATATTATAAATGCCCTAAGTATCTGTTTACCCTAATTTGGCATAGGCCTTTTCCAAATTCTTCCACTTTTGTCTATCCCGTGGAAGTCTAGGCCACGTGCTTCCTGCCACAGTATGTAGTTCATTTTTCCATCTAAGGTCTGCCTCGATTGAGTTTTCCGTATTTTGGGTACTAGTACAAAACTGCTCTGTTCCATTTATTGACTCCGCGTACAATATGTCCTGCCCGTATTCGTATCGTATAAGTAATGTTTTCTATTTCAGTTTTCTTTCTGATGAATACATTTCTTTGTCTCTATACCTAAAAGATAAACTAATTGTTAAAAAACCAAGCGATTAAATTCTCCACTTATCTTACCTTGCCTACTATTTAATTATATTTTGCATTAGTTTATAAAAAAAGTCTCCTCCAAAGTTCATTAATCCGTGATCCGATGTTTTATATCCTCTGCAATTGCTGAATCCCATGGCACGTGTCGGCGATTTATCACATCGTCGTTTAAGTCCATTTAGTTTGTAAATTTATGTTTCAAACGAGCTATCATAAATTCGGCCCGTGCTTTCCTTCCGTCGTAAGTGCGATGTGGGCGATGGCTCTGCCCACTATATCAAGAAACTCCTCGATTTAATCACATAGATTGCTGCTTCCGTTAAAAGACGTGAGTGGGTGTTGGTCGTCGGTTTTTCAAACTACTGGTGGCTATAATTTATTTTGTTGAAGTTAAAACTTTAAGCACTGTTGATTCGGAGACTAACGTGGTAAGCATTATTCAATCGTCAGTAGTCTCTCCGTTGGTAACAAATCTAACGGTTCGTAAAGTTGATTCCACTGAAACAAAAACGGGAAAGAACCTTTTAAATATAGTTTTGTATTGTGCAACGGGAAAATTTTGATCGCTTAAATAATCTTCAACATTATAATATGCCTTTTGTAAAAGGATGCTTTTGACATATTTCATAAAACTATGGAGGCAAATCTGAAATGACTGTGGATAAATGATTTCTGAACCTTCTTGACTCTAAAATATGGCATTACAAGTTTATCTTTATTCCTTATATTGAAATCGTGATCGTGAAGGCAATTGAGAGGGTGATTATGAAAGTTGAAACTTTTTCTTACATATATTTTCGTCCATCTATCGCAGGTTGTGTTACAGCCGACTGCGGAGTAGTCATAAACTGAAAGGGGCTCCGCACAGCACCCAAGGCCAATATGACGCCACTCATGGCTTGCATCACCTCTTTCACTTGCAGCGTGATTTAGTAGCACATAATGCATTTATTCTAAAATGTAGCCTAATTTACTTTTCACAACATCAGCTCTGCTCATTTTACAGCCAATTGTGACCAAAATAGAAATGAAAATATCTTTGTACTAAAATGGCGTACAGTAACTATAGTCATTAAACTTTTCTACCTATGAAATCCGGATTTAGACAAATAGGAAAACGATCGAACCCGGGACCTCTGCTCACAAAACGAGGCCGTCAATCATCATCATTTGTTTCAAGATATTACAGAGTTATTCGATAAAAACCACTGTTTCTTGCAATAACAAATCTGCTCGCGAAGTTCATAAATTTACAGTAGGCATAAATTTTAATACATTTCTGAGGTCGAATATATAAATGTTTAGTTTATTACGTAATGTTAGTTTATAAAGTAAAAACTTCTTTAGTGTAGGAATTATTATAGACTTAGGTAGTTACTTTATGAGCTTTCAATCTTCTTTATTATCATTACGTTACGTTTCTTTAGCTCCAGTTACTCGAGAGTTTCTTAAGGGTTTAAATAACTATTCCTCCTCCATGATACGTTTCCTCAAGTCTGAGGGTCGTGACAACTACCTCCGGACCGACGCAATGGGCTCCGACCTCTTCCACTTTTGCCGTTAGCTTTTCCAGTTATAACGACCTTTTCGACGTTGTTACCCTGTTTCCTGGCAAGGTGTCCAAAGTACTCAAGAATTTTTTGCGGCAGATGGTGGAAAGCCTAGTTTTAACACTGAGTTTCTTAAGAATTGATGCATTTGTCAGGTGTGCTGTTCACGGTATACGAAGCATTTTCCTCCAGCACCACGAAAAGTCTTATGATCTCAAAGTCCACGTCTCAGCACCATAGAGAAATATTAAAAAGACGAGGGTTCTAAGTAAACTAATTTTAGTCTTGAGATATCCGCCTATCTTTCGAAGTTCTATGGAGCCTATTACAGCACTTTTGAATCGTCAAATTTGTTTTTTCCCACACACTAATTCTAATGTACGACTGCTGATGGTATTAGAGAACGACTTAAAAACTAAAGTTACGAGGGTTCCTTCCCACTTTGTGCTGAGAAGAGCCCACAACAAACTCAGGCGGGTATTTTGTAATTTTTTTTACCATCGTCATTGCTATATCATATAACTTATCATATTAAAGTACAAATTAGTGCAATTCGTTTACTCTCACGCGTTTCTATCGTCTTAATCTTGCCACTTATAGTATGTAGTACGGTATTCTACTTTGGGGTAATGCTGCTGATATAGATGCAATATTTGTGCTGCAGAAAAGGGCCGTTCGTGCGATTTACAATATGGGTCCAAGAGAGTCGCTAAGAAACAAATTCAAGGCAGTTAACATAATGACAGTTCACTGCGTATATATATTAGAAAACTTGTTGTATGTACATAAAAACATTGACTCTTTTAATAAAAAGAGTGAATGTACATCATATAACTTACGAAACCAAAACAAACTTGTTATAAATTCTAGTAGGCTGCATAAGATTAACAACTCATTTAAGGGTAACTGTATACGTTTCTATAATAAACTCCCACAAGACGTTCTAAAGATGTCAATTAATAAATTCAAAGTCTTTGTTAAAAGAAAGTTGATAGAAAAATCGTATTATAAGTTGCAAGATTACCTAGACGATAGAAACGCTTGGGAGTGAACAAATTGCTCTAATTTTAATTAAAATATAGTAAACTAATTTGTTATTGTAATGATGATGGGAAAAAAAAAATACCCGACTGAGTTTGTTGTGGGTTCTTCTCGGATCAGGGCGCGAAGGAACCCTCGTAACTTTAGATTTTAAGCCGATCATGAGTACCGTCATCAGATGTATATTAGAATCAGAGTGTGGAAAAAAAAATATAATTTGACGATTCAAAAATGCTGTAATATACCTACTTGAATAAAGATATTTTTGATTTTTTTTGATTTTGATATACCACTTATATGGGGCCCCCACTGTAATTTATTAAATAACGTAATACCTAAGAATTGTCTACAAGATCTAGTTTCTCAATTAATATTTTAGATTCTTCTTCGAGGACCTCAATTAACCTCCTTTAACATTTATCGTCTATTAATCTTTAACAATAGCGAAGTATCATCAGCAAACAGAACAATCTCATGATCAACCTTAACAAAGTAAGAAGGTCATTAATATAAATGGAACAGAAGTGGTCCCAATACGGAACCCTGCGGGACTCCCAGTTTTGACACAGACCCCGCAGAGTGTTTGAAATTAACACAGACATTTTGCGTTCTATGGGTCAAATAGGAACTCATCAGGTCTAACGCTGTACCTGTGAGGCGGTAGTGTCGGGAAATTTCCCGATCACAGTTTCATACTGGACACAATCGAAGGCTTTAGACGGATCACAGAAAACGCCAAGCGCGTCTCGTGGTTTCTCCCAGGCCTCTTAAATGTTGAGGAATAACTGTGCGCCAGTATCAGTAAAGCTAAATTGCTTATTATGTAATAAATTATATTTTTTGAAATGTTTATTTGATTAGCAACTGGTTCAACATTATTTTCTCAAATATTTTACTGAAGGTTGGAAGAACCGATATAGTTGCCTAAAGTTACTGGGGTTAGAAGTACTGTCTGACTTAAATGTCGATATTATTTTGCTGTACTTCATTAAGTCAAGAAATATAGCTATATATCTTCAAGAGGTACACAGGTATCTATTGACTCATCACAGTATCTCTGGAACCATAAGGCTTAGAGACTTGAAATTTAATAGCAATATTCCTTTTGCCCAATAGAAATCAAGTTTCTTATTTATTTAACAAATTGCCTAAATTAATGAAATTGTTACACTAAAAACATTCCACACAGACGAAGTCGTGGGTTCAGCTAGTATAATACGTACGTGTCTTATTTGTAAGATAAGTAGCCTAAATTACGTTAAATTTTAGCCACAACCATGCGGACGAAGGCGTATGATATACGTAGATATATATTATACATCCAGTGTAAGTAATGGATAAGATATTTGCATATTAATTTGCCTTCAATGCTATCCTTGTAGTATCCGTTGCTATCGACCTTGTTTTAGTGTAGTTTTCAGTTTAAGATCAAAGTCGATATAATATTTCAAACTATAATTGGCAGATCTGTTTAACACAAAACAGATATAAGACAGATTCAATGTATATTTTCATTATGAATAGCTAACACTAACAATTTATTCTATCGACGTGTTAACGTAATTTTCTTTTTATTTTCAATATCAAAATAGCCTGTTTTCAAGTAATCTTATAGTCTTAAATAATGTATATTGTTTGTAAAAAATATCTTGGTGTCTCGACTTCAACTCCACGCAAGCACTCCAAGCAAGCACTTTATCAAGACGAAATTATATTTTTTTTCTGTATTCATATATAATAATAACTGTGTAAGTAAGTAGCAGCCCATTAACGTTCCACTGCTGGGCACAGGCCTTCTCTCTCCGAGGAGCGAGGGTTTTTAGAGCATAGACCCACCACGCTGCACTCTCTATTCCTTCACTCTCATAGTCCGGTGTGACGGGAATCCGATACGATCGAAGAGAGATCAGGCACAGGACCGACGGCTTAACATGCTCTCCGAGACCCGGGCGTGGATTACACCGCCAACTTCCCAACTTCGGGTAAATATTGAGAAAATCCTAATAGAAAACTCAATATTGATTTTTGAATTGGCCCGACCCGGGACTCGAACCCAGAATCTCATGTCTGTAGTCGAACATGCTAACCACTAGACCAATGAGGCAGTTAATATAATTAATGTGTATTACTCCCTTAATTGAAGAGATTCTGCTTCATGCTTTAATCGAACGAGCGTGATGGCCTAATCTCATTCATTACTTGCAAAATTAAGCTTAAAGGACGCTTTAAGAAAAGCTTTATCATCACATAAATACTAATAGGAGCGGTGCAACAGCGACGAATATTTTAAGTGTTTTTCCTTTTGACAGCTTCCGCTATTTGCACTGCGTAAAGGGTTAAAGTTACGCAAAAATGATTTATTACAGAATTGTTCCCCTTTAAATGTTCTAAAAATAAGTCTATGACAGTATATGTCTATCTTTTAAGGACAGCTCACTGTAACGGTTTTATGCTAACCAAATTTGTTCTAAAACACTCTTATTGCATTCTTTGCGAAGGTGTTTTTATAAACATGATGTTAATCTTAATAATATTTTTATTTTATATTAAATGAGACATTGAGCTACTGCATTTTGGAACAGGGTTATCCTTAAAGGATAGCTCACTGTAATCGTTTTTATGTCAACCAAATTGGTTCTAAAATAATCGTAAAGCATTATTTATGAACATGTTTTATAAACATGATATTAATCCCAGTAATGTTTTGATTTTGGCTTAATTTCATACATTACTTGCAAAAGGAGGTTTAAAGGACGTTCTAGGGGAAAGCTTCATCATCACATAAAGACTAATGGGAGCGGTGCACCAATGCGAATATTTTAAAATCAGAGTGTTTTTCCTTTTGAAAGCTTCCGCTGTTTGCACTGCGTAAAGGGTTAAAGTTACGCAAAAATGATATATAACAGAATTGTTCCCCTTTAAATGATCTAAAAATAAGTATATGGTAGTATATGCTTATCTTTTAAGGATAGTTCACTGTAACGGTTTTATGCTAACCAAATTTGTTCTAAAACACTGTTATTGCATTCTTTGCGAAAGTGTTTTTATAAACATGATATTAATAAATCCAGTAATACTTTGATTTTATATGCAATGACACATTGAGCTACTGCATTTTGGGGCAGGGTTTTCTTTTAAGGATAGCTCACTGTAACCATTTTTATGCTAACTAAATTTTCTCCTAAAATTCTCTTATTTCCGAAGGGGTTTTTATAAACATGATATTAATTCCAGTAATGCTTTGATTTTATATGTAATGACACATTGAGCTACTGCATTTTGAGGCAGGGTTATCTTTTAAGGATAGCTCACTGTAACCCTTTTTGTGCTAACCAAATTTTGTTCTAAATACTTTTATTTCCGAAGGGGTTTTTACAAACATAATGTTAATTCCAGTAATGCTTTGATTTTATATGTAATGACACATTGAGCTACTGCATTTTGGGGCAGGGTTTTCTTTTAAGGATAGCTCACTATCACCCTTTTTATGCTAACCAAATTTGTTCTAAATACTCTTATTTCCGAAGGGGTTTTTATAAACATAATATTAATTCCAGTAATGCTTTGATTTTATATGTAATGACACATTGAGCTACTGCATTTTGGGGCAGGGTTTTCTTTTAAGGATAGCTCACTATCATCCTTTTTATGCTAACCAAATTTGTTCTAAATACTCTTATTTCCGAAGGGGTTTTTATAAACATAATATTAATTCCAGTAATGCTTTGATTTTATATGTAATGACACATTGAGCTACTGCATTTTGGGGCAGGGTTTTCTTTTAAGGATAGCTCACTATCATCCTTTTTATGCTAACCAAATTTGTTCTAAATACTCTTATTTCCGAAGGGGTTTTTATAAACATAATATTAATTCCAGTAATGCTTTGATTTTATATGTAATGACACATTGAGCTACTGCATTTTGGGGCAGGGTTTTCTTTTAAGGATAGCTCACTA
The DNA here is from genome assembly GCA_015832385.1 of Elymnias hypermnestra. NCBI lineage: Eukaryota > Metazoa > Arthropoda > Insecta > Lepidoptera > Nymphalidae > Elymnias > Elymnias hypermnestra. The sequence continues at coordinate 37,994 of JACTOM010000035.1, read as the reverse complement.
TCACCCTTTTTATGCTAACCAAATTTGTTCTAAATACTCTTATTTCCGAAGGGGTTTTTATAAACATAATATTAATTCCAGTAATGCTTTGATTTTATATGTAATGACACATTGAGCTACTGCATTTTGGGGCAGGGTTTTCTTTTAAGGATAGCTCACTATCACCCTTTTTATGCTAACCAAATTTGTTCTAAATACTCTTATTTCCGAAGGGGTTTTTATAAACATAATATTAATTCCAGTAATGCTTTGATTTTATATGTAATGACACATTGAGCTACTGCATTTTGGGGCAGGGTTTTCTTTTAAGGATAGCTCACTATCACCCTTTTTATGCTAACCAAATTTGTTCTAAATACTCTTATTTCCGAAGGGGTTTTTATAAACATAATATTAATTCCAGTAATGCTTTGATTTTATATGTAATGACACATTGAGCTACTGCATTTTGGGGCAGGGTTATCTAGTGATGTCATAAATATCGGCATTCTTTATACTTTGGAATGTGATAGATTAAATAGTCGACGCGTTATTACGAAGTGGATTGCGTGGGAGTTGTCGCCATACTGTCTGGACTATTTGTGTCGAACAACTTTTATTTCGATTAGTTGAAGTATTGTAGTCGGTTAGATTGAATTTTGACCAACGCCCACGATTTTTATACGACTTTATATTTACTATACGTTGGTGTTTAATATTCTACGATTCATTGTCGTCCATTCATAACAACGGTATGTTTAATACGTCCACCAGGTTATATATGTCTTACTTTATCGAGTTTTCTAATCAGTAATATAATAAACCTGTTATTTTTTTTAAATAATATTTAACTCTTTGCAAGCGTTACTAGGGTTTTTTCCTTTCTATCATCTTTAAATTAAGATTTTAGCGGCTTAACCCATTTGCTCAAAATTGCTACATTTTAGTTTTATTTAGCAACAGTTTTGCAAACTGATTTCTAATAATGAAAATGCTTTAAAACGAAAAAAAATTGTCAGCGCTAGGTTAACGGAAATAACAGTTGATTGCCCCGACCACGTCGATTGTCCCGCATATCGAGTGACGCTAAAGTGGCTCTGGGAACTTAAATATTCATGAAAGACTTCCAAATGTTATGTTTTTATATTTGCTAATAGTTAAACTATACAATGTTATCTTTTGTTTATTAAATAACGATTCTGGTGTAGCGTTATATTGACCTCAACTTTATGACAGTGAAAAAAGACCGTCTTGTATTTATAGGCTCATATCTTAAAAATTAACACTTTCCTCAAGGGGTTTCACATCACTAAGTATATCAAAAATAATCACCAAACACTTTCAGTTTCTGAACTATCACAAAAAGTCTTAACGACCTGCGACGCGACACACGCACCGTTAGTAACCGTAACTGATTTATTTTTGTTTTTTTCTTTTGTATGGTCTTATCTCTACGCATATTGTGTTACGGCAGTTACCGAAATACACATTATGACTTAAAAATTAAAAGATGCTCATAGTTGAGACAGTACTATGGCGTCATGTCAATAAGTAGTCGACATACAACGTATGTAAGGTATATAATTGGATAAGGAATAACCGTTTTGCATATAATAACTTGAGAAATAACACATCCTTTGTTCTGATGTGTAACAGAGAAAAATGGTTATTATGGGTAACTTTTTAGAGATAAGTACATGCCAGCCTGGAGTTTTTATTGATATTTTTAAGATATACAATTCCGGAGTACAATAATTTGATCTATCTCGTAAGGTTTAGACAATGTTTGCGATTTAAGCGAACAAAAGTGTTTGTATACATTACATTACAAATCCTTGATTTTTTTTAATTCATGTTTGTATTATACATATAAACATTCCTCTTGAATCACTCTATCTATTGCTGAAAACTGTATTAAAATCTGTTGTATAATTTAAAAGATTTAAAACTTTACACACATTTGACGGTCGGACATTAACAACGGATTTCCCCATATTCCTGCGCTGTTATTATTATAAAAGTAATTAAAAGTAAGCAAATATTTAATATAGAAATGGACAGTAAATTAAAACAAGCACTTTCACTGGCGTACACGAATAATGCATTACTTAAAACGTGTTGATGCTACAGACCAGAATCTTGCGACACGGTGTAAACGTTTACAGAGTAAATAATTTGTTTGGACCAGTTTCATAAAATGTGGAGCAGCGTTTAACATTATTGCTCTAGCGAATAGAATTTACACCTATTTTTATAACAATAATGTTTTTATAACATACCAATGTTTTATCTGCCGTGGTTTTGTACACGTAATATAGCTTAAATGGTTAGTTAGTTCTACTCTGAGCATACGCAATCTTAATAAGATACCACAATCAGTTTTGGATTTGCCTCAACATAACATCAAAACCATCCTTTTACAAAAGGCATATTATAACTTTGAAGATTACTTAAGCGTTAGAAATGTTTGGACTTGATTCCAGTTGCACACAGATGCAAAATATTACATGTTTTATCATCTTCTTCATAAAGTGCCTCTTCATTTTTCTTGAAGGTTGGCCGCTTACTTTTTGAGGTTATTTCTATCTTTCACAAGACTTTCTAGCACGCCTTTTGCCCTCAACTTTGCACATCATAATAAGTTGGAGTAACCCGTACCTATCGTGCCTAAGTACGTGATCGAGATACTCAACTTTCCGCCTCTTGATGGTATGCATAAGTTTCCGGGTCATACCAACGTGCTAGACTACGGTTTCGTTGCGAATTTTTTGCGTCCAACTGATACGAAGCATGCAGCAGTAACACCAGAACTTAAACGCCTCGAGGCGCCTTATGGGGTCCTCTTTCAGGGTCCATGCCTCGCATCCGTCTGTAACAACTGGCCAGATGTAGCATAGTAGGATTCTAACTCGGAGCTTTATATTTATTTGGCGACAGCACAATATATTTTTCATTTTATTGAATAATGCACGGGCGATATCTATACCCCAAGATATTTGTGTTGTCGCACTCGCTCGAGATACTTGTCGCCTATTTTTTACAAGTGGATCTAATTCTTGTTTCATTACATACAGAACTATATTTAAAAGAGTAACCGCTGAGTTCCTTGACGGTTTCTTTTCAACGGAATCAACTTTCTGCTGACGTTTGAAAAGTGTATTGAACATTGTATTGTAATGATGATGAGAAAAAAGGGTATTGAGTTTCTTATAAGTTCTTCTCAGAACAGGGCTCGAAGGAACCCTTGTAACTCTAGATTCTATGATGTTCTTTAATATCATCATCATTTATACATCGGAAATAATATAAGGGAAAAAATTAGTAGAAGACGTAGTAGACGAAGTAGTAGACGTTTTTGTAACATTGAATGTTATTGCTTGCTGGAACAAGAGGAGGAGTTGAAAGAATTTGTATACTTGGGATCTAAATTTACAAAAGATGGAACATGTGAAAGTGATATCGCAGGAAGAGTGAATGCAGGGAATATGGTAAATGGTGCTCTGCACGCCTTTATGAATAGCCAGATGATATCTCAAACGGCCAGACTGGCTGTGCATGCAGGAGTGTTGGTGCCAACACTTATTTATGGTGGTAAAAGTTGGGTATGGCAGGAGAATCACAAAAGTAAAATAAATGCGGTAGAGATGAGAGCGTTGAGAAGTATGAGTGGATTAAAACTGAGTGACAGAGTAACAAATAGTGTGATGAGAGAACGTTGTGGTATAAAAGACGATGCAGTGACTGAAACTGAGAAAGGTATGCTTAGATGATTTGGGCACGTAGAGAGAATGAATGAAAGGAGACCGACAAAAAGGATTTATGGAAAGGGAAGACCTAGGAGATCGTAACTGGACCAAATCCAGGACATTTTAAATAAGGACCAGATCAAAAGTACTCTAAACCGATGAACTAGTATGAAAGGTTTAATGAAAATGAAAGAAGGAGATATGCATGGATCGTGGCAAGTGGAAGGACCTTGTCTCTGTCTACCCCTATGGGAATGAGGCGTGACGATATGTATGTACGAGTATCACCCTATTTATCAACTCATCATCATCGTTTTAAATCATAAAGCTATTAGTACTTGATACAAAAGGTAAAACAATAATAAAAACATGATTTTATACTTGACTTTACAATGGAGCCGTAGTTATGTTCATATTTAGTAAATGTGTGTTACTTTGACATTGCAAACAGACATACCGATGTTATTTATAAGTGTATATATCATCAGAATATGCGAGTTTCTATTGAAACAACCTTAAGAGGATAACAGAACGTTCTAACTTGACTCGTATGTTAGATGTATTGTACGTGAGTCGTTATGGGGGTCATGACCCAGTTGCACTTAAATAATTATATATATTTACCTCCGTAAAATGTCAGCGAGGTATACAAAGTGCTTTACTGATCTTTGCATAAGCCTGTCACTATCAACCTTTCCATATTCCTTTAAAATTTTAACAGTAACATTGTAAACTAGTACTTTATATTACGAAAATACGCGGTTTTATTTTACGAGTATATATCTAACTAATACATTTTTATAACGTTATTTACGTAGAATGTCCGACATTACAAAATTTAAAAATAATCTACAGATATTGAAAACTTCTTGAGCTAATGAAATATTTTTTTAAATCGCTTCAGTTATTTATAGCTTGTTAAAAATAAAAATAGCATGTTTGTACGATCGCCTCATTGGTCTAGTGGTAGTAAGCATATTCGGCCACAGACGTGACGTCCTGAGTTCGAGTCCCGGATCGGGCCAATTCAAATTAAAATTTATTTGCTGAATACAGGTAGGTAGAAAAGTCTCACTGTGTCTGCCATTCAAAAGCATGCAAATGTTAGTATATGTCACTTATTTTTAGATGTCTTCTTCTTCAATGTCAAAATTAAGATTATGGGGATGTCAAATTATTGTTATAATGTCAAGATATATTATTATTAATTCCTTATTCCTGTTTTTTCACCATGTGAAACACTGATTCAATACATATTGAAAAAGTTTCCTTTTGAATTCGAAATCGATGTTGAGTTTTCTATTAAGATTTACTCAAGATTTGCCTAAAGTTGGGAAGTTGGCAGTGTGATCCACCCCCGTGCCTCGGAGAGCACGTTAAGCCGTCGGTCCTGCGCCTGATCTCTATCCGGTCGTGTCGGATTCCCGTCCCATCGGCCTATGAGAGTGAAGGAATAGACAGTGCATTTGTGTACTATGCGTGCCAACCTGCAGTGGAGCAGCGTGGTGAGTCTATGCTCTAATAACCCTTTCTCGTATGATTAAGAAGGCCTGCACCCAGCAGTGGGACGTTAATGCTACTTACTAAGTATATTTATGGGTATCATTAGTATCCTCGGAATACGAGATAACTCATCAGTCGCAGGCCCAGTTATAAGGGTCGCTGCAATTTTCTTTAGATTGACATTTTTAAATTCGTTATATCTTTTGAATGGAATGTCCGGTTTTAATATTTTAAAAAGTATTTTACAGGTATTGAAATGGTCTTTAATAAAATTTAATAAGATAAGGATTAATACAGAGGTATGGATAATATGGTTTCAGTATCGTCAGCACTTTTACTATCTTTTAAAATGTAAAAAAGTAGTTATAGTAGCTCAACTACAGTGATTGGACATATGGTATCACAGACTTTTTTGGAGATATTAATACCTTCTATAATATTGTAAAATATTTTTTGTTCTATCATCAATAGTTTCCCCAGCGCACGCGATGACAGATTTTATGTTATCAACTTTTTCACACCTTCGGTTGTATTAAAGCATCTAATCTAACGGTGAAAAAGAAATCGGTCCAGTAGTTTTTATATGAAAACGTTACAAATATACAGACATACATACAAAAACAGAAATGTTTCCTCTTTAAACATTAGTTTTATACAAAGTGCTCTCCATCCATGAGATCCAGAACGTAGGTGATCTGTTATAAGACCAAGCAGAGTTAACCTCCGCGAGTACCCTGGTTTGGACACGCTGCCTTAGGGAGAAACCACGTTAAGGTTGTTTCAGGTTGCGGTCCGGCATTATCCCTCAAATAAAAGTAAGTAGCAGCCCATTAACGTCCCACTGCTGGGCACAGGCCTCCTCACTCATATGAGAGAGGGTTTTTAGAGCATAGACCCACCACGCTGCTCCACTGCGGATTGGCAGGCATAGTACACAAGTGCACTCTCTATTCCTTCACTCTCATAGTCCGATGTGACGGTAATCCGACACAACCGGAGAGAGAGATCGGGCGCAGGACCGACGGCTTAACGTGCTCTCCGAGGCACGGGGGTGGATCACATCACCAACTTCCCAACTTCGGGCAAATATTGAGAAAATCTTAATAGGAAACTCAATATCTATTTTTGTATTGGCCCGACCCGGGACTCGAACCCGGGACCTCATGTCTGTAGTCGAACATGCTAACCACTAGACCAATGAGGCAATCCCTCAAATAAATATGCCTATTTAATGAATAAAGCGGCTACACCGAACTGCATTCAATGCAATCAATTAGAAGACGTACAGCATCTTCTCTTGGAGCGCATCAGAACAATGAACGAAAGACAATCGCTGATAAACCGCTATGGTCTAAATTGTTTTGATGCTGACCTACTGCAGAGCATTCTGAGTAGTCCATCATCAGAAGTAGCTGTGCAAAGTTACGATGGGGCTGACGTGTCTTGTGGACAAAAGTCCCTAATATCATCTAGATAAAAAAAATATATATTAGTTTAGATAAGTGTGGGATTTTCGTAAAAACTATTATGAAATTTTTGCTTCACGTATTAATATATAGATGTGAATGTAATCCAAAGTAGACAGAATGGCGTCCGCGCCTACGTGCCTCGTAGACTTGACCAATATTTACTTATAACTGTATTTTGATAAGCTATCTTATGAGTTTATAGCTCCTACAAACTAGTTTATCTTCATATCTCTCGATGTTTTATTAGTGTATCATATATCTGGAACCCAAGATCCATTCATGAACTCTCTTTGAAATCTGGACGTTAATCTATCAAGCAAAAACTTTGTACACCTTTTTACGGAAAATGAGCAAACGCAGGAGTATGAATTTCCATAATAAAAAGGTAAGTAGCAGCCCATTAACGTCCCACTGCTGGGCACAGGCCTCCTCACTCATATGAGAGAGGGTTTTTAGAGCATAGATACACCACGCTACTCCACTGCGGATTGGCAGGCATAGTACACAAGTGCACTCTCTAATCCTTCACTCTCATAGTCCGATATGACGGTTATCCGACACAACCGGAGAGAGATCGGGTACAGGGCCGACGGCTTATCGTGCTCTCCGAGGCATGGGGGCGGATCACCCCGCCAACTTCCCAACTTCGGGCAAATATTGAGAAGACCTTAATAGAAAACTCAATATCCATTTTTGGACTGGTCCGACCCGGGACTCGAACCCAGGACCTCATGTCTGTAGTCGAACATGCTAACCATTAGACCAATGAGGTAGTCGAATTTCCATAATACTATCAATTATTACAAAAAATATTACAAATAAATCTCTTCTCTAATATCATATAAAGATTTGCATTTAAAATTTTTGTTTTTAATTTAAACATATTATAATAATCAAGCTAAAAATTTCTGGAGCGATTAAAAAATTTCTTTCAATACCTGTAGAGTATTTTTAAATTTGCTGATGTCGGATTTTCTAGGTAAATGATATACGAATTTGAAAATGTATGAGTTAGATATATATTCGTTGTGAAGTAAAATCTGTATATTGGTTAGATTATGAATGTACGTGTGTATCTAATGATATGAAAGGAAGTAATTAAAAACTAAGTGAAATTAAACTTATGTTAACAAAAACAAATCTATAGTCTGACTTAGTAGACTTTCCACTGCCACGAGAGGCGGAAACCGCTAGAAGTTTATATGGAGGAGTGCAGACTGCTAATATTATTTAAAAATTATGCATATAAAATCATAATTTTATATCAAATCAATAAAAACATATTTCACACACTACCATACACACGCACGCATATAGAGTATATGTGCGTATTTGTCAATCTGACAATTATCTCAAACGTCATAAGGTTACTTTAAANATGTCCAAACATCTTTGTCGCTTAAATAACCTTCCACATTATAATATGCCTTTTTATTAGGACATTTTTAACATACTTCTTAAAACTATGTGGAGGCAAACCCAGAAGTGATTCAGGTATCTTATTAAATATGCGTATATGTAATATATACAGTGGTGGTTACATTTTTTTGACATTTCTGGTTTAAGGTACCTACTTTTTTAATTTTTGTTTGTTTCATGCGACCCTTCTCTTGATTAGGCACAACACAAAAAGAATTATTACAGAAAACATTGTTTACTGAGCAGTTTTGTATCTTTCATTAAATATGTGTACCAAGTTCAATGGTCAGCGGTTTTTCCACATTGTTTTTGTTTCAATACAGAATATCTAATTCCAATTACATGAATATATTGTTTGAAATAATATTATTATTAAATTGTAATTTAAACATTGTAGCCTTACCGAAAGAAGTTCGACCCGCGATTTCTCTAAACGAGAATCCACTTATCTTATCACTAGGCCATCGGGGCTTTTATATAGCAATAATATATTCCTATAACACAGTAATAAAAGTAAAATGGCCCCAAGAATTTATTTTCAAGATAGTGTCAGACACATTAATGACTATCCTGTCTGTAAGCAGGATGTCCACACAACAATTGTTCCAATTGTGAAATGTAACTACTAGAGAAATCGTCAAATTGTGAAATACTACAGTTAGATTTAATTAGATCCGTTTGATGCAGACACTTTCTTGTAATCAAATTTATTAAAGTACATACATAGCCAGGGGTCAACATAGAAAAATAAAAAATGATAATTTTAATCATAGACGATAAAAAACATGCTGCGTGAAAGTTTGTTTTTGTACCTAGAAAAACCGTATAAACTGCTATAATTAGTATTTTTTTGTTAAGGTACCTGTAACTGCCTTATTGGTCTAGTGATCAGCATGTTCGACTACAGACATGAGGTCTGGGTTCGAGTCCCGGGTCGGCCAATTCAAATATCAATATTGAGTTTTCTATTAAGATTTTCTCAATATTTGCCCGTAGTTGGGAAGTTGGCGTGTGATCCACCCCCGTGTCTCGGAGAGCACATTAAGCCGTCGGTCCTGCGCCTGATCTCTCTCCGGTCGTGTCGGATTCCCGTCACATCGGACTATGAGAGTTAAGGAATAGAGAGTGTTTGTGTACTATGCCTGCCAACCCCCCATGGAGGGTCTATGCTCTAAAAACCCTCGTTCCTCGGAGTGAGGAGGCCTGTGCCCAGCAGTGGGTTTTGACGGCCTTGCTGGCGCAGTGGTGCGAGTATTCGCTTTGCTAGCGGAGGTCCCGGGTTCGATCCCCGGTAGGACGAATTTAGAAAATTGTATTTTCTAATTTGTCTGAGTCTGGACTGGCGGGAGGCTTCGGCCGTGGCTAGTTACCACCCTACCAGCAAAAACGTACCACCAAACAAAGTAATTTGTGTTCCGGTACGATGCTGTGTAGAAACCGCGTAAGGGGTATATCGCCTCTTAACAGATTAGCGCGTTTCCATCTTAGACTGTATCATCACTTACCATCAGGTGAGATCACAGTCAAGCGCTAATCTGTCAGCAATAAAAAAAATAAAAAAAAAAAAAGTGGGACGTTAAAGGGCTGCTACTTACTTACTTACTTACTACCCACCTGTCATCAAGCATGGAAGTTACTGCTTTTTTTCTATAACTGTAACTCTGAGGTTGTTACAGGTGAACCTATAATAACGTTATAGTTACGTTAGGTTATGGTTAAATACATTTATTTCCATACATAATATTCACTTACATGGAAACTTAAGGAAAACTGTTCTCGCATAATTTGCTTCCCCTTCAGATTTTCTTTTCGCCACATAAAGTAGCCTCTCTCAATTTGGCAATCTCCATTAATATAAGCGTTAATAAAAAACTAAATAGAATGCGTTCAGTTTATAAAAAACCGTGTTCGTCTCGGGACTGCAGAAGTGATAACTATGTCTAATCTAAGTGAACTATTCAAATTGAAATTAATAAACCTAAAAAGGGCTTAGGTTAATATACTGTAAGGAAAGGCTATTTATTAATAAAATCATTTATTGATTAAGTTTTAGGTTACATGTTCACTGTCAATAGTATAAGTTTATTGCATACTAAGTAGAGAGTCTGTTTGTAGCACGGCTAGCGCTGTTAACGCTGGGTCAGAATGAGAAAGAAGGACCTAGCCTACCTAACGCAGAATGCGTGAGAGAAAGAGAAGCCAAACAAACTAGCGCCGATATTGTTTAAATTTTATTTATGTCAATGTGAGGAAAGGCTATGCCGGGCAGCTGCAAGAGGAGAGGAAGATAAGGTCCCTGCCCGAGAGGGCCTTGATGCGTAGGTGGAGAGGACCTTGACTCTCCGATGGCAGGCAATGTTACGGTGGCAGCGATCAGCACCGTTTTAGATGGCTGGCTTTCGAGAAGGCATGGTCGCTATCCTTCCGATTGGTGCAGGTGCTTACCGGACACGGATACTTCGGGAAATACCTGCACCGGATTGTGGGGCGCGAGGATTCACCTGCCTGTCTTGAATGTGGAGCTCTCGTCGATACAGCGAACCATACGGTGGCTTAGTGTCCAGCTTGGGGGCAGCGTCATCGCTTGATATCCATAGCTGCAAGTGATCTTTCGCTGCCGAAAATAATTACCACAATTGCTGCAGTTGCTTTTTTCGGTGAGACTGTCATCTTGCAGAAAAAGGCGCTGGGGTAATTCCCCTCATCCCAATCAAAAGAGGGTAGGAAGCAGAAGGCGTACTGTTTCCCCTTACTTGAATGAGCCCTTTGTAGAATGCATCTGGGGTGCCATCGGAGTCAAATGCTTTTGCGATCTTATGGCCCCCTCTTTATCAGGTGCAGAGGGCTCCTCTGGGTTTTAGTGGGTATTCTGGAAACATCGAGTTCCACACTCCGTACGTAAATGTATTTCCCAGCGAAATAAAGAAAAGAAAAGGATAGGCTATTTATTAATAAGAGAGATTATTGCAAATAAACAAACTCTTCAATACTATACATTAGTATAGATTTAACTCTGATGCACCTTCCGTTTAGAGTTTTGACTAATTATCTCTACAGGAGTTCATGAACGACACATTAAGCCATACTAAAAATATAACTAGTGTTTCCCTTTGAAGATGTTTATTTTTATCGTGTTTGTAGTAGGAATTGGATAGGCGGCTCGAATCAGGATCGGGTAACGTGTTGGCTGTCATCGACGTGTAACTTCTAACGGGATACAACACGTCTATATAAATAAAATTTAAGTGTCTGTTCGTAATGTCAAAATAACTTTTCACCAACTTCATTTGGTATTTATTATACCAAGTATCAAATCCCTGGACGAAATCAAATCAAATTATTCTTCATTCAAGTAGGCTCAACAAGGTCATTTGAATCGTCAATAGTCTGTCCGTTGGTAACAAATCTACCACCGGTTCGGAATGTTGATTCCGCCGAGAAGAAACCGCCAAGAAACTCAACGGTTACTCCTTTTAAGCATAGTTTTGTATGTTACAATGTGTTAAGGAATCAAGTCCAAACATCTTTGTCACTTAAATAATCTTCAATATTATAATATGCTTTTTAACATATTTCTTAAACCTATGTGGGGGCAATCTCAGAAGTGATTCCGGTATCTCAACCCCACAAATGATTTCTGAACCATCTTCACTCTAAAATATGGCTATACAAGTTTATTTTCATTTCTGGTATTAAAATTGTGTGTTTTGCTTTTGCTGTATAAAAGAAATATTATCACGAATATATAAAATGTTATTCAATATGATTTTTTCTCTTATTCTTCATTTGAGATTTCAATAAATTATTTGTATTATACCTTTTCTCTCCCTCTAAGTCTCGGAAATCTAAAGTTTTATTTTTGCATAAATATAAACAAGACTTAAAAATTTGTTTGTCAAAGAAGTTTCACTTTCACTTTGTTCAAATGAATAAGAAAATAGACCTATATAAAAATGAAACGCCTAATATTAAATTGAAATTATCCCGACGCATGTCTAGAACCCCGGACATTAAAATTACTGAAGGAATAATTAATATTCAGGCATTGAGACATTCATTAAGCAATAGTTGAATCGTTATTTTCTAACTTAACTGTTTTCTTGATAGCAATCGATAGAACCGGACATTCGAGTTTTTATGCGTTGGCGTAGTTATCTTTCAATGAGATATTATTATTTTATGAATGAACTATGAATTGAGGTTGTGAGGGCAAGGGCGACCCATTTACTAATATATATTTAGCAATAATCAAGGAAATATGGCAAAAAATTAACGAAAGTGTAACTCTTTCTTTGACAAAATAATATTTAGTTCATACATAGCATCACGCCTCATTCCCATAGGGGTAGGCAGAGATCACGTCCGCCCCCTTGCCATGATCCTTGCATATCTCCTTGGATTCTTTCATTCTCATTAAACCTTTCATACGAGTTGACCTGGCCCTTGTTTAAAATTTCTTCCCCTTCCAACTTTCCCGTTCAGTCTTGACTCATAAATCGTTTTAGTCAGTCTTCTTTCATTCATTCTCTCTACGTGCCCAAACCATTTAAGCATTCTTTCTCAATTTTAGTCACTACATCTCCTTTTATACTACAACGTTCTCTTATCACTCTATTTCTTACTTTGTCACTCAGTTTCAATCCACTCATACTTTTCAACGCTCTCATCTCTACCGCATTTATTTTACTTTTGTGATTATTCTGCCATACCCAACTTTCACTACCATACATAAGTGTTGGCACCAACACTTCAGCATGCACAGCCAGTCTGGCTCTTTGAGACACCATCTGGCTGTTCATAAAGGCGCGCAGGGCACCATTTACCATATTCCCTGCATTTACTCTCCTTTCAATATCACTTTCACATGTTCCATCTTTTGTAAATTAAGATCCCAAGTATACAAATTCTTTCACGTCCTCCACTCATTATCATCATTTTAATTCAAACGTAATTGTCACTAAACTAGTCGTCGTCGTCATCTTCGAATATAAAAACAAATAACTTATTGAAATCTCAAATGACGAATTGTAAATAAAAGGTCACGTGTTTTTAGTCAATTATTAATGAAATATATAGAAAATACAATTTATGTGATGTTGTCGACTCGCTGAATAGGAATTTTAAGTCAGTTTAGGCCGTCCAGTCATCAATTTCGAGTAGATTGCAAAAAAATCTCCAAAAAATTTCGAAAATTCGATGTTTTTGCAAGAAAACTGTAAAACTGTATTTTACTTATATTCGACGAAGTAAAATCGGCAACTTCAGTTATAGAAATAACAGTTATGTAACTAGTTGGTGAAGTCCAGATCATGGGAATTGTAAATTTTAAGGTTTTCTCTATTTTTGGTTTTTCCCATCGTGTAAACATAATATTTCATCGACCACAAAGTGAGACCCAGGCTGAATTCAAATTTGTACTTCAAATGCAAAAGCATTCTTCATAATTTCATTTTAATCTATCTGAAGACGTTCTGCGGTCTTTTACCCCACATACGTAACAAAATAGATCAGGACTCTAATTGCATAGAGGGGAATTGCTTCTTCTAAGTTTTTTCGAGGGTATTGTACTGTTTTTTTATGTGCCGGTGTTAATAAATGACCAGTGGCAAATTAAAATGCCACATGTTATTTGTAAATATTAGAAGTACCTAACCTTCAATCGAATTAGCATAAACAGCTGCATATATTTGTGACGTTAATCAACGTTTCATCCGTAAACATTTTACTCCCATGTCCCTAAAGAAGTTTCAATTCAAAGGCAGGCACGAGGGAAAGTTTTACCGTTTTTCTGATAAACTTTTATTAAAGCTAAGGAATTGAATGCGGGTATGTTATTCCTCTAGGAGGCGGCGGCTGTCCGAAGGGGCACCATTGTATTCCTAATTAAGTTGTCAATCGATTCTCGTCCTTGACTGGAACTCATTTATATCGGCCACCCACCGTTGCAGCTCGTTAAGAATTTATTTTGTTTCGTTTGATTTAAGCGAATCGCATACAAATAGTGGTTTTATATATAAAGGCAAATAGTCTGATGTGGCTTTACAATCTTGGGTTTTGTCGGCCATAATCTGGGTAGTCGGGCTAGGAGATCAACGTCGGGTATTTCAATAACATATTCCACGATACAATTACTTCCTTCTTTATTAATTTCACTATAATAAATCAACACTTATAATTTTATATAATTAACAAAGTATAACTAGATTTAAAACATTCCACCAGGACACGTGGGCGCGTGCGCACTCTATGAAATCCGAACCAATAATGGCCAACCCAGCGCTCGGTGTTATGTCAACTGTCAAACTCAAACATGTCAAGTACGATTCGATTGTAAACCGATTAACAATCTGTGCGCCGTCATATAACATCTAAACTAATATTATAAAAAGGAAACATTTGTATTTATCTTATATTTATAACGTTTTCACACAAAAACTACTGGATCGAATTCAATCATTTTTTTACCGTTAGAAATCTGCATTTTCACTAAGCGACATAGGCTATATCACTTTCTCAAAAAAAAAAAAATAGGGATCCCTAAGAAAAATGCAATAATGTAACCCAACTACAACAATATACTCCAACTCAAACTACTGTATTTATGCCACTGTAACTACTTCTTTACATTTTAAAATTTAATAAAAGTGCCGACAATAATCAAACCATATTATGCATACATCTTCCTTACACTTTTTATTAAAGACCGTTTCAATATCTGTAAAATACTTTTTAAATTATTAAAATCGGACATTCCGTTCAAAAGATATAACGAATTTTTAATCAACTTCAAAAAAAGGAGGAGGTTATCAATTAGTCTGTATTTTTTTTTATGTTTGTTACCTCATATCTCCCGACTGGGTGGACTGATCTTGATGATTTTTTTAAAATGAAAGGTGGTGCTCGTCATAGGGTCCCATTTTTTTAATCCAGTACTGATGATGGCATCCACGAGAAAACCGGATAAGTGTTAAATTGGCGACGAATAACTCGAGATCACGCCAACCGATTTCGATGATTCTTTATTTATTGGAAAGGAAATACTTCAAGGGTTGTTTTGTGATAATTAGGTTAGGTTCTGATGATGGATTCCATGAAAAAGTGACGGAACTCTTCAATTCTTAGGAGCAAATGAACGATACTTTGTTATTCACGTGGTTTATTTCCCAGACTTTTTGTTTTGTAGACTAATTGCTAATCATAGACTAACTACAAAGTTCACAGATACATAACAGCTACCAAAAAACATAACAAGCAGACGAAGTCGCGGCTTCTGCTAGTTCTAATTAAACCAGTAGCTTTAACAGTTGGACGCTACAAACCGGACAGTATTTCCTTTAAAGAGCGTGGGCGTAGCACGTGGCGCCTCATCGCCTGCCAACCCATTCAGAATACATGAATGGCATAGTATTGCCTAATGACTTTTACTCTATGATAATGCAACGTGTATTATGTAAATGATTGAATTAATAAGTACGCCCAGTGGGTTACGAATTTCATTAACACCTACTCAAATGTTGCCATATAAATCGTCAATAATGTTCACTGTATCTAATTCGTTAGATTAGTCTTGCAAGTTTTCTAATAGCCACGCCTATTGACGACATTCCGTGTAAATGTAACATTTATTGAATTGTTTAATTTGCATAATATCCGAAGGTTATGTTGCTACGATATATAGATAGTTACTAAGGCTACTTTTTGTAGGTTTTTTTGATGTACATACATACATACATCGCTTCTTTCATTCTCATTGAACCTTCCATACACGTTCGTCGGTTTAGAGTACTCTTGACCTTGCCCTTGTTTCAAACGCCTTGATCTTCCCCTTCCAACTTTCGCATTCACTTTTGACTCATAAATCCTTTTTGTCAGTCTCCTTTCATTCATTCTCTCTACATGCCCAAACCATCTAAGCATATCTTTCTCAATTTTAGTCACTACGTCTTCTTTTGTACCACAACGTTCTCTTATCACACTATTTCTTACTCTATCACTCAGTTTTAATCCACTTATGCTTTTGTGATTCTTCTGCCATACCCAACTTTCACTACCATACATAAGTGTTGGCACCGACACTCCAGCATGCACAGCCAGTCTGGCCCTTTGAGACACCATCTGGCTATTCATAAAGGCGTGCAGAGCGCCATTTACCATATTCCCTGCATTTACTCTCCTTTCAATATCACTTTCACATGTTCCATCTATACAAATTCTTTCACCTCTTCCACTTGTTCCCCATCTATCAAAATATTGCCATTCATCTTTTCATAGATTCAGTTTTTTGATGTTTTGTGTATATTTTCCGTGTGACGAATCTTGTGCGTGTCGATGTTTTTCTAATGTTTGCTTTTGCTTTTTTTTGAATGCATAACAAAGCAAATACATATTTACAACATTTGTAGTGTGTATATAATAATAATACATTTTTTGAAGTGAAACTTCGCATGAGGGTAAAATTTTTACGGATGAAACGCGTGATCAGCGTCACGAAGATGTGCAGTGTTTTTATGCTGATACGTTTGAAGGTTAGGTCGTTTTTAATCGACTTCAAAAAAAGGAGGATGTTATCAATTCGTCTGTTTTTTTTTTATGTTTGTTACCTGATATCTTTCGACTGGGTGGACCGATCTTGACGATTTTTTTTTTAATGAACGGTGGTGCTCGTGATAGGGTCCCATTTTTTTAAAATCCAGTACTGATGATGGCATCCATGAGAAAACCGGATAAGTGTTAAATTTGCATTAAGCATGTGCGCGACAAATGGACGAATAACGTCAACCGATTTCGATGATTCTTTTTTATTGGAAAGGATATACTTCAAGGGTTGTTTTGTGATAGTTTGGTAAGGTTCTGATGATGGAACCCATGACAAAGTGTCGGAACTCTTCAATTTTTAGGAGCAAATTAACGATACTCGGCCGAATCGTCTATAGGCTATCCAGATATTTGAGTTGCCTACGGTAACTTCGGTATGCTCAAGTGCTAATCGTAGTTAAATATAAAGATCAATGGATCTCCTCAACGGCTTACAGTAAGAGTGCGGTTTATAACAGAAAATATACCTGGCTGTAACCAAATAGCAATGAGCTTACGTTTGTTGCTGCATTGCAACACGTTTTTAGGTGTACACCTATTGAGACAAATTTGTTAGTTTACTTCAGATTCACTAAAAATGAAAAAATAAATAAAAAATTTAATAGATAAAGAACCGCCTTCAAAACAAACTTACAAATATATTTATATGCTCTAAAAAGTAAGAAATAATTGCGTATTCTTTTGTTATGTTCTTCGTATTCTTATATTTGGAGTCGGTGTCGGCGGGGAACACCTTCCTTGGCTGACACCGACGATATATTTGTGTTTGTTTTGAAGGCGTTTCTTTTTTTGTTAAAATTTTTATTTATAATATTTCAATTTGCCACTCGTCATTTAATAATTTAACGTATTGTTTTTCATAAATTTTCTTTTCTAAATTTTGACAATTTTTAAAATTTCTAAAATTCAATAAATTATTTGTATCAGTTTTCGACATTTTTAATATTTTAATGGCAGTTAAATTCCGTTTTCCTTCCCTCCGAAATCTAAAGTTTTAGTTTTGCCATAGAATTTCACTTCTGTCGTGTACTTTGTACGCACGCACTTTTAATTTTTTATGAATTATCAATATTTAAATATTTATACGCAGGCCATATTTTTGCCAAGCCAGTATAAGCCAAACTAGTTATGAACTCATATTGAAGTAGGCAAAATTGATGTTGTGTAAATGGTTTGTTTAATTTACAAACAGCTTTCCTGTAATTTTTATTGCTTTGTGTCTCTATTTCGCCAAATCAGTGATACATACACCTATTTATACATATATATGTCGGAGAAAAAGAGAGAACGGAGAAGCATAAAGCACAAGGGCGTAGGGTTCTCCGCCGACATCGTTATTAATTGGATCCATTATTTAATTTCTTATTCTGTGGGCGTTCGTGGGTAATGTTGGTGCAATCAAACACTTTATTAATTAACTCGGATTATAATATTCAATCACTTAATGTTCCCGATATCAATTTACACAAACTCATTAACACTAATAGGTAGGAACGCGACAGTTCCAAAAGGAGACTGCTCCGGTCGAGCGCTATTCGACAACTGCCGATAGACTCCCTTCGGACTGCCACCATTGACTCTGTCCACGCCGATGGATGGCGCCAGCGTTCCACAGACATCTGCCCTGCGACATATAAATAAATTGTTGTACGTTAGTGTCGCTAAAATTAGAGAACAGCCGGACTTATTTGGCTAATTTTTTTTTTTGTATTAATTGTGGAAGTCCTGGGAAGGTTTTAAAGGGGAGTAAATATGAAATATATGCTTGGTATATTGTAAAAACAACAATTTCGCTTTCCTATCTACTAAAAAGAATGCTAAAAGAATGATAGCGGTCAGGGTAATACGGGGATACCGTACAGTTTCGTGGACGGCGGCAACTCTTCTGGCAGGCGACTCCCCCTGGGAACTCCGGGCGGAGACTCTAGCAGCCACTTATCGGTGCAGGGCGGCTGTAAGTACCGAACGGACATCAACGGATGCCGACGATGTTGGGAGGATTGGGTCCTTAGCAGAGAGAGCACTGATCCAAAGGTGGCGTGAAGACCTGGAATCTCCTACGGCGGGTCTAATTACAGTGGGGGCGATCCGTCGGATCGCGGATCTCTTTCTTACAGGCTGGTGCAGGTGCTGACTGGTCATGGTTGTTTCAGCAAGTACTTGTATCAGATTGTTCGCCGAGAGCCCGCCTGCCATGAGTGTGATGCACGTATCGATTCGGTGCAACGCACTGATGGCATTTTTGACGTCGTTGGTTGGAGGAGACCCTTCGTTGGAAGGTCTAGTTGGCGCAATGCTCACTAGCGAAAGGGAGCGGAGGGCAGTGGCCTCCTTCTGCGAATTTTGCTGAAGGAGGCACATGACAGGCAGAGGGAGGTCTCAATAGACGCTCCTCTTCTCCGGCGCAGGAGGTTGGGAGGTAGGAGGCGTAGATTTGCGCTGCTCCTACCCCCTTTCTAAATTCGCAGCAGAAGTATCCCGGAGTACCAGGGTAGATTGCTTCAACCGATCCTCTGGTGCTCCACTAAAGTATGGGGCGGGTATCGCTGGATTTTAGTGGTGTATTCTGGCCTTACTGTCAACGAGTCCCACACTCCCGTTCAGATTTTGTCTGAACGGGGTGCGTAAAGGCATTTTCCAGCGTGAAAAAAAGTGTGACAATTGAGCACACGCCACTTCGCCAGTGTCACGAAAATTGGAGAAGGCACGTAGGAGGTTGTATGGTTTATGTGATCATAAAACAATTTATTTATTTAAAAATAGTTGATATTTTACTGTTAATAACCGCAACACAAAGAAAATAAACAAAAACGCAAACTTTACACAGATATGTTACTACTAAATTAAATGTTAAAATGTTACTACTACATTTAATTTACAAATGTATTTACAGAAAGGGCTTTATACAAGGGTTAACAAATACTCAATATTTAAGGGAAAAGGAATTCTGGAAGAGATGACGTGAAAGATAAATCGACAGATAGATAGATAGAACATATTTTTTTTTATTATTTTGGTTTTGAATGTCAAAAGTTTGATATTCGACTCGTCGTTCAAAAATCAAATTACATAGAAAAGAATACTTTTGTTCTTTTTCCATTTCTTTTTGACATTTGACTTTGAAAACCAACAATTTCTGATCACAACTAGTTCTTAAGTTCTCTGTATTCTAAATCACACATTTCAGTGGCACTTTGCTATCAATTAATAATCTTGAAATGTTGACTCACTGTTTCCTTTGAAATTGAACACAGTGTATAAATAGCACTGACTGGTAAACTAGAATCTGCTTGTTTTGTCGTACATTGGATAAGTCATTGCAAGCTGTCGACCAATTTACTTCCATTTAATCACGAGACTGTAATTGATTACCATATTTTATTAGTCTCATGTGTATATATTAATAAACTATTAATATATACAGTAAAATTGATTGATGAATACAAATGTGATTCATCCCTATATCTTTTCAGGTCTTGATCGAGAAATATCTATATTACGAAAAAATTGAAAAGGACCAAAATTGTAGGAAATTTAATTACGAACAACTTTGGTTATTATCATTTTTGGCTTCAAGTTGAAAATAAGTGTGATTTTCATTAAATAAAAAACTATTTAGTGTCTAATTCTAAAAATATTGATCCTAGGACAAAATCGCTAAGAACCAAAATTGTAGGAAATTTGATTCTGAACAACTTTGTTAATAAATATTTTTCGCGTAAAGTTGAAAATAAACGAGTTATTGAGTAAAGAAAAAATCGCCTTTATATCCAAGATGGCGTACGAGGCAACGGGATGCGGATATCGCAAACCGAAAGATAAGCTGTCGGTGACCCCCAAGGCTAGGCTAAATATCTTTATACTTACTTAATCATGTAATAGACTAATGTAAATCACTTATAAGTGAACAATTGTTCAGAAATAACCGTTTAAACCTGAAGTAATCATATAAGGAAGCGAGATCGACTAGACGTGAGTTATAATGACCTGTACACAAATTTACCAATTTAGTTCGTTAGTTAATAGAATGTCGTTACCATTTTACTAATAGATTAATAGGGCACACTACTTAATACTGAATTATGAGGTCAAAGTAAAGAGGATCGGTCAAAGACCTGAACGAAATAAGGTCTTCGCTAAATGATATTCTCCAATCCCTCGTCAAACATCCGATAAAACTAGGACACTTGTTAAATTTGTTGACAAGGAAAGAAACTTACACATTCCTTAAATATTTTTGAAGTATAACTACTTGATTTGGGGCATAAGCTGCTCCATGCATGACGAGGGTGTTACGAAAACTGTGTTCTATCTAGGCAAATGGAAGTTTATAGGGAGAAATAAATTGGTGATGATTGACAGAGTTACGATGTACTTTAGAGGCGTGGTCTAAAGCAGCCTTTTTTTAGACGTAAAACTTCTTAACGCACGCTTGATTTGGGGGGTAAGCTGGGAGGCGTGATGAGAGCGTTACGAAAAGTGTGATCGATCTAGGCAAATGGAAGTTTAGAGGGAGAAATAAATTGGTGATGATTGACAGAGTTACGATGTACTTTAGAGGAGTGGTCTAAAGCAGCCTTTTTTGGAAATAAAACTTCTTAACGCACGCTTGATTTGGGGGGAAAGCTGGGAGGCGTGATAAGAGCTTTACAAAAAGTCTGATCGATCTAGGCAAATGGAAGTTTAGAGGGAGAAAGAAATTGGTGATGATTGACAGAGTTACGATGTACTTTAGAGGCGTGATCTAAAGCAGCCTTTTTTGGAAGTAAAACTTCTTAACGCACGCTTGATTTCGGGCGTAGGCTGGTGAAGGCGTGACAAAAGCGTTACAAATAATGTGATCAGGCAAGGCGAATAGAACTTAAGAGGGAGATATTAATTAGTAAAGATAGAGAGACAGTAAAATATACCCATTTTAATCACTCAAACACTAAAGTAATATTAAAAGAGTATTTTTCTGAGCAAAAGCTTTATCTCAATGTGGAAATACTTTGCTTATATTCTAAGATTCTTGTGCAGTGTAATCAACGCTTGATCTGCGTTATACATAGGGTTGCTGGTTTTCAGAATGAAACTTAGTTACTTCACAGACACCCTTCATTCCATCTATCAAAAAGCAAATAACAAATTTAAAACCAAATCAATTACGTGATGCAAATTATACATTATTATAAATATATATAACGGTAAATGTTATTAATTTATAACAGTAAACAATAATTGTTTTGATGATTCAAATTTTGCTACTAAAGCCTTTATTTTCGCTGAGAAATGACTTTACGCACCCCGGAAGAAGAACAAATCCTTTCAATCGAGATCGCTGAACACGCTGAAGTTACTAGAACATCCACTGAATCCAAGCGGATTCCCTATTCCAGGATGAGATCACTAGTGGGTCGCTTTCCACGCTAGTGACCCTGATGATGCCAACTATAACAATCTATGGTTTATTGAGGGGAATGTTAGAGCGCTTATTGCCACTCGGCCTCCTTCGACGTAGAGGCATCAGCAGCATCCTCCCTTTGGCTCTCCTTTGCCTTCTTTAGAGAGTTAACGGTCACGCTGATGAAGGCAACCGCCCTCCATCTAAACTTACTGAAGACATGCCGTATTGTGCACCGTATCTATAGTAGCACCACACTCATGATAGATAGGCGATTTTTCACGAACTATCTGGTGCAGGTACTTGCCGAAGCAACCATGCCTGGTCCTGCACCAGTCGGTAGGTTAGGGATCCGTGCCTCGTAATGGTCCAACTTCCCAGGTGAGGTCTTGGTTCCACTTTTGGATCAGTGCTCTGTCGATCCTCTGAACTTCGTTGCTGTAACATACAAAAATAGCTTCACGCCTCATTCCCATAGGGGTAGGCAGAGACCACGCCCTTGCACTTGCCATGATCCTTGCATATCTCCTTTACTTGTTTCATACTCATTAAACCTTTCATAAAAGTTCGTCAGTTAAGAGTGCTCTAGACCTGTTCACCTTGGTTTTCCCCTTCCAACTTTCCCATTCACTTTTGACTCATAAATCCTTTTTGTCAGTCTCCTTTCATTCATTCTCTTTACGCATTAAACCATCTATGCTTAGAGGGTTGCTACAAAAGCCCATTTTTATAACCTCTGTCAAATACTTTCGTTTAACAGTTGCCAATGATATAGACCTGTAATTGTCTTAGGTCAGCAGTTTTGTAACTATAGATACCGCTACGGGTTTCATTTTATATTTAAATACTTTCCAATCGTATAACGCGAACGTAGCCGAAAACTATAAGTCAAGAATGTATTTCATTAAATTCGTTCGTCAAATAAACAACAAAAGTATAAATGAATATATCGTGTTCTGGTGTTCCATCGTTTAAATAAAAACAACCATAGTTAATTTTCACAGCGATTATTTATTACTTTAAACTAAATTATTAATTATTTTATGAATTAAACGACAATAAGCAATAATTTATGGATGCAGGGTGTGCACCGGGCAACACTTCGAGTAAGAATGCCCGCCAGCCTAATGCAAGCCCTTTTATACTAGTTTCTGCGAGTGGGGGTAGTTCGAATTTTGCTAGATGTTTGTTGCTAGCTCGCTGCACACCTTGTTACCAACATTAAAAAACGTTGCAGCCGTCAAATATATAAAATAAGTCATACATCGATATTTCTAATTTATATTCAACATTGCCAACCCTAACAGTGTGCTAGCGGTGAAAATTAAAACCTTGCATATCAACATTGCAACTGTGAAGCCGAAATTAAAATTTCGGAGCTATTGTTGTATAACAAGACTTTTGGTAGTATTTGTCTGACTGTCGTTTGTATTGGAAGATACGAGACCAAAATCCACAAACATTGAAGTGTTGCTGATTGCAATTTTGATAGGTTCTTTTTGTTGAAAACGTAATAATTTCGAAAAAGAAATCAGTTTTCGAAATTTCATCTATTTGCTATACTGATAATAGTTTTATTTTATTTATGCACCAAAACAAATAAAACAATACAAGGATATTAGGTGTGCATATCAAATCAAATAAAAGTATCTTTATTCAAGTAGGCATATTACAGGACTTTTGAATCGTCAAATTATATTTTTTTTCTTTTCCACACTCTAATTATAATGTACGTCTGATGATGGTACTCAAGAATTTAAAATCCAAAATTACGAGGGCTCCTTCGTGCCCTGATCTGAGAAGAGTTCACGATACACTCAGTCGGGTATTTTCTATTTTTTTTTTACCATCATCATTACAATATCATATTAGTTTACTATATTATAAGCTTTACTATACATATACATACATATACATACATATACATACATACATACATAAACATACACTTGTTATAAACATCCTATTACAAAAAGCATAATACAAAGTAAAAGAGTAAGTAGCAGCCCTTTTACGTCCCACTGCTGGGCACAGGCCTCCTCACTCCGAGGAGCGAGGGGTTTTTAGAGCATAGACCCACCACGCTGCTCCACTGCGGATTGGCAGGCATAGTACACAAGTGCACACTCTTTTCCTTCAATCTTATAGTTCGATGTGACGGGAATCCGACACGACCGGAGAGAGATAAGGCGCAGGACCGACGGCTTAACGTGTTCTCCGAGGCACGGGGGTGGATCACACCGCCACCTTCCCAACTTCGGGCAAATATTGAGAAAATCTTAAAAGAAAATTTCTATATTGATTTTAGAATTGGCCCGACCCAGGACTCGAACCCAGGATCATGTCTGTGGCTGAACATGCTAACCACTAGACCAATGAGGCAGTTAATATTATAACATTGAAGATTATTTAAGCGACAAAGATGTTTGGACTTGATTCCAGTTGCACATGAAAGCTAAACACATGTAACCTACAAAAACTATATTAAAAGTAGTAACCGTTGAGTTTCTAGCCGGTTTCTTCTCATCGGAATTAACTTTCAGAACCGGTGATAGATTTGTTAGCAACGGACAGACTACTGACGATTCAACAGTGCTTTTTAAGCCTACTTAAATATAGAATATTTTGATTTGATTTAATTTAAAAATATATAACATACTGAATGCAGGTATTATTCTACTAGCTGGAGGGCATAGTTGGTGCAATGCTCACCGGTGATAGGGAATGGAGGGCAATGGCCTCCTTCTGTGAAAGTGTTATTTCGCTGAAGGAGGCCCATGAGAGGCTCAGGGAGAACGCTATGGACGCTCCTTTACTTCGGCGCAGGAGGTCGGGAGGTAGGAGGCGTAGATTTGCGCTTCTCCTTCCTTGTTCTTAAGTACTCAGAGGAATCTTCTGGAGTGCCAGGGTAGATTGCGTCTACCGATCCTCTGGTGCTCCACAAAAGGATGCGGAGGGTGTCGCTGGGTTTTAGTGCGTATTTTGGTTAACCAGCGAGTCCCATAGATCGGGGTGCATAAAGGCATTTCCCAGCGTAAAAAAAAGGTATTATTCTACTACTATGATCACACAGTCAAAGTCTATTTATATGTATATCTCTTTGTTGCAGGCTATTTCGGCAAATACTTAAACAAGTACAACGGGTCGTACATCCCCCCGGGGTGGCGGGAGTGGGGTGGCCTCATTATGAACTCAAAATACTACAACTACAGCGTGAATATGAATGGAAAGAAGATAAAACACGGCGACGACTACCACAAGGTTTATTTTTCATTTCATATTTGAGGGAAAATACTGTATTATTTATATACATACTACGTTAAGCTGTAAGTCCTGCGCTTGAACTCTCTCCGCGAGTATCGGATTGCTGCCACATCCCACTATGAGAGTGAAGGAATAGAGAGTGCTCTTATGTACTATGCCTTTTTTTATCGTTGGGAAATGCTTTTACGCACTCAGTTTGGGACACACTGGCTGTGCCAAAATACCCGCTAAAATCCACCGGTACCCTCGTCAACCTTTGATGAAATTGTCAGAGGTCAGTTTACATATTCTCTCTGACAAGCTCAGTTGCGGCCGTCAAATTGGATCACGGGTTCAAAGTGGGGCTAAAAGACGTTCATAACGCCTCCTCCTTCCTCCCGGCCTCCTCCTTCGGAGAAGAGGGGCACCTTGTGCTCTTTCTCTCTGTCTCTCCAACAACAACTGCACACCAGGCCGCCTCACTGCTAAGCATTGTTTGTATGCCTGCCAACCCGCAGTAGAGCAACGTGGTGGATCTATGATCTAAAAACCCTCTCTCCTATGAACTGTGCCGAGCAATAGGACGTTAATGGGCTGTTTTTGAAGTGAAACTTCTTTAGGCGTATGAGGGTAAAATTTGTACAATTGACACGCGTGGTTAGCGTCATGAAGATGTGCAGCGTTTTTTATGCTAATGAAGGTTCAGTAGTTGTAATTCCTCATTTAAGATTTCGATGAATTATTTGTATTAATTTTCGACACTTTCATGACAATTAAATTCCTAACATATTTTTCTTTTCTTGGCCCTTTAAGTCTTGGAAATCTAAAGCTTTAGATTACATTCACAATCTAATCAATATACAGATTTTACTTTATAATGAATATATATTTAACTAATACATTATTAAATTCGTAATTGTTAGCTTTATGTAAAAAAGGATAGGCATATCGGTGGGTATCATTGGTATACTTGGAATATGAGCTAACTCACCAGTCGCAGACCTAGTTATAAGGCTCGCTACAATTTTCTTGAAAATTCGTTATATCTTTTGAATGGAATGTCCGATTTTAATAATTTAAAAAGTAATTTTCAGATATTGAAACGATTTTTAATAAAATATGACTTAACAGGGTAGAGGTTAATACAGAGATTAGAATAATGTGGTTTGATTATTGTCGGTACTTTTATTGACTTTTTGAATGTAAAAAAGTAGTTATAGTGGCATAACTACAGTAGTTCGACAAAGGGTATAGTGGACTTTTTTGTAGATATTAATACTTTCTATAATATTGTAGAAGACATTTTTGTTCTATCATCAATAGTTTCTGCAGCGCACGCGCTGACAGATTTTTTGTGACTTATTTCACACCTTTGGTTACATTAATGCATTTTTATTAGGGATCCCTACTTTTTTTGAGAAAGTAATATAGTTTATGATACTCAGGGTAAATGCAGTTTTCTAATGGTAAAAAAAATTCTGAAATCGGTTCAGTACTTTTTCTGAGAAAACACTACAAACATACTCGTACACACTTCCATACAAAAACACAAATGTTTCCCCTTTATATTATAAAAAGATAAAGCTTTGATGTCTTTTATTTTAACTATTGTTTTCGAACAAAATATAATTAGAAATATTTTAACCAAAAGGCTATAAAAATACATTGTCTCCTCATGAATTACTACCAGAGATAAAGCCTTATTTATATTTAGCTTTATGCTCCAACAAAGATTATAAATATATGACTTATTGCAATATTATAGAATTGAATAACTAAATTCATAATTTCCTGTGTGTTTTCAGGATTATTATCCGGATTTGATTGCAAACGACTCTATAGCTTTCTTAAGAGCTTCTAAGCGTCGGTTTTCAAGGAAGCCTGTTCTTCTGGTGATGTCCTTTCCTGCACCCCACGGACCAGAGGATTCAGCCCCACAATATTCACATCTATTCTTCAATGTCACAACACATCAGTAAGTATAAATCAATCAAAATATTCTTCAAGTAGCCTTAAAAATCACTTTGAATCTTCAGTAGTCTGTCCGCTGGTAACAAATCTACCACCGGTTCGGAAAGATCGCTGAGAAGAAACCGGCAAGAAACTCAACGGTTACTCTATTAAAGACAGTTTTGTATGATACAATGTGTATATATTATAATTGGAATAAAGTCCAAACATTTCTATCGCTTAAATAATCTTCAAAATTGTGTTTTAAAATTATGTGGAGGCAAATCTAAAACTGATTGCGGTATCTTATTAAATCATTCTAAAATATGGAATTACAAAGTGAATATTCGACGGCCTCGCTGGCGCCGTGGTGCGATTACTCGCCTTGATAGCAGAGGTCTCGGGTTCGATCCCCGGTAGGGCGAATTTAGGAAATTGTATTTTCTAATTTATCTGAATCTGGTCTGGTGGTAAAAGACGTACCGCCAAAACAAAGAGATTTGTGTTCCATCTTAGACTGTATCATCACTTACCATCAAGTGAGATCATAGTCAAGGCCTAAACTGTCAGCCATATATATATATGTGTCGGAGTGCTATAGTGTGTGGAACGCTGGCGCTATCTATCTATCGGCGAGGGGCAGAGTCGATAAGTGACAATCCGGCGCGCGTCTCCCCAGTTCTCGAGTGACGGATCGCCGGTACGGTCGCATTTTGAAACTGTCACGTTCTTAGCTGTTATAATTAATAAGTTTATGTAAATTGTTATCGGGAACATTAAGTGATTGAACATTATAATCTGAGTTAATTATTTATATTAGTTTGATTCCACCAACGCCCAGAGTATGAAAAATTGAATTATGGATGCTATTAATGACGATGTCGGTGGAGAACCCTACTCCCCTATGCCTTATGCTTCCTTCTCTCTTATTCTCCGACATATATTAATTACGGATATATAAGATGCTATTCAATATATATTGCAACGGTACTGTGAGAATTGTTGTTTCTTAGAATTTATCTCTTTTTTGTAAAATAAATATAGTTTTAATGTCCGCCTTACCTCATAACAGTATGCCGTAAGACATAATGCTATGAAAATAAGCGGAATACACCATTTTGGCAGTTTCAGCATCAGTGTTTTGGCAATTTGTATTCCGATACGATGATATTGTAAGGTTATTGAACTACTGTCTATAACTGTCTAATCATTTAACATGTCAGAAGTAGAGGTTCTTTGGCAAACTAATTTTTCAGACTTGTTTATATTAATACAAATCTAAAACTTTAGATTTCTGAGACTTAGAGGGTGGGAAAAAGGAAGATATTTCGTTTTAAACTTAAATTTTCGTAGTTTATTAACATATTGACTATTTCAACGGGTACATACCACGATGGCGTTTTTTAATTTTGCCGATATTTCGACCCAGTTGCATGGATCGTGGTCACGACGTTACTGCTGTGGGCGGTTGTGTCAAGCTGTCAAGGGCAGAATCTGTCTACCCTACGTCTGATCCTTTTATTTTTCACGGCACCAAACGACGCAATTTTTCAAAATTAAAACGTGACGTTTTTAGAAATTAAAGATTCTGCTCTTGACAGCTTGACACAACCGCCCACAGCAGTAACGTCGTGACCACGATCCATGCAACTGGGTCGAAATATCGGC
This sequence comes from Elymnias hypermnestra, assembly GCA_015832385.1. Taxonomy (NCBI): domain Eukaryota; kingdom Metazoa; phylum Arthropoda; class Insecta; order Lepidoptera; family Nymphalidae; genus Elymnias; species Elymnias hypermnestra. The sequence goes on along the minus strand of JACTOM010000035.1, from coordinate 9,039 downwards.
AAAATTAAAAAACGCCATCGTGGTATGTACCCGTTCAAATAGTCAAGATATCTCGTGTCGAAAATTAATAGATATAATTTATTTAAACATCAAATTAAAGTGCCACATGTTTTTGTAAATATTAAAGCTACCTCACCTTCAAACGAAAATATTTTACCCTCATGCGCTTAAAGAAGTTTCACTTCAAAAACAACTCTTCAAAGATATGTAGATATGACATCTCTATTAACGTGATAACGTAATATGAAGTCCCGGCATTTTCATTCACAAATACCTGCAAGTCTGAAGAGTACCCAGGAATGTCATTCATTTGCAATTACTCTATATATATATCTCCGGCATTCTCCAGTATATCCAGCATTTAAAATTATTGTTATTTACTAGTATGTGCCCGTGACTTTGTTCGTGGAATTAATTATGTCTACGAGGTACCTAAATATATACTAAACGTGGGGGCTGAAGATTTACTTCAATAAATGTCACGAAATATGTTTATCACGAACACACCAGCAAATAAACGCGGAGGAGGGCTTTGTTTTGTAATATTTAAGTATCCGCAGGCTGATTTCTATTAAAGTGAGCCCCTTCACCAGCTCACACTTGCGAAGATTGCGGGTTCAGGATCTAAATACAATGCTACCCACATTCTTCATCCAACGCTCCGCCGTCTACTTGACACCAGACGAGATTATGATGTATTGCGATCGAACTGTTGTTCAGCAGGAACATTTATGCCGAGGGAGGTAACGCCTGCCTGCCATGAGTGTAATGCACCTGTAGATACAGTGCAGCACACTCTGGCAGAATGCCCGGCGTGGGGACCCCAGCGGCATCGATTGACGTCGTTAGAGAGAGGCACCTGAGAGGCACAGGGAGAACGCTGTAGACGCTCCTTTACTTCGACGCAGGAGGTTGGGAGGTAGGAGGCGTCGATTTGCGCTTCGCCTTCCTCCTTCTTAAGTTTCCCAGAGGAATCTTCCGGAGTGCCAGGGTAGATTGCATCTACCGATCCTCTGGTGCTCCAGTAAAGGAAGCGAAAGGGTATCGCTGGGTTTAAGTGGGTATTCCGGTTTACCAGCGAGTCCCACACGGCCGATAAGATTTTACTCTGATCGGCGTGCATAAAGGCATTTCCCAGCGTAAAAAAAAAGAAACATTTACGCCGAATTGGCTTTCTATTGTGTAATGTTTGCGACTGGCAAACGTGCACTATTGTGACAAGTAAACGACGTTGGTTGTTTCTTTATTTGTAGCTATATTTATAAGTGCACAAACATCTTTATTCTCGGAAATGACAATCGTACAAATATATACATGCTATAACCAGCAAATATTATTATATACGATTCTACTATATTTATATATATAGATTCTAAGTTTAAAGAAAATAATAATATTATACGAAAACCAAAGATACATACATAGCATCACGCCTCATTCCCATAGGGGTAGGCAGAGACCACGTACTTCCACTTGGCACGACCCTTGCATATCTGCTTCGCTTCTTTCATTCTCATTAAACCTTTCATACAAGTTCGTCGGTTTAGAGTACTCTTGACCTGGCCCTTATTTAAAATGTCCTGGATTTGGTCCAGGAACGTTCGCCTTGGTCTTCCCCTTCCAACTTTCGCATTCACTCTTGACTCATAAATCCTTTTTGTCAGTCTCCTTTCATTCATTCTCTCTACATGCCCAAACCATCTAAGCATACCTTTCTCAATTTTAGTCACTACGTCTTCTTTTATACCACAACGTTCTCTTATCATACTATTTCTTGCTCTATCACTCAGTTTTAATCCCCTCATGCTTCTCAACGCTCTCATCTCTACCGCATTTATTTTGCTTTTGTGATTCTTCTGCCATACCCAACTTTCACTACCATACATAAGTGTTGGCACCAACACTCCAGCATGCCAGTCTAGCCGCCCTTTGAGATAAACAATATTGACTTTAAATGAAACAAAATATATTATTTCCTAAATTAAGGAGAAAAGTCGCGAATAATTAACAAAACAAGAAATAAATCACTCAAAACTTAATACGTAGAGGACCGTATGTTATTTTTACAAGGGAACCGCGTTTTAACGTAAAAAGTAGGGCCTTGAACCGGCCTTGTTTTTTTGCTAAACAGAAATTTCGCCCAACTTCGTACTTACGGAGTGTCCCGAATAATTTTACCGCCACTCGGCCTTGTTGGCTGATTTATGTTTCATAAGATGTTTTAGCCCGGGTATTACGGACCCTGCTTTAAATTTTTTTTTTGGGCGAATCAAAACTTTTTTGTTTTCCCAAATAATTCATCGTAACTTATACAACGTGGGATGGAAAAGATTTTCTGGAGGAATGCATATTTCGGGAGTAATTCTGGAGTATTTGTTTTTGCCTACGTATGGTATACTATGATATTATCAGTATTTGCCCAAATTTGTGTAGTTGTCGGCGTGCTTCACCCCTGTGCCTTGGAAAGAATGTTAAGTGAAGGAATGGAGCAGCGTGATAGGTCTATACCTTTTTTGCGATGGGAAATGTTTTTACGCTGTTTTGAATGGGTAAGTTGTGTGGGACTCGGCGAGGGGACCTCGCAATACCTACTTTTACCCAACAGAATCCTCTTCATTCGTAAATGAGACACTAGAGAGAGACACAGATGAGTCCGACTGAGGATTCATGGAGGCGGGAACAAGTGTGCAAACAAGCGCCGTCTGGTGTCCCGCCTCTCTCGACGGTGAGAGGGAGCATCTACTGCATTCTACCTATCTCGCTCGTGGGCCTCCTTTAGCGAGATTACAGTCTCGCACAAGAAAGCCACGTACGCCTAACATCTCTCACTTGACAGCATCGCGCCTACAACGCTCTCAAATGAGAGTTCCCCGACGATCAGCACCACCAAGCAGTGCCGCTGAGGTCCCCAGCCTGCGCATTCTGGCACAGTGTGATGTGCTGAGTCGATTGCTGCACCACACCCGTGGCAAGCAAGCAACTCCTCTTGGCCAAGTTGGTGCAAGAACTTCCCAAAGCAGCTATGCCCGGTCAAAATCTGCACCAGTCTGTAAAAAAGCGTCCTGAACCCCCTGAAAAGCTATTGCTTCAGGTGAGGAAGGATCGTATACACAAAGCCACGTCCGCTACTGGGGACCCGAGGTCCTCGTTCCACTTTTAGATCAGAGTCTGGTCGGCTTAGACCCTGATCCTCCGGACCTTATGAACATCAATTGGGAGGCCCTGAGCCCTCGCAGCTGCCCTGTGACGATACGCAGCTGCATGAACCTGCGCGCGCAGTTCCCAGGGAGGATTGTTCGCCAGAAGAGTCACTGCAGTCCAGGATGCTGTACGGTACCCTCGTATTGCTCTGACCGCAATCACCCTCTGAGCCTTGTGCAACAAGGGGATATCTGATGCGGTCAAGGCATGAGTGTGGGACTCACAGATAACAGAGTATACCCACTAAAACCCAGCGGTTTCCTCATCATCCATGAGTGTGATCACTAGGGGTTCCCTAACTGCATTCCACGCTAGTGACACTGACTATGAGGATCTACCACTCCATAGGGTGAGGTATGACACGTATACGTGCGTCTTCTGCCACCAAGCCTCTTCTGACTGCGAGGGAGGACTGCAGCCGCTTGCTTCCTTAGCCTCTCATTTGCCCCATTAACCGAAATGACGGTCTCGCAAAAGAAGGCAACCACCCTCCACCCATCTTCACTGGCGAGCATTACCCCAATTATGCTCTCCATTGATAGATCTCACCAGACAACAAGATATTCCGCAGGGGTGCCCACGCTAAACACTCCGTTGGGGTATGGTACGCCGTATCTATAGGAGCACCACACTCTAGACAGGGGGGGTTTCCTCACGGCCAACGACCAGGTGCAAACAGATACAATCACCTGCGCTAGACGGTAGGAAAGAGATCCGTGCCCCCTACCAAATTGTCTAGGTGAGGCAGCTGAAGCCCGAAGATCTACCCTCCGTTTTTCGATCAGAGCTCTATCTGGTCGTCGTAAGAGTTAGCGCCTCTGGAGGCCCTTGCAGGTTCAATTCCTATGCCTTTTGTTTATCTTTACCTTGTGCCTAGTGTTGGTACGTTGATGCTACTTATCTTGTCTATTATATGATGTTTTTTGAAAGCCACGTGTGCCTAGTGGTGAGACGCGGGGATTATCGTTTAGACAAATCGTGGATTCCAATCCACAGCAGACGTAAAATTTTATAAAAGTGAGATATACGTGCTCGATTGTTCTTTCCGATCCATCATTTCGGTGATGGAAAACATCGCGAGGAAACCTGCATATCTTGGGAGTAATTCTAGGGTATTTGAAGCTTGCCAACCCAAAGTGGAATAGAGTAGTGGTTCTCTGCTCTAAAAAAACCCTCTCTGCTCTAAAAAAACCCTCTCTGCTCTAAAAAACCCTCTCTGCTATGCGTGAAGAGGCAGTGAGCCATCAACAGGCCTCTACTTTTTAATGCCTTTCTTAAATGAAGTTTTTGGAATGTGGAGTTATTAAATCCTACTATTAGTTCACACATTCTATATATGTATTGGTCAAATTTGTTTATTCATTAATTTAAGTTGCAACTTCAGTTTTTTTTTGTAGAAGTTGTCGATGTCACTTCATGCAAATACTGTCAAGAAATAAGTCAAATTCGTTTTAATTTATCGCTTTTCAACTATGAACTGAAGCTTTTTAAAATAAATTTAATGCGAAAGTACTTGTTTATATTTATTGTGGTAATAGGATTTATGTTTCTATTCCTTGCGGTGTATATTTTGAGACGGTTTTGAGTTAAATATTCTAAACCCGTCACAATTTGCGAACAGTCTGTTGAGAAATAGATTATTTCGTGCAGCGTGGTACATGGCAGGAGTTGTCACAGCTGTGCCTTTTAAATTAAATATCCCAAAGCCCAAGAAAGTTGTCGAAGCTGTCGCAATTTAACTCAACTTGTACATACACATTTATATAAATTTCATATGTCTGTCTGTAGCTATTTATAGCTTCACCTTTATGTATGTAACGGAATCTTTGAACGTGATTTTGTTCTACTTTGAACCACTCGATTTGTTTCAAACTTTGACTATTTTTTATATATGTACTAGCTGAACCCGCGACTTCGCCTGTGTGGAATGTTTTTTGGGTAGCATTTTCATTAATTCCGGCAAATTGTTTTGCAAAAACGAAACATACGTGTAACACCCCCGTAACTTGATCTCTACTCGGCAAAAAGAGTATTCCTACCAAATTTCAAGTTTTCGCCTTATGGTTTCAGGGATATCATGATGATTCAAAAAATTACCCCCGAAACCCCCCTTTCAGGTGGAATTTCGTAAAATCCGTTCCTAAATGACCTCTACTCGGCAAAAGGAATAATCCTACCAAATTTAAAGTCTCTACGCCTTATGGTTTCGGGATATCGCTATGAGTCAAAAGTTAACACCCCCGCAACCTCCCTTGCACGTGGAATTTCGTAAAATCCGTTCTTAAATGACCTCTACTCGGCAAAAGGAATAATACTACCAAATTTAAAGTCTCTACGCCTTATGGTTTCAGGGATATCGTGATGAGTCAAAAGTTAACACCCCCGCAACCTCCCTTGCAGGTGGAATTTCGTAAAATCCGTTCTTAGCTGACCTTTACTCGGCAAAAGGAATATTCCTACGAAATTTCAAGTCTCTACGCCTTATGGTTCCAGAGATATGGTGATGTTTCAATAGATACCTGGAGATCCCTTATATATACATAATTTTAGTCTATAACTCTTATACTAAGAATTATTTTCAATTCTTTATTTGCGTGTACGCGTGTTGGATTACTGACACATCAGACTATCAGAGTGAAGGAATAGAGAGTGCACTTGTGTACTCATATGCCTACCAACCCGCAGTGGAGCAGCGTGGTGCTTCTATGCTCTAAAAATCCTCTCGCCTATGAGTGAGAAGGCCTGTGCCCAGCAGTGGGACGTTAATGGGCTGCTTACCTTACCTTTCATTTCAAGTCATTAAGACATCGCCATCATTCACAAGACGTGCAGGAAAAGACTACCAAAACTGTCGGTTCTTTAAAATTGTGTTTATCTGTCCATTGATTTATATTTTATGTCGTTGATAATGAAATTGCATGCAAAAAAACGGAGAGATGATAACCGGTGTAGTGTTCCGACCATAGATCTATAAAGACAGATCGGTTTTACTAAGCAATGATCTTTAACACGTAATTATTATTACCTTTAGGTAGTTTTTTTAACAAAAGTCCAATGCTGAGTATTATTTTAAATATTTCTGCTTAACTTGTCCAGATTTGATTGCCTCGCTGGTGTAATAGTGTGTATTCAATTATGCCTTAGATTGTCCGTCCGCGTTTTAATCTAACTAACTAAAAACTAAAGACTAACATATGTTATTATTTTTATGTTTGCTTATAGTTAAACTATTCAATGTTATGTTTTGTATATTAAATTAAGACTTTGGTATAGCGTCATGTTGCGCTAAACTTTGAGGTAGTGAAAAAAGTCCGTTTTGTATTTATAGGCTCATATCTTAAAAATTATAACTTACCTGAATGGTTTTTATATTTATTCACATCACCTATACAATCAAAAACACTAATAATCACTAATAAATACTCACAGTTTATAAAATACCACAATAACTTAACGACCTTCGACGCGACACACGCACCGTTAGTGACGGTCACTTTGTAACTGATTCTTTTATTTTCTATTGTCTGGTGTTATCTCCACGCATATTTTGTTACATCGATTTGATGCTCATATTTGATTGCCCGAGTTGCGACAGAGCTATCGTATCATGGCAACTAGAAGTTGACAAAGGTTAAGAAGTGTCGCGAGTCTGATTCTCAAAGCGGAAAATTTACGAAATTTTATTTTTATTTTCTCCTGCTTTGGCTTTAAGTAGGAGGCTTCGGTCGTGACTAGACGACCCCATAAATGATAGGATGCTTAAAGAAAATTCTGTTGAGTTCTGATACGATACAATATAGAAACCATAGCATCATAACTGTTTTATTCATGACTAGGAAAAACTCTCAATCATCTTTTGTCTTCTGATAGGGCATGTCCTGTTTGCCCGGAGTACAGCTGTTTTATCACACTTTGGGAAGATGGCGGTGTGATCCACCCCCGTGCTTCGGAGAGCACGTTAAGCCGTCGGCCCTGCGTCCGATCTCTCTCCGGTCGTGTCGGATTATCGTCACATCGGACTATGATAGTGAAGGAATAGAGAGTGCACTTGTGTACTATGCCTGCCAATCCGCAGTGGAGCAGCGTGATGGATCTATGCTCTAAAAATCCTCTCTCATATGAGTGAGGAGGCCTGTGCTCAGCAGTGGGATGTTAATGGGCTGCTACTTACCTTTTACTTTGTGCTGACTACTTTTATAAGGCAAGAGAGATTTTCTTCTACTCTCTCCTTATCATAGTATTTACTTATCACAAGAAACTTACAATTTACAATATAACATTAGTTATTCTGTGGTCTCCACACTAGGATTCTCTGTAAAGATTAAGATTTCCTGAATATATGCCCATATTTTCCCCACTTCTTCTCGCTGAACAGCATAAGTAATATTAAGTTCTTCTATTCCATAGAACTCTAGTCCGTGAAAGCGGAAATTTTAAAAATAGTATCCTCTTTTTTGCAAGAGTAACATTCTCCGAGCTTTCCCTATAGCTAAATGATGGATAGGTAGGGTAAATTTAGGAAATTGCATTTTCTAATTTAAGTCTGGACTGGTGGGAGGCTTCACTGGCGGCTAGTTACCATCCTATCAGCAAAGACGTACCGCCAAGAGATTAGTGTTCCGGTACGATGTTGTGTAGAAACCACAAGAGGTTATACGCCTCTTACTATCAGGTGTAACTATAAAACCTGCCAGCAATGAAAAACATCAAAAAATATTCTTGTCAGGTCTAAGTTTTCTATATCTATGGCCTGGAACAAAACACCGCTTTAATATTCAACCGCGCTTTGTGTGGCCGCTAAACCTGTCTCCTTGTTCCTTTACTGTGCCGATAATATTAAAAAGCAAGATTAAAATAAAATATTTGTATCTTTAAGATACTATAGTGCCTACCTGGAAACAATCACTGATATCATAAATATACATGATTGTCAATTACCAACCGGCTACTTATTTGAAGAGCTCAGGAATTCTCTTTGGCAAATGTTAAAGTATCATTTGAAGTAAATTAAGTCTACAGTCTTCTTAGAATGATCTTTGGATTCTGGACTTCAGTGTGGTGCCAATATTAAAACTCTGGCAAACAAATTTAGTATATCTTATAGCAAATTCAATAGCTATAAGAAATTTAAGACAATATAATGTTTAAATAGCTAAAACAACTTAGATAGCACTCTCTCATACCACTATTTCTTACGTAATGTTAATGAGGGTCGTCGTCGTCGTCGTCGCTTCAACTGATGGACGTCCACTGCTGGACATATAATGATGTCCACGACGCTCGATCTTGCGCCGCTTGTTTCCAGCGACTACCGGCGACCCTCTTTAGGACGTCCGGTGTGGGGTCGCCACTCCACCACCCTCGGACCCCAACGTTGATAGGACTATGTGCCCCGCCCATTGCCACTTCGCGATTCGTAGGATTAAGTCGGTGACTTTGGTTCTGCTACGGATCTCCTCTCTATCGCACGCTGAGTGACTGTGAGCTTTCCTATGACCCCCACAATCAGCGACCACGTTTCGGAGCCGTTATCACTGGCAACACGCACTGTTCGAAGAGCTTTGTCTTCAGACACAGACTTCTATATTGGATGAAAAGATCTTCCGTAGTTTCCCGAACGCTGCCCATCCGAGTTGGATTCAGCGGTCGATCTCCTTGTCGAAATTAGACTTCCCTAGCTGGACTATGTGGCCCAGGTGTGCATACTCGTATACAATTCCGACTGCTGAGTTCTTAACGATGACTGGGTGGAACGGAACATATCGGAACATATATATATATATATATATGTTTTGTAGTTTATAAGATGTTCATTTTTGTTTATAACTGATCCATTCT
>JACTOM010000445.1:1295909-1434022 GCA_015832385.1 Elymnias hypermnestra | reverse complement strand
CTCCTCGGAGTGAGGAGGCCTGTGCCCAGCAGCGGGACGTCAATGGGCTGCTACTTACTTACTTACTAATAATTACCGATCAAAAATTGTTCAAGGGGTACAGGTAGGCGGCCTTCTCGGTCACGATTTTTTCCAGGCAACCTCAGAGGAAAAAAATTAATAGCCATATATAAGGCCGCCTACCTGTACCCCTTAAACAATTTTTGATCGGTAATTATTATTACTATTTTATTTTTTTGTATATTCCGTGGTGTACAATAAAGTATATTCTCACTCTCTCTCTCTCTCTCTCTCTCTATACGTGTGAGCGGCGCGGGAGCTGCAAACTGGACACGCTGGACACACCCACCTTGGCTAACGCCGGCTCCAAATCTAATAATAATTGTAACAACATTATATAATCGTAAAAATTTGATAGACTTTTAAATAGTCCAATATTTTTAATTTCATTTTACTTTGGAGAACTCTAGAAAAAAATACCCATTTATTTTTTACTTTTTAATTAGTTTCGAAGGCGGTTCTTTTTATGTTAAAATTTTTATTAATGATGTCTATTCCAAATTCTTAGAAAACAAGTCCTCTGAAAGATTTTAACCCGAAAACTTTAAGATGTAGTCTCAACTTTAACTACACTGTGGTCATATTATCGTACACTTGAAAACATAGGTATATAGTTGCTTAAATCATTATACACTTATCTCAAGTGCTCTGCCGAGATTTCAAGCGCTTTATTACTAGACTAGGTATTCCCCGTGGTATTATCCGGGTGCTATTTCTTAATTAACTTATAACCCCAGCTATATGCCAGCGAAATTGCCATCAATTTCAAGGTAGAAGTCATGGATTCCATTTCCATTACTTTGTGGTGGCTGGGACTGGTGGGTGGTTTCGGTCGTGGCTAGTTAAAACCCTATCAGCAAAGAAGTAGCTACGCAAACAAAATTGCTTTTCGTTACCTCTTACCAAGTTTATTTAAGTTTAAGTTATCGCGTTTATTATGTATACTTTAGTGGACGTTAATAAACAACAAATTAACAAAAAAAAACTTTCTTCCAGACAACATTTGAGTTTAAAAATCTTAGTATTATATATATACTAGTGGAAAAAATTATGGGATCAAAATTAAAAATGCGTGCGTACAAAGTACATATGTCAGAAGTGAAACTTCTTTGGCAAACTAATTTTTAAGTCTTGTTTATATTTATACAAATCTAAAACTTTAGATTTCCGAGACTTAGAGGGAAGAAAAAGAAAGATATGTTAGGAATTTAATTGTCATTATAATATTAATTATCGAAATTTAATTGAAATTATTTATGGAAATCAAAAAGGACGCATTGTAAATAAAAATGCCACGTGTTTTATGTCAATATTAGAAATAATGAATTAATTTTTTTATTTGAATATAAAATTTAGAAAAGAGAATTTAGGGAAAATTTATATTTTATTAAACGGCGAGTGGCAATTAAAATGCCACATGTTATTTATAAATATTAAAATTACCTAACCTTCAAACGAAATAGCATAAAAAACGCTGCACATCTTCGTGACGTCTCATTCTTAAAAAAATTACCCAGATGCGCGAAAAGAACTTTCACTTCAAAATGTATAAAAACTTTTAATGAATTTTCAAATGGCTGTATCTTATTTAAAAGTGGTCGTATCTGATTAAAATAAGAAGTAATTTGAAGATTGAAATTTCTAATTTTCAGATCTTGTTTTCCAAGTAACCGGTATTGCGCAATCGTAATGAATATGATGTGTAAAAAATTTGCAAATTTATTTTCGATCTTATCTTTTGGTGTACGGACTTGAAAAACTTCTTTTGCTTTTTAACCACTTTTCGATAGACTGTCTACTTAGCTTCAATTTGATTTATTTATTTTTAGTTTCAATGCGACCGTTTCTCGCTAAGCTATCGGTTGTTGAATGAAAATGGATCATTTTCTTTCTGTTCAAGCAACTCTCCGAAACCTATGGTCGCACATAAAATCGACGGAGGGTTTCTTGAATGAATTCTTTACAAGGTCTCATTGTCATTTTTATAAAAAAAAGATTCTATTTATCCTTAATGACCTTGAAAATCATAAAAAATACAGCATTTTAAGGTCTCCTAATGAATAATGTTGTTCCTGCCTTTTTAAGATCATTTAATCCATAAAATCCCTATACAATTTCAATAGAATTTTTAATAAAATTAAAGGATCACATATCTACGTTGACCGACTCGCTTTAAAGTATGCATTATTTTATAATAAGAATCTCAATAATCAATAAAAAGCTATCCTACCCTCTTTAACCGGAAGAGGCTTTTCGTATCCTATCACAAGCAGATAGACTATTTCTTTTAATTTTATTAAATAAATACATAGCTTTATAATTGTATAGATTTCTTGTTTTCTTATAAACACTTGAACTTCCGTTAAGTGGTCAATCAACAAAACTAAAATATATGTATTCAATACCTGGTAAGATATACGTAAATTGTTATTTACTGATATATTTTAACAATACTAATTAGTATTTATGAGTATGATGTACAAACATACTTGTGTGTATCCATATTTTTTAATTTCAATGAAGAGCACCAACAGATTACATCAAATAAGATACTAAAACTAGTGACAATAAATTGAAAGGTTTTAAGTTTGAGTAAAACCCACAATAAGTTGGAGAAAAAGAATCAATTCACAAACCAATTACAAATTCATAAATGAAAATTTTAGGTAAATACAAGTAATGGCACTAAAATTGGGAGAAAAAGTTTATAATCTCTTTTTTTTTTTAATTTTGGCAGAATTTGAATGTAATTCTCGCTGGCAATTGTTATTGGTGCAATGCTCGTCAGCGAGTGGGTATGAAAAGGTATTACCACCTTCTGCAACTATCACTTCGTTAAAGAAGGTAGGGCGAATGGAATCGCGCAGCATTCCTGATGGCGGGGAAGTAGGAAAAAGAAGACGAAGGTTTATCCAACTTCTCCTCTGTTGAGCCGGGTTCATTCTGAGGGCCAGACTGGAATGTCTTTGTTATTGACGAAAGACGAGAGCTGGGTTTTTGTAGGTATTCTGGTAGTACCGGTGAATCCCACGTATGCTTCCTTGGATGGGGAAAAAGTAAGTAGCAGCCTGTTAACGTCCCACTGCTGGGCACAGGACACCTCACTCATACGAAAGAGCGTTATTAGAGCATAGACCCACTACGCTGCTCCACTGCGGATTGGGAGGCATAGTATACAAATGCACTCTCTATTCCTTCAGTCTTATAGTCCTATGTGACAGGAATCCGATATGGCCGGAGAAAGATCAAGCGCAGGACCGACGGCTTAACATGATCACTGAGGCACGGGGGTGTGTCACACCGCCAACTTCCCGACTTCGGGCAAATATTGAGGAAATCTTAATAGAAAACTCAATATCGAGTCGTGAATTGGCCCGACCCGGGACTCGAACCCAGGACCTCGTCTGTAGTCGAACATGCTAACCACTAGACCAATGAGGCAGTCCAGTCCAAACCTCCAGAGAGGTCTCAAATCCATAACATATCGTCAATTAGTAAAAAATATATCTATAGATGACATCATTGACAATGATACAGTGATTTTCATTCAATTGAAAATGCAGACGCTATTTATAAGACTACCGATTTGCTGAAAAAATACTTGTCCTTGTAAACACAGAAATAAAAAACAGTTCAATTTATAAAACAACCATTTGTTCCAAACGAACGTTATCGTTGTAAAATGCTAACACTTGATAAGAGAGTATTTTATATCGCTCGATTTGAGAAAATGTTCGCGTGAATTAAAGATCGTCGCTCATTTATTCAATAGCGCTTCCAGAAAGCAAGTAACGATCTGTCTCAAATCAAATTGTACCCATTTTTAACCGACTTCAAAAAAAGGAGGAGGTTATCGACTATGTTTGTCACCTCATAACTTTCGACTGGGATCTTGATGATTTTTTAAATCCAGTTCTGATGATGGCATCCATGAGAAAAACGGATAATTCTTAAATTTGCATGAAGAATGTGCTCAACAAATGGATGAATAACTCAAGATCACTCCAACCGATTTGGTTAGGCTTTGATCATGGGATCCATGACAAAGTAACGGAACTCTTCAATTCTTAGGAGCAAATTAACGATACTCGGCAGAATCTTTTATAAGCTATCCGGATATTTGAGTCACCTACTGTAACTTAGGTATGGTCAAGTGATTGTTGTAGTTGAATATGAAGATCAGTGGAACTCCTCAACGGCTTACAGTAAGGGTGCGATTTTTGGCAGAATATATAACTGTCTATAATCAAATAGCAATGAGCTTACGTTTGTTGTTGAATTGCAATATTTATAAGGTGTATTATGTATAAAGCGGTGGTAGCCGGCGGAGGGGGGTAGGGGACTTTGGCGTATTAGTGTTGTGCTTTTTTTATGTTGTTGTGGTGATTACCATATAAAAGACTGGTGCTAGCGGGGTGGCAAAATAACTAACCTGTAACGTACGAGTATTAGGTAGCGGGTTCGATCCCGGTGTGACGATATCGTCATAAATAACTTCAGTTTTTTTTTCAAACATTTATTTTTGGGTGACATAAAAACAAAACAAAATTATTCTAAAATATATTCTCCATTATTTGATACGACTTGCTGCCATCACGTTTTTAGCTTGTCGATACCCTCCTCAGAAAATATGGCCGGTTATGACTGAAAAAAATCAAGGAGAGCCTCATTCACCCCCTGTTCTAAAGTGAATGTTTTTCCGTTCAGAAAATTCTGCAAGAAACAGAAAAAGTTATAATCAGTTGGATCAAGGTCTGGAGAGTATAGAGGATGCGGCTAAACAGACCAGCCAAGTTCGAATTTTTTTTTTCAGTCGCCTTTGCTGTATGTGGTCTGGCATTATCGTGTAAAAGAATGAAATTCTTGCGGTTAACAAGTGCAGGGCGCTTTTCCAGCAGTTTTTCTTGGGCTCTTTGTAGCTGCTCAACGTCTCCACGTCTCCAGTCACCGTTTCGTTTCTATTTAGCAGCTCATGGTGAATGATCCCTTGGCAATCCCACCATACACATAACAAATTATTCTTGCCGTGGATGTTTGCTATAGGATCTGGTAGAGGAGGTTGATCTTTATCCAGCCACTGTCCTTTGCGGATGATGTTGTCATATGTTATCCGTTTTTCATCACCAGTATTAACTTCTTCAATAAGGGATCATTATTTTCGCTTGAGAGGAGACTAGTGGCAATTGACATCCTATCCGCCGTATTCACTCAAATTATGGGGTACCCATATTCCAAATTTGCTGACTTTCCCCAATTTTTCCAAGTGGCAGCAGACAGTTGATTGGGACGTATTGAGCCTCTCTGCTAACTCTAATAATGGGTCTAATGGGTCTAATTTACTTCAAATATAAACTGCAGTTAAAAAGTTTTTTTTATAATTATGGCAGACAAACGAGCTGGCGGGTCACCTGATGTTAAGTGATTGCCGCCCATGGACACCTGCAGCGTCATAAGGACCGCTGATGCGTTGCCGGCCTAAGTTTATGATGATAAGATATAAAACACTACGAAACACAACACAACAACAACATTGCTGCTACTTATGATATCTACATTGTATTGTACTCGTATCTAGTAGTAAGAAGACTGGTTACTAGCCACGCCCGAAGCCTCCCCTCAGAATTAGACAAATTAGAATGAAACGCAGAATTAGATAAATTAACTGCCTCATTGGTCTAGTGGTTAGCATGTTCGACTACAGACATGAGGTCCTGGGTTCGAGTCCCGGGTCGGGCCAATTCAAAAATCAATATTGAGTTGTCTATTAAGATTTTCTCAATATTTGCCCGAAGTTGGGAAGTTGGCGGTGTGATCCACCCCCGTGCCTCGGAGAGCACGTTAAGCCGTCGGTCCTGCGCCTGATCTCTCTCCGGTCGTGTCGGATTCCCGTCACATCGAACAATGAGAGTGAAGGAATAGAGGGTGCACTTGTGTACTATGCCTGCCAATCCGCAATGGAGCAGCGTGATGTGTCTATGCTCTAAAAACTCTCGCTCCCCGGAGTGAGGAGGTCTGTGCCCAGCAGTGGGACGTTAATGGGCTGCTACTTACTTTTACTTACTTAGAATGAAACAGAAATAAAGGTACGCCTGCTAATGAAGCTAATACTTACTCCCTTACGCCAGCGACGCTGTAATAAAATGTCAGGCGTTGTCTATGCAAAATATATGTAATGGTCACCATATTTCAATAGATTTATACGCGAGTAAGTGAGCTACAACCTCTATGTGGTCAGTGATGGTGGTACCAGGTTACTGAAGTTTACCAACAGACTCATTCATTGAAAAGGTTATCGTTTATGAGATAACACATCCAAGTTTGCAAATACATAACACTTCTTGTTATTGCCTCTTCGTAAAACAATGATTATTTGTTTTAAACAATAATTCCTTGTCGCCATGGAATCCAATTTCTTCAATTACCTTCGTTTTAGGTGTAAATTAAAAGTGCGTGCGTACAAAGTCTTGTTTATATTTATACAATTGTAAGACTTTCGATTTCCGATACTTAAAGGGAAGGAAAAAGGAAGATATGGTACGAATTTAATGAATTTAATTGTCATTAAAGTATCGAAAGTTAATACAAATAATTTATTGAAATCTCAATAGACGAATAGCAAATAAAAATACCACGTGGTTTTTGTCAACATTACAAATTATTAATTGATAATTTGTTTTCAATTTATTAAATGAATGCCAAATTAAAACGCCACATGTTATTTGTAAATAGGAAAAGTATCTAAAGGATTAGCATTAAAAACGCTGCACATGTTCGTCACGCGTTCCATCCGTGAAAATTTTAAACTAAGTGTCTAAAGAAGCCTTCAAAAGAATTAGCTAAAAACGCTGCACGTATCCGTCACGCGTTCCATCCGTGAAAATTTTAACCTCATTCGCCTAAAGAAGTTTCACTTTAAAAACCGTCTAAGTAAAAACAAAGGTAGCTGGTATTTAAATGTAATCGGAAATTTAAATTGTTTTAGTTAAGGACAAAGCAGAATAATTATTTGTGTTCAAAACCTCATCTAGAAATCGCCAAAAATGAAACCGGTTTGGGGAATATCAGCAGGATGGTGATGGCCTCGCTGGCGCAGTGGTGCGAGTGCTCGCCTTGTTAGCAGAGGCCCCGGGATCGGTCCCCGGTAGAACGAACTTCGAAAATTGAATTTTGTAATTTGTCTGAGTCTGGTCTGGTGGGTGGTTTTGGCTGTGGCTAGTTACCACCCTACCAACAAAGCCGTACCGCCAAAACAAAGAGATTTGTGTTCCGGTACCATTCTGTATAGAAACCACAAGGGGTATATCGCCTCTTGCACAGATTAGCGCGCTTCTATCTTACACTATCATCAGTTACCATCAGGTCAAGCGCTAAACTGTCAGCAATATAAAAAAAGTCCATAATAAATAGTCTAAGGAATATGTTTCGTTATCAATTGAGTTTTACATGATCTTGACGAGACGATATCAAATTGAATTGCAAATAGCACCCACCTCACCTAATAGAATAATTCGTTGTGAACCAAGTGTCCTAACAATAGTAATTGTTGCCCAAGGTCACATGAAATTGTAGTCTGTGTATTGCCAATTGTTGTGGTAAGAAATACATAGTTATGAATTGAGGTAAAGCTGTTTAATGAAAATATAGTTTTATGACCAACTAATGTGCCTCAACAGGTAGGCCTGAAAATGAACATGGATAAGAAGAAAATTATGTCTAATATCCATGTACCGCCTCACCCAGCCATCGTTGAGAACTCAGCTCTCGAAATTATTGACGAGTACACATACCTGGGACATATAGTCCAGCTAGGTAGATCCAATTTCGAGAAGGAGCTCTCCAACTCGGTTGGGCTGCGTTCGGGAAGTTACGCCAGATATTTTCGTCTGATAACCCTCAGTGCCTGAAGACCAAAGTCTTCGAACAGTGCGTGTTGCCAGTGATGACCTACGGTTCTGAGACATGGTCGCTGACTATGGGCCTCATGCGGAAGCTCAGAGTCACTCAGCGTGCGATGGAGAGGGCTATGCTCGGAGTTTCTCTACGTGATCGAATCAGAAATGAAGAGATCCGTAGTAGAACCAGAGTCACCGACATAGTCCTGCGAATCGCGAACCTGAAGTGGCAATGGGCGGGGCACATAGTCCGAAGGACCGATGGACGTTGGGGGCCAAAGGTGCTGGAGTGGCGACCCCGCACCGGACGGCGCAGTGTAGGGAGACCCCCCACAAGGTGGACCGACGACATAAAGAGGGTCGCCGGTAGCCGCTGGAGCCAGGCGGCGCAAGATCGGGCCTTGTGGATGTCATTACGTGAGACCTATATCCAGCAGTGGACGTCCATCGGTTGAAGCGATGGCGACGAACGTACCTCAAACCGTATCAATACAAACCAATAACGCAGACTTGAGATTTGTACATACATACATACATCACGCCTCATTCCCATAGGGGTAAGAAGAGACCACATCCTTCCACTTGCCACGAACCTTGCATATCGCCTTTGCATCTTTCATTCACACTAAATACGTCGGTTTAGAGTACTCTTGACCTGGCCCTTATTTAAAATGTCCTGGATTTGGTCCAAGAACGTTCGCCTTGGTCTTACCCTTCCAAAGTTTCCATTCACTCTTGATTCATAAATCATTTTTGTCAGTCTCCTTTCATTCATTCTCTCTACGTGCCCATACCTATCTCAATTTTATTCACTACTTCTTCTTTTATACCACAACGTTCTCTTATCACACTATTTCTTACTTTGTCACACGGTTTTTATACACTCATACTTCTCAACGCTCTTTCTCAACTTTCACTACCATACAAGAATGTTGGCACCAACACTGCTCTAAGCGCAGCCAGTCTGGCCTTTTAAGACACCCTCTGGCTATTTATAAAGAAATGCAGAACACTATTTGCCATATTCTCTAGATTCACTCTCCTTTCAATATCATTTTCACATGTTCCATCTTTCTCAAGAGAATATTTTCGTGATTTTCCAAAGTTCACAAACTACGCAAGTGACCCAATCCCGCTGATTATAAGATCAAATTTTCAACGTAAACCATTCTTGAATCCACAAGATCATCAAAATTGAGCCAGCAGTTCAAGAAATTTGCTGTTAAAAAAGTAAGATGGTGTATTTAGCTTATTTTCATTGTATTATGTGTCACTTGATATCGTTATGGGGTAAAACGGCGACATTGAAACTATATTTATTTTAGAATAAAAAGAAATACGTGCAATTTATCAATTAGAATCTCGCGAGAAAAATTCAAAGAAATATCAATTCTCACAGTACCGTCGCAATATATATTGAATAACATTTTATATATCCCTAATGATATTAATTTATACAGCAAAAAGAACGAAACACATAATTTTAATACAAGAAATGAAAACAAACTTGCAATGCCATATTTTAGAGTGAAGAAGGTTCAGTAATCATTTGTCGGGTTGAGCATACGCATTTATAATATACTAGCCATGCCCCGCGGTGTCACCCGCGTAGATACGGATCTCGTGGCAGTGGAAATTACTAATTCGGACTATAGATTGATTTTCGTTAACTTTAAAGTTAAAAACTAAGTAAAACATCACTTAGTTATTAATCACTTTAACTTTTCATAACATCATTTACGTAGAATATCGGTCATTAGCAAATTGCTTGATTATTATATTCAAAATGCAACACTTTCTTCTATAATATTAAAGAAAAGATTTATTTATTATCTCAGAACTTCCGTATACATAATTGACTTTGACATTTGACACTCTTAGAGTTTGAGTCGGCAGACATTATTTTCTTTAGATAGATATTTTTAAATTCGTTATATCTTTTGAATTCAATGTCGGATTTTAATAATTTAAATAGTATTTCATAGGTATTGAAACGGTCTTTAATAAAATATCATTCAATAGGATAAGTATTAATAAAGATGTATGAATAATATGGTTTGATTATTGCCGGTACTTTTATTCACTTCAAAAATGCAAAAAAGTAGTTATAGTGGCATAACTACAGTAGATGGACATACGGTATTGCGAACTTTTTTGTAGATATTAACACATTGTATAATATTGCACAACATTTTTTTGTTTTATCTTCAATAGTTTTCGCAGTGCACGCGATGACAAATTTTATATTTTCAATTCTTTCACACCTTGGGTTACATTAATGCATTTTTATTAGGGATCCCTAGTTTTTTTGAGAAATTAATATAGCCTATGTCGCTCAGTGAGAATGTAGCTTTCTAATGGTGAAAAAGTTTTCGAAATCAGTCCAGTAGTTTTTGTGTGAAAACGCAACAAACATACATATATACTTGCATACAAAGTCACAAATCTTTCCTCTTAATAATTTTAGTATAGATACCTACGCTTTTACAGAGTTTTAAGAAATATGTTAAAAACATCCTTTTACAAAAGGCATAATATAATGTTGAATATTATTTAAGTGACAAAGAGGTTTGGATTCCAGTTGCACATGAAAGCTAAGCGCATTGTAACCTACAAAAACTATATTTAAAGGAGTAACCGCTGAGTTTCTTGTCGGTTTCTTCTCAGCGGAATCAGACAGGTTAATGACGATTCAAAAGTGCTCTTAGAGCCTACTTGAATAAAGATTATTTTGATGAGAAGTTATATCTCATTACGTACGTACTTACACAAGAGTTACATATATTAAGATTACAATTTAACAAGACGCTTTTAACGGAAAGACGTTTAAGAGTTACGTAAACATGATACAAACAACGGCTCTAAGATATTTATGTTATAAAACTTTTTTATCTCCTGTTACTATCAAAGTATATCACAATCGTCCGTGGGTTCATTTTTTACTGGTATTTACAAAATGGATAAGATAAGAAGGGGTTCTTACACTTAGAAGTGCATGGCAACAACGGCTGTTCTAGATGTTTACATATATTTCATACTAGCTGAATGTTTTTTTGATAACATTTTCATTAATTTGGGCAAATCGTTTCACAAATAAGAAACATAACCGCAATGAGCTTTAAGGGTGGGATTTCCTAAAACTTACTTTTCATGTCAAAAAATAAAAGCTATAGTTTGTATATATGACGTTTGAATTTTTTTAATGTGAATATTTGAATTTTGTAAATAAACATCCTCGCAACCTCCCTTGCGGGTGGAATTTTGCAAAATCCGTTCTTAGCTGACCTCTACTGGGCAATAGGAATATTCATACCAAATTTCAAGTTTCCACGCCTTATAGTTCCAGGGATATCGTGATGAGTCAATAGTTAACACCCCGCAACCCCCCCTCTTGGTGGAATGTCGTAAAATCCGTTCTTAGCTAACCTCTACTCTGCAAAAAGAATATTCCTACCAAAGTAGCAGGCCATTAACGTGCCACTGCTGGGCACAGGCCTTCTCACTCATAGAAGTAAGGGTTTCAGAGCATAGACCCACCACACTGCCCCACAACGGGTTGACAGCTTACACATACCCTAGAATTACATCCGGCATTCCTCACGATATTTTCGGTTATATATTGTATAGAAATAAAAAAAACTGCGTGCGTACAAAGTACATGTCAGAAGTGAAACTTCTTTACCAAACTAATATTTAAGTCTTGTTTATTTTGATACAAATCTAACTTTTTAGATTTCCGAGACTAAGGAGTGAAAAAAGAAGATGGAGGAACTTAATGGTCATTAAAATATTAATACAAATAATTTATTGAAATCTCAAATTACGAATTGTTTATTCATAATAAACTTATTACGTTTTGTTTTTGAATTTAAAATTTTAAAAAGGGAATTTACGAAATATTTTTATTTTAGATTTTAATAAAAATAGTACATTCCACATGTTATTTGTAAATATTAAAACTACCCAACCTTCAAACGAATTAGCATTAAAAACGCTGCATATCTTCACGACGCTTCGCTGGCGCGACATCGCTGAGGCGGCTGGCATAGCTTGGACGAGACTAGCCAAAGATAGGCGGACATGAAAACGGATGGAGGACGCCTATGCCCAAAAGTGGGCTTTCCAAATGTTAACGATCAATATTCGTGGATTGCTTATTAATTGCTATATTTGATTATTATGCTGAGTTTTTTGTAATTGTATCAGTGAAACGTACACTCACTACATCCGCTTTAACGCCGTTCCGGAAATTCTCTAATTTATTAAACTCTGTTTAGTCGTCGTTTTCACGACGACTTGTGATTGGTGGACGTATTATTTTTGAGTGGGGCGTTTGTTATAAGAAAGGTAGCACAGGAGAATGAAGCAATATTCACCTAGTGACAGTTCTTAGTTTGTATCAACGATAGTATTGTNCATTTTCATTAATTTTGGCAAATTGTTTCACAAATAAGAAACATACCCGCAATGAGCTTTGAGGGTGGAATTTAGTAAAATTTACTTTTCATGACAAAAAAAGAATTCTTACCAAGTTTTACATACCATAAAAGATATAGTTTGTATATATGAAGTTTGATGTTTTTTTTAAGTGAAAATTTGAATTTTTTAAATAACAACCCCTGCAACCCCACTTGCGGGTAGAATTTCGTAAAATCCGTTCTTATCTGACCTCTACTGGGCAAAGGGAATATTCCTACCAAATTTTAAGTCTCTATGCCTTATGGTTCCAGGGATATCGTGGTGAGTCAATAGTTAACACCCCCGCAACCCCCCTCTTGGTGGAATGTCGTAAAATCCATTCTTAGCTGACCTCTACTGGGCAAAAGGAATTTTCCTACCAAATTTCAAGTCTCTATGCCTTATGGTTCCAGGGATACCGTGATGAGTCAATAGTTAACACCCCCGCAACCCCGATCTTGGTGGAATGTTGTAAAATCCGTTCTTAGCTAACCTCTACTCGGCAAAAAGAATATTCCTACCAAAGTAGCAGGCCATTAACATGCCACTGCTGGGCACAGGCCTTCTCACTCATAGAAGTAAGTGTTTTAGAGCATAGACCCACCACACTGTCCCACTACGGGTTGACAGTTTACTCATACCCTAGAATTACATCCGGCTTTCCTCACGATATTTTCGGTTATATATTGTATAGAAATAAAAAAACTGCGTGCGTACAAAGTACACATGTCAGAAGTGAAACTTCTTTACCAAACTAATATTTAAGTCTTGTTTATTTTGATCCAAATCTAACTTTTTAGATTTCCGAGACTGAGAAAGGAAGATATGTTAGGAATTTAATGGTCATTAAAATATTAATACAAATAATTTATTGAAATCCCAAATTACGAATTGTTTATTCATAATAAACTAATTACGTTTTGTTTTCGAATTTAAAATTTAAAAAAGGGAATTTACGAAATATTTTTATTTTAGATTTTAATAAAAATAGTTCCATTCCACATGTTAATTGTAAATATTAAAACTACCCAACCTTCAAACGAATTAGCATTAAAAACGCTGCATATGTTCGCAACGCTTCGCTGGCGCGACATCGCTGAAGCGGCTGGCATAGCTTGGACGAGAATAGTCAAAGATAGGCGGACATGGAAACGGATGGAGGAGGCCTATGCCCAAAAGTGGGCTTTCCAAATGTTAGCGATCAATATTCGTGGATTGCTAATTAATTGCTATATTTGATTATTATGCTGAGTTCTTTGTAATTGTATCAGTGAAACGTACACTCACTACATCCGCTTTAACGCCGTTCCGGAAATTCTCTAATTTATTAAACTCTGTTTAGTCGTCGTTTTCACGACAACTTGTGATTGGTGGACGTATTATTTTTGAGTGGGGCGTTTGTTATAAGAAAGGTAGCACAGGAGAATGAAGCAATATTCACCTAGTGACAGTTCTTAGTTTATATCAACGATAGTATTGTTTTAAGTCATTTAAAGTATGTAAAATAATAATGAAGAATTTGAGTATAATAGTATTACTTAACCTTGTTTTTGCTGGGACTTGCATTTGCGCACCCCTGCCACTAGGCAAGGAGTGTGGGACTCGCAGGCAAGGCCAGAATACCCACTAAAACCCAGCGACACTCCACATTCAAGGTGAGGACCAGAGTGTCAGAGGCTCTCTTGCGCATTCACTCTGACACTCCCGGATGAACAGACTGAGGACGTTCAAGGAGGAGAGGCGTTCGTAAAGACGCCTTCTGCCACCCAGCCTCCTCCTCCTTAGGGGAGCAGCATCTGCTGCAGCTTCTCGCACTCTCTCCATTGCCTCCTTCAGAGAAACGACGGCTTCGCAGAAGGAGGCAATTGCATGCCATCCTATCTCACTATCAAGCATGGCACTCACTACACTTGGCAGTGAGAGATCCGCTCCGATGAGGGGACACCAGTTGATGTCGCTGTGGTCCCCAAGCCGAACATTCTACCACAGTGTGGGCCGCCGTATCGACAGGCGCACTACACTGATGGCAGATAGAGGACTCTTCCCGTCGTGCTATCTGATGCAAGTACTTTCTGAAACATCCGTGTCCGGTCAATACTTGCACCGGCCTAAAGGTAAGCGATCCATGCCGCCTAGCTAACTATTGTTCGAGGCGAGGACGGATCGCCTCCACCGTGACCACACCCGCACTTGGAAGTCTGCAAATTAGTGAGCGACTCTAAATCAATGACTTACTGATATTTGACATAACCGATGACATGATACGACATTGACAAAACCTATTATTAAGACAATTATGTAATTGACTATTGGAAATAAAGGCTTTATTATTGTTATTATCCTACTTTCACACTTAGGCCCGTCTACGCAAAAATATATATTTATATTATATATGAGGTATTTTATAATAACTTAAATATAGAAATATCAAATAATACATGGACATACATAAACAATTACATAAATAAATATAACTGGCGGAGGATAAACCCCGGCAGGAAGACCAAACGGCCGGGGGTCAGGGCTACAGGCTGAGAAACCGCCGGACTATCCTAGCAGAGTCCAGCAACACCGCTTTCTGCATCCTTGCTGCGAGCGTATTACCACGGAACCCCAGTCGTCTCAGATGGTGAGAGAGACTGACTGGGATCAGACCATTCGCAGATATTACGATTGGGATGGTTTCAGTGTATCCCAACCCCCAAATGGCGGTAATCTCGTGCGCCAGATCCAGATATTTACGTTTTTTCTCGGTCTCAGCTCGCACGAGATTTTCGTCATATGGGATCGTGATATCCACTAAAAACACCAGAGACTGTGCCTGGTCCATTATCACGATATCAGGCTTGTTGGCCAGTATGGTCCTGTCCGTGATAATGGACCGATCCCAATAGAGACGGACACCGTCTGAAGGTAAAATTTTTACGGATGAAACGCGTCATTAGCATCGCGAAGATATAATAATAATAATAATATTAATGTACTCTCATATGACGAGAATCTCGTGCACATTATTATTATTATTATTATTATATCTTCGCGACGCTAATGACGCGTTTCATCCGTAAAAATTTTACCCTCAAGAAGTTTCACTTTTTATACACGAATGTCTCTCTTCTCCACGAATATAGTCTTATAATCTGTGTAAGGTTCTAGAAAACCAACATTTTTGATTAAGGCTTTGATAATAGATCGTACGAGGTATGATACAATATCAGTTTTATATCAATAAGTATATTTTATCATTAGATAATGATAAGGCCCCCCCCCTGTCGTTTTTTATACTATTTCTATTATAAATTTGATAAAATTATCAGATTAAAATATTGAATTCACTCTTGAATCGTCTAATATAGATGTCCTATTTCCAATGTAGGACTGATGATGTAAAGTTACGAGGGTACCTTCGTGCTCTGTTCTGAGAAGAGCCCACAAAAAATTCAGTCGATTGTCCAGTTTGTTTCTCATCATCATTAAGATATAATATTACAACGAAGACAATTTAAGCACTTTAAGAGTTACTATTAATTTGTATTTTACTATCACAGTATTACACTAGTTAACACTTTAGCAGATAACAATAGACAAGCCCCCTATCTGGCTACGTATCCCTTTTTAACTACCCACTTCCCCTCTTCCTTCTTCGTCAAAATACCGGGAACAACTTTACCCCAGCGCCTCTCATCGGCAGCCATCGCCTTTTGGAATGGAAGACCATAAACTCATGTGTTACAGTAATTTTAAATTCATTTTATATCGATTAGAGCAATTTATTCACTCCTACGCTTTCGATGGTCTAAATAATCCTTTAAATTACAGTAAAACTGTTCCAATTATTTTATTCTTTTAACAAAGTAGTTGTTTAAATATTTCATCAAAAGAAAGCTAATAGAAAAATCATTTTATAATTAGAAGGAATATTTAGAAGACAAAAAACCGTGGGTGTTAATGAACCGCTTCATATGTATCTTGATATAGAATACATTAATAATATATATTGTAATGATGATGACATAAAAAAAACGTACACCCGACTGAGTTTTGTTGTGGGCTCTTCTCAGATCAGGGCGCCAAGGAACCCTCGTAACTTTAGATTGGTAAGTCGTTCTTTAATATTATCGTCAGTCATTCATTTAAATATTATATGGAAAAAAAAACGATATCTGACTTCTGGAATTTCTTTGGTTGGTCTAGTAGTTAGTATGTTGTATGTGAGATCCTGGGTTCGAGTTCCTGATCTGGCCAATTCATAGACTTTATTACTTTATTCCTTCACTTTCACGGGGCCACACTGCCAACTTCCTAACTTCGCTCAAATATTGAAAAAATCTTAATAGAAAACTCAATATCGATATTTTTTTAATTGGTCCGACAGTCTTATAAAATGCGCCTAGCCTCATTTGAGGTGAGACTTTGTACTGACAACACTAATACACATCAAAGATGGCAATGTTAATAATTTGATACAACAAATAAAATCAAACCTTAACTTAATGGACTAAAGTACATTTTCAAATAACAAAAATATCTGTTACTGTTATAAAATATCGGTTACAGTTAGTGTGAGTTGCGATTTTTTTTAAACGCTTTTATAGGCTTGGGCTGTATGTAACTACTGAAATACGTATTAAGTGTCAATGACAATGCAATAATTCGTCAACAATTTCCCATTATCCTCGTTAGGGCCAGGATTAATATATTCTATTCATAGATCCTCTATGAGGGAGTGAAAGGGACAGAGCTAATTCGCGAAGTACCGTCAGTGTTTTTGAAGGTGGTTTAATTATATAAATAAGACCGGAACTCTCATTAAGTAGATGTATGGAAAAATAAATAATAGTTTAAACACCCTTTTACAGCAAACCGAACTTAAAACTAGATTTTTTTAAATGAAGTTATAAACAGAATCATTTAATATGAGTAAAAAGCGTGGGGTGCATGTCACAACATTCCCATAACTCTTCTTTCATAGACAGTTGCCAATAGAATGATTGTTACTTTTAATATGTCAAGCACCTCGCGGCTTTCACTCTGAATTCAATGATTCTGTTTATAACTTACTAGCGGCCCGTCCCGGCTTCGCACGGGTAGACATAAATAGATACAGATATTTAAGTTATAAGCATGATAATTAAAACGACCATAAACAGGCAAATATTATGAAAAAGTGTGATTCCTAATACTAAAACTAATTAGCTCTGATAAGAACTTTTTAAATGAAGCATAAAAATGTGTTAAAAAATCTCGAAACATTCAATGTCGCTGGGGTCCACTGCGTGAGGTAACCTAGTTCATAATGGTGCACCCCCTTCTTCCGCACTGCCCCTCTCTCGTCGAGTTAGTATTTTTATTTTCATTTCATGATATCTTTTGAATGTAATATCCGATTTCAATCATTCAAAAAGTAATCATCAGGTATTGAGACAGTTTAGAATGTTATGGATAACACGGTCTGATTTTGATAGGCATTTCTATCAATTTCTTAAATGTAAAAAAGTAGTTATAGTGACGTAACAACAATAGTTAGACATATGGTCTCGCAAAGTTTTTTGTAGATATTGATATATTCTATACAATTACAATATTGTCGAACATTTTTTTGTCCTATCATT
This sequence comes from Elymnias hypermnestra, assembly GCA_015832385.1. Lineage (NCBI taxonomy): Eukaryota > Metazoa > Arthropoda > Insecta > Lepidoptera > Nymphalidae > Elymnias > Elymnias hypermnestra. The sequence continues at coordinate 1,416,000 of JACTOM010000445.1, read as the reverse complement.
AATATTCTTCACGGCGTATGCGATGAAAGACATTTTATGGCTAATTTTTTACACCTTCGGTTCTTTTAATAGGAATTTCTAAAGATTTCTATAGTAATCTAGTACTAAGTATAGTCTATGTTACTCAGTGATAATGTAGCTTTCTAATGAAAAAAGAATTATTAAAATCGGTCCAGCATTTTTTGAGGTTTTCATTACATACAAAAATAGTGTAGATTATTAAAAATATTTTCTAGTATTTAGTTCGGTTTGCTATAAAAGCAGGTTTTTTTTTATAAACTATTATTTATTTGTTATTTCAGTTTGATTATATTAAGCATAATCTTTATTAAATTATTATTCATCCATGCTGCTAATAAGAGGGGTGTTTATAAATAACACACAATAATATTATTATTGAAAATATTATACTTTTCTTAATACAAACCGATGTATTAGTTCTATTGTTACATACAGTTTCTGTCATATAACGAAATGCACTTTGTGAACAATAAACTTACTTATATACTAAAATTAATATACTGAGTATACAGAAATATATTTTTATGAGTTTTATATTGAATACTGAATTTAATAATACAAATGAGACAATAACTAAAGTTGTGGGAGCTTTTGTTTTAATAACTCGTCCCATTTCGACTAAGAAACCCGGATAGGTTTAAAAATAGTCGGGCTGAACCAGAATTGTGTAATGTCACCTCTCAGTTTCCGATCCCGTGGGGATATGGCTGAATCCGTATTTAATCAGCGTCAGTCAGAATTTTTACGCGTCTTCAAATAGATTGAACATTCAAAGAGGCGGCAAGACCCCTGATAGATTGGAAAATAGTCTGGCAGAACTAAAATTATTGAAATGGGAGGGTAATGTCTCCTCTTAGTTTAGAGAAACCCGTACTTAGTAATTATCGGAACGAATTTTTTATACGTTTTCAGGTAGTTTAAAGAATTTTGAATGTAAATTTAAAGAGTAAAGTCCCTGGATGGGTTTGCAAATAGTCGAGCTGAATCCTGTATGTATATTGAAATGGAAGTACAATGAGTTTTAAAGTGAAATAGCATTTTCACGCGATGACATTCGCGTAGTTCCCAATCCGTGGTAATATGGGGAAATCCGTACTTAATGACTGCGTTACAAAAGGAGTTATTTTGCTAAGTCACGGGTATAGACTGGCAATACGATGCGATAAAAGACGGATTTGTCCGTATCTTCACGTGTACGGCAACTAAGCGAGGCGCAGTTAATTTTATTATATTAAAAAATGTGAGAGATTACAATTCCCAATATCCTTTAGAAACAAGACTTTGCATAATATGGAAATATGAGGCAAATTGAATAAGTTAAATTAATCCCGAATAATTTGGAAAGAACACGTGCTCAGTTCAGTAAAATAGAAGTGGAATCACATACAAGGGTCTCTTGTTTTCTTCTCAATTTTATATGAAATACTATTTTAAATGAATATTGGACGTTTATATTTCTTAAAAGATGGTTTCAGGTGCTTTGTCAGCGTAGGCTTTGACTTTAGGAATAGAGTATACATTGTCAACGACTTGCTGGAAACTAGGGTATTTCTGCTCGAGATCCGGGATACGGAGCATCTTTTTCAAATAATCCAACATACCCGCGAAAACAAAATCACCCCAAGTCAGCTGAAAAGAGAAAAGACATTTGAGACAAATGCAACAAAGGCCCAATTATTTTTATGTTTATAATGGCAACACACTGGCATATATTACTGAACTATTATGTACTAGCTGAAACCGCACGTCTGCGTGGAATGTATGTTGTACACATTTCAAGTTTCTACGCCATATGGTTCCAAAGATATCGTGATGAGTCAGTAGTTAACACCCCCACAAACCCCTTGAGGGTGAAATTTCGTAAAATCCGTTCTTAGCTGACCTCTACTCGGCGAAAAGAATATTCCTACCAAATTTCAAGTGTCTACGCCTTATAGTTCCAGAGATATCGTGATGAGTCAATAGATACTTGAATATCTCATATGTATATAGATTATATAATTCCCATTTCAAAATGACGTGAACGTTTTAAAATGAGACAAAGAAAGGCGAAGACAACATATATACGCGGATGTTTATAATGCCAAAGTCACAATCACACATTGGCATATATTATATGTGCCAATGTTAATGTTATTTATAAAAATTTCATATAAAAATGAGACTGAATATTTTAGTATTATAATAATATATTTTAATAAAAGAGGCAAAGACAACATTTCTGTTTATTATGCCAAAACAGCTATACACTGGTATATATTATACTAGCTGAACCCGCGACTTCCTCTGCGTGGAACGTTTTTTTGGTAGGATTTTTATTAATTTAGGCAAATTGTTTTAAAAGTAAGAAACATACCCGCATTGCCCTTTCACGTTGAAATTTCCTAAAATTTACTTTTGATGGGTTCCATAATGTCAAAAAAAACTTCTAAGTTTTAGATACCATAAAAGATATCGTTTGTAAATGTGAAATTTGAATTTTTTAACATGAAAATTTGAATTTTTTTTAATTAACACCCCCTTCCAGGTGGTATTTCGCAAAATCAGTTCTTAGCTGACCTCTACTGGGCAGAAGGAATATTGTTACCAAAGTTCAAGTCTCTACGCCTTATGCTTCCAGAGATATCGTGATGGGTCAACAGATACCTAGATGGCTGATTATATTATAAAAATCTCATTTGTAAATGACACTATGCAAGTTTTCAAATTAGACAACAAATGGTCCATCTCAAAATTTCTTTGTTTTTGTTAATAGTGATGAAGTAACGGTTTTATAATGGCATATATTGTACTAGCTGAACCCGTGACTTCGTCTGCGTAGCATGTTTTTGGTATCATTTTCATTAATTTAGGTAAATTGTTTTACAAATAATAAATACCCGCACTGCTCCTTGAGTGTGGAATTTCCTAAAATTTACTTTTCATAGATTCCATAATGTCAAAAAAAAGTCTGAAAGTTTTACATAACATAAAAGATATAGTTTGTAAATGTGAGGCTTGTATTTTTTGTTAATGTGAAAATTTGAATTTTTTTTAATAAATACACCCCTAACCCCCCTTGCGGGTGGAATTTCAAGAAACCCGTTCTTAGCTGACCTCTACTCGGTAAAAGAAATATTCCTACCAAATTTCAAGTCTCTGTGCCTTATGGTTCCAGAGATATCGTGATGAGTCAATCAAGAGATACCTGGGATATATATATATAGATTATAATCACCTTTGAAAATGAGACTACATTTTAAGAACGGCCGAAATCAACATTTCTACGTATCTGTTTTAAATGTCTATAAAGTAAAACCCTTATACTGGCATATATGACATTATGGAAACCATATCTTAAAATAATACAATGATACAAGAATACCTTAATCAAGAATTTCTATATGTCTGTTTATAGTGCCAAAGAAACCTCCTTACACTGGCATACATTGTATTACAGAAATCAAAACATCTATTTGTTACTACTCAATAACAACAGTTCTGAATACTTTATACACGAAAAATCAATCGAAATTGTAAATTTCTGTCATCTTTTAAATATAAAAGAGATATTGAGTTTGATAAATAAATATATTCACCTTTCCCAAAGCGATGTGGCCGTTGTTCTTCTTGATGATGGCATCCAGTTTGTCAAGTAGTACTGGGTAAAGGTTAGCTGATAAGTCAGCATGTTTTTTTTCCTTCAAAGCCTCATCTGCCTCGTATTCAACCGATGCCGCTTCTGTTAACGGATGGTGTCTTACAGTTAACATCTTATACTGTAGCAATTACCTCATCGGTCTGGACTGCCTCAATAGTCTGTAGTGGTTAGCATGTTCGACTACAGACATGAGGTCCTGGGTCGGGCCAATCCAAAAATCGATATTGAGTTTTCCATTAAGATTTTCTCAATATTTGCCCAAAGTTGGGAAGTTGATCTCTCTCCGGTCGTGTCGGATTCCCGTCACAACTGATTGTGAGAGTGAAGGAATAGAGAGTGCATTTGTGTAATATGCCTGTCAATCCGCAATATGACTTTTGTAAATCAAATCTAAAACTGATTGCGGTATCTTATTAAAATGCATATGCTCAACCCGACAAATGATTTTTGATCCATCTTCACTCTAAAATATGGAACTTCAAGTTTGTTTTTATTTCTAGTATTAAATTGTGTATTTCACTTTTTTTGCTGTATAACTGAATATTATCACGGATTTTTAATACAAGAAACACGGTATCCTTATTAATATATGGCACGTATTATTCTTTTTTGTAATATAAAGATAGTTATAATGTCCGCCGCTTTACCCCAGAACAGTATGCCGTAAGACTTAATGTTATGAAAAATAAGCAAAATACACCATTTTGGCAGTTTCAACATCAGTGTATTATCTAACTTTTATAACAGCAAATGCAGCGGAATTAAGTTTACTCATCAGAGTCTAAATATGGTCACCTCAATGAAGCCCCGAGTCTAAGGTTATTCCTAACTAGAGAACATAAGTAAACCGATAATCTTTACGCAATAACAAAACCGTTTATACATCAATGATTATCTATTGTCAAGAGATATATATTAGTTATTAACCGTAACGATTTTCACTGAAAGTGGCAAATAGCTAATTTTAGAAAAGAGGACAAATATAGAACAAAAACAAGTCGTTTTCAGATCAAATGTCAGACTAAACCACACAACTACAAAAGCAATGGACAATAAGGTTCTATAGTTGAAGATATTGTTGGCAGTGATGCCAATCCCATATTATCGATCGACGTGTTTATGTAACATAACGAAAACTAGAAGAGAACGCATCCATCCTTTTTAAACTAAACATTACTGAAAACGCATTTTAATCCGTAAGTTCTTTATTTAGTTTAAAAAGTTCTTTATTTTGTGATTCTTCTGCCATACCCAACTTGGTAGTGAAAGTTGGGTATGGCAGAAGAATCACAAAAGTAAAATATATGCGGTAGAGATGAGAGCGTTGAGAAGTATGAATGGATTAAAACTGAGTAACAGAGTAAGAGATAGATTGGGAACAAGTAGAAGAGGTGAAAGAATTTGTATACTGTGAAAGTGATATTGAAAGGAGAGTGGATGCAGGGAATATGGTAAATGGTGCTCTGCACGCTTTGTGAATAGCCAGATGGTGTCTCCAAGGGCCAGACTGGCTGTGCATGCAGGAATGTTGGTGCCAACACTTATTTATGGTAGTGAAAGTTGGGTATGGCAGAAGAATCACAAAAGTAAAATAAATGCGGTAGAGATGAGAACGTTGATTGCTTTAAATGAAATAACTACATTAGACAGTTATACTTACTGGCTCTAATGTCGTTGACAAACTCCACGTTTTGATCAATTTCATACTCTTCTTCGATATCTTGTCCCGCCAGGCCATACTTGCGTCCGAGATAACGACCAATAGCTAAACTTTGGGCGTACTTCTTGCCGTCGATTTCAAGCACTGGCATTTGTCCAAACGGAGTCGCTAAAAAAGAAAAACATGGCTTCACAAGTCCAAACACCTCTCTAATGATATAAAATTGTAATAAGATTGAATATTTAAAATTTAATAGTTATAAAAGGTGTCTTAAAGGAAAACAGAGCCATCTGAGTCAATATGTACCTATAACGGCCTTCTTTTATTGCTAACTGGTTAGAGTTTGACTGTGATCTCAACTGTCACTGTAATGACTAAGATGGAAGTTCCCTAACCTGATGAGGCAATTTACCTGTTATGGTTTTTACACAGTATTGCACATGAACGCGATTTTTTGGATGACGGTAAATCTTTGTTGTTATTATTCCAAGTCATAAATACCAAAAAAAACTCAAAATATATTTGTATGTCAAAAAACGTAACGGATATTCTATAGCTTTATTGACAAATTATGAATGCACAAGGCTGCTAAGAAGAAATGTACAATAAGGCGGTCTAAACTCTAATCGCTAATCAGCGATTTCTTCCAGGCAAGGAGAAGGAGAGTATGCCACAAGTAGCTGGGTGGTGCATAAAGAAATCATACATACCAATAATAAATAGAGTACATATACAAGATGGGAGACCGCTTCCGAAAACGAAGACAGACGATAGTACTATGGACACGTTTGATGATGAGACGGAAGAAAAATCAAACCTGATTTAAAAAAATCAGTAATCATCACGGCTCAATAAACTGATCAAAGAACGCCCCTCGCGCGTTGATCAGTCCATTGACCCGTGCGTTCGAGCTCCAGCTGATATTATTTTTGTGTTTCATTGCAGGTTTTTATTAGTATTAATGTATTTTTTTATGAATATGTTCATTTAACTCAACTAACAACATGGAGCGTAAATAATGCTAATACAAAGTTTTAAAACCTGATTGTTAATCATGATCAATATTTTTTCCATCTGATCATCAAAGGTGTCATCATTACTATCGTCTTTCTACGTCATCGTACACATTTTCATAGGATAATAAGGTTTTTACAAATATATCGAATTTGATAATCAAAAATCAATATCGCGTATTCATAATCTGAGATTTAAAATTATCGATGAAATCTGTCAATTATGATCCACTAAATTTATCTGTCCTTTTGATGAATGGACTTTTTAACTTTCCCTACTGTATTATTTAAATATGTTTGTTGTTACATACATACATAGCATCACGCCTCATTCCCATAAGAGTAGGCAGAGACAACATCCTTCCACTTGACACGATCCTTGCATATCTCCTTCACTTCTTTCATTTTCATTAAACCTTTCATACAAGTTCGTCGGTTTAAAGTACTCTTGACTTGGCCCTTATTTAAAATGTCATGGATTTGATCCAGGAATGTTCACCTTGGTCTTCCCCTTCCAACTTTCGCTTTGTCAGTGTCCTTTCATTCATTCTCTCTGCATGCCCAAATCATCGAAGCATACCTTTCTCAATTTTAGTCACTATATCTTCTTTTAAACCACAACGTTCTTTTATCACACTATTTCTTACTCTGTCACTCAGTTTTAATCCACTAGTTCTCAACGCTCTCACCTCTACCGCATTTATTTTACTTATGTGATTCTTCTGCCATACTCAACTTTCACTACTGACTCATAAATCCTTTTTGTCAATCTCCTTTCATTCATTCTCGCTACGTGTCCAAACCATCTAAGCGCCTGTCTCAATTTTAGTCACTACATCTTCTTTTATACCACAGCGTTCTCTTTTCACACTATTTCTTACTCTGTCACTAAGTTTCAATCCACATATACTTCTCAACGATCTCATCTCTACCGCATTTATTTCATTGTTATACCATACATAAGTGTTGGCACCAACACTCCTGCATGCACTTCCAGTCAGTGTTGTTACAGAGGGATATAATATGTTCATCTTGTAAATACATTATACCAATCAATAGGATAGCCACTGAAAATCACCATTGGGATTATTATATGAATTCCATGTTTGTTTGAGTAGTCACCTTTTCTGAATCACACCAATACACAAATTTATACTTAAACAAAAATTGTACATGATCACGGTGTGTAATGATTTATTCTATGATTCACGGTGTTTCATGATTTATGTTTTTCTTTGTTTCTTTCAATCTTTTTTTAGTGTTGCTATTAGTAAAGCTTAATCTCCAATCATTTATTATCGGTCACTGATAACACAACTTTTTAAACACGTAAAGAATCAATACCCTGTATGTTCTTAATAAGTACATCTGCTTGTTCTACGGTTTTGAGACGTGGTCGCTGGTGGTGGTCCAAACCATCTAAGCGCCTGTCTCAATTTTAGTCACTACATATTCTTTTATACAACAGCGTTCTCTTTTCACACTATTTCTTACTCTGTAGTGACAGTTTCATACTTCAATTCTTCATTACTTCATAATACTTCTCAACGATCTCATCTCTACCGCATTTATTTCATTGTTATGCTTCTTCTGCCATACTCAACTTTCACTACCATACATAAGTATTTGCACCAGCACTCCATACACAGCCAATCTAACCCTTTGAGACACCATCTACCCTTTTCATCACATTTAATTTTTATAAGCCTAAAGTTGCCTGGCAGAGATAGTTAAAAAATAAGGGTACAACGATTGTACTAGTCTTTTAATTTGTTATCTGCTTCATGTTTATGGTGCACAATAAAGAAAATCTATCTATTAAACCATTGCTATTTGTAACTAGCTAAGCCCCTAGTAAATAATTTATCACTCATTACTGACAAGGTATTAACCGTTGGTGTCATTGGTCTCTAATCGATAATCATCGGGAAATAAGCCACTACTCAATCTAATCTATTAATCCACACATAACCACCATGGTAACACGAAATCAAAAACAGTAATTGATCTTTGTATCTTATCCTATGATAAGAAGTGACAGGGTCTAATCTGGTGTTATGTAATAAAGAAATTTGAAAAGGTGCAATAAAAGTTAGTCGTATTTGATGTAAAGACGATAAGGATGTAATTATGATTGATTGGAATATCACTAGAAATCGTAAAAAGCGTACAATCTATATAAAACACAAAAATTGTTTCTACCTACGAGGAGGGATCAAAAATTAGTAAAATTTATAATATTAATAAAGAAAATTCTTCGATTCTCTTTTGTTTTTTTATGAATGCAGTCATTAGTTTGATTTGTGTCGGAACGTGTTCTCCAAAATGGAAAAAAACGACGTTGACGTTAAAAACGTTATTAAACAAGTACCTCTGTTTAAAAAAGTTAACGACGCAAGAGATGCATTGCATCGCATTGGAGGCAACATTAGGAGAGCGAGTGGTCTTATCAATTTCGAGTAGGGAGAACGAGCACAGAAGAAGAACATCGCTGCGGACGTCCATCACCCAGGAAAATGTTGCTAAAGTCGAGAAGTATTGACGATCGAAGAGTTACCATCCCATACTTAATTCAAGAAACTGGCATTTCATATGGAAGTATTCAGTCCGCAAGATGGGTGCCGAGAATGTTAACCGACAGTCAGAAACAAAATCGACGTGACATTTCGAAGATAACGGTAGATAAGTTTCAAGAAAACTTTTTGTCTCGTTTCATAACAATGGACAAAACATGGGTTCAACATTTTGATCCCGAGACAAAACAAGTTCCCCTGATGAAGTTTCGTGCCGTGGTACCAGCTGGCAAGGTTATGGCCTCAATATTTTGATACTTGGAAGAAACTCCCACAAGAAGTTACAAAGATGTCTATCGGGAAATTTAAATCTTTCATTAAAAGAAAGCTAATAGAGAAATCATTTTATAATTTGAAGGAATAATTTACAAGACAAAAAACCGTGGGAGTGTATGAATTGCTCTATATACATCTTGATATAGATTAAAACATATATTGTAATGATGATGACATAAAAAAAGTAGACCCGACTGAGTTTGTTGTGGGCTCTTCTGAAATCGGGGCGCGAAGGAACCCTTGTAACTTTAGATTGTAAGTCGTTCTTTAATGTTATCATCAGTCATTCATTTAAATATTATATGAAAAATAAAAAGATATTTGACGATTCATAAGTGCTGTAATAGGCCTACTTGAATAAAGATATTTTGACTTTGACTTTGACTTTGATTGGCTGAGTCTTAGCGCCAAGTACACTAGTAAATAACAATTACAATGTATTATTCCCTAAAATTTAATTTCGGATTTGCAAAATTGCAAATAAAAATGTTAAGATGCCATTGTACTTTCACAACACCAACACATATCTTATCATTTCATGCAAAACTATTTGTTACTTTTGATATTTATAGCACAATATATTTATGGAACAGATCGACATTAACATTTAGTATCTATTTCGATTAAATCTGGTTTTAAATTAGATTTGACCTTGTACAAATACGACACTTTTATATCGCAAATATACATGGAGGAAAGAAAAAAATTCTATTAAAACTATTAATGGAATATCAGACACATATATATGTAAGCTTTATAAAACAGGTATTTACAAATAATCAAGTAAACGTAAGCCATCAATTAGAGAAAGCTCAGCTTCCAATCCTGGGCTTAACCTGTGTTTGATTGTTCTTTCCAATCCATCAATGTGTTATTCGTAGAAAGGAAACATCGCGAAGAAACCTCGAATCTTATTTTTTCCGCACGTTACAGTTTTATGATGTAACTCCAAGTGGAAACACTATATCAGGACTGAATAGTAAACACGAAGAGGACGTACAATAGTATAATATTGATGTTCGCTTCACATTGTTACAAAAACCATTACATTTTACGTTTACCATTTTAAAAGACCATCACAATTTAGTGTTATACCGCAAGTATTCACTAACCGAAGTTTCGAGTTCAATTCCGAATAGGAAATTGTATATTCTAATTGGAGACTTCTTTGGCTACTTAGCAACCAAAGTAATCAATGCAAATAAGTCTGGGAACTCGTTACTAACCTCCTAATATGAAAATTTACAATTAATATATGCATATTACATACCCAACGGACTACTGGTTAAACACTTACTCTACTAGCAAGGAAACATCGTGTAAATACATAGACAAATTAAGAATACATCGCTGACAATCCAAAGTTTTTCGTTAAAGACACTACAGTAGACTTCGGCCATGGCTAATTACCAATATAGATAAAGGCATAGAATATTCTATATTTACTTGTGTGATTTATAATGACGGCGAAGGCGTCATAAGAAAACATTTTTTACAAATTGAATTGCATTGAAGGTTGTATGTTGCCGCTGTCTCTTTTCTTCTCGTAGGTATCGGAAGATGGGAGTAGAAAAGAGATATAAGCGTCACAAGCCGAACATTTAGGCCGATCGCACCACTCTATCGCTTGTATGGTCGACTCAGACTCCAGAGTGTCAGTGTCATGCTTTTATGTGCGTGCAAGCGGCGTTAATCGATTTATAACACATTATCACGTCAAAAAATTGTCATTTTTAAAATGCTTCTCCTGTAAAATTAGCTTTATTTACTTGTGACACTATTCTTTAAAACGATCTAGAATAGTGTATATTTTATTGTATCAAAACTCATTGAATTTGGCTAAGATCATTGCGACACAAAAAAATGTCAATGATTTTCAAACGAATTTCTTGCGAAATTATTTTTGTTGACTTGTATTACTATTGTTCCAAAGAATCTAGAATAACCTAAGTTATTAAAGTTTAAAATTCAGATTTAAATAGACAAAAATAACGCTGTAGTACCAAAACATCTTTGGATACGTATGTCACTTTTTTATATGTGTCACTGTTCTTCCAAAGGATTTTGTTACTTACAAGGCTTGAATGCAGGCCATTCTTCCATGGGTATGCGACGATCGTCAAACTCTTGGCCGCCATAGGAGAGAAGTAAACGGACAGATTCTCCCAAAGCCTTCACAGGGAAGTAATAGAAGACAACGTTCGACATTCTGAAACAAATATTCTTTGTAAAAGTGTGCAATATTGGGAAAGATATATTCCTATTAAGAAAAAAACTTATCCTATTGAAGTGAAACTTTTTTAGGTGCATGAGGATAAAAAGCGTGAAGGTTGAAGGTTAGGTGGTGTTAATATTTACAAAAAAACACGTGGCCTTTTTATTTACAACTCGTCATTTGAGATTTCAATAAATTATTAATGTATTAATTTTCGACACTTCTTATTTTAATGACAATTATATTCCTAACATATCTTCGTTTTTACCAAAGTCTCGTAAATCGTAAGTTTTCGATTTGTATAAATATAAACCAGAATTAAAAAATAGTAAGCCAAAGAAGTTTCACTTCTGACGTGTGTACTTTGTACTAACGTACTTTTCACTTTTTTATATATATAGTTAAACTCGTACTAACAATATTATATTCTTGGTATAATATCTCATTCCTTAATGTCACTAACGTTCTATATTTTTCGGACTAAAGACATGACTCAAATTTAGAGACAATTTATTGATAATAGATATATTTTAAAGTTATCATCGGACCATAATGTACAACCAAACTAAGTTTATTTATCTATGTTTAAATTACGGAGACAACTTTCACGGGCAGAGAGCAAATAATCAACACCACTATAACCCAAAGCAAAGCATGATCGTGTTTATCAATCTATACTAATATTATAAAGAAATTAAATGAAATATTTATTTATTAGGTACAATTAATACATTTTTTCTGTGACATCCTGACCCCTAAACTAGGAAAACCCGTATTTTAGATGTCAGTGCCTACCCAAACAATGTACATGGTATATAATAATCTAAACGTACTCAAAAATAAAATTTCAATTTTAGGTTTTATACAAATATAAAAAAAAGAAAAAGTAAAGGTATGCATGCATGACTTGTAAGTGTGCGTGTTTGTGTCGGGAGGTGTGTGTGTTTGTATGAATGTGTGTGTATTTGTATGTTTCGATTTGAGTTTATGGATGCGATGCTTTCACGTGCACACTACTCTACTCTACGAAGACATGTGTTCGTGTATGTATCTTTGTTACGTTTTCACACAAAAACTACTGGACCGATTTCAAATTTTTTTTCACTATTAGAAAGCTGCATTTTCACTGAGCAATATAGACTATGTTAATTTCTCAAAAAAAAATAGGGATCCCTAAGAAAAATGCATTAATGTAAACCTAGGTGTGAAACAAAACATCTGTAATAGCGTGTGCTGCGAAAACTATTAAAGATAAAACAAAAAAATATTCTACAATATTATAGGAAGTATTAATATCTATAAAAAAGACCGTGATACCATATGTGCAACTACTGTAGTTATGCCACTATTTTACATTTTGAAAGGTAATAAAAACGTCATGAATAATTAAACTATATTATTGTATTAAATCGTATCGTATTAAAGACCGTTTCAATACCTGTAAAATACTTTTTAAATGATTAAAGTCGGACATTCTATTTAAAAGATATACCGAATTTAAAAATGTGTTAGTTAGATATATATTCGTTGCAAAGGAAAATTTGTATATTGATTAGATTATGAATGTGTTTATCTAATAATCTGAAAGGAAGTAATTAAAAAATAAGTGAAATAAAATAAATCTATAGTGGATTTACCACCGTCATGAGATAGGATCTACGCGGGTGATTGCTAGTAATATTAGAAAATGGCAGAATAATTTTTGTTTTTGTAATTCTTTTAATGTAGGATAGTCCCTTTATCAAGGAACGTAATCTATATATATACAAGAGATATCCAGGTATCTGATGATTGACTCATCACGATATCGCTGAAACCATAAGGCGTAGAGACTGGAAATTTGGTAGGAAAATTCCTTTTGCAGAAGAGAGGTCAGCTAAGAACAGATAAATTAATGAAAATGCTATCCAAATAACAGTCCACGCAGACATAGTATTAGCATATATAGCATCAGGTTAGAAGTAATAACAAGAGCATGCAATAAAAAATGTTGCAAGAACAGGAAAATTGATTACTAAGTTTAGTGAAACTCGCTAATCTCAGTTTCAAATTTATAGAAATATTATATTTTGCACAGCCCAATTATTAAGGAAGGCTATTTATAGTTTGTAACATCACGTTACAGAGTCTAAGACGCGTGAATCATAAAAAAATTAGCAAAAACTGGTAAAATATAAGAGCTTCTGTTGTGTCCATAAACGGTTAGTTACTAACAATTAGGTTTGATGCAATAGTGCCCTTTAAAAGTTCTAAAAAGAAGTCCGTAATAACATATATCTATCTTTTAAAGTAGACTTAGTATAACCTTCTTTAACTAGAATTTTTCCTAACAGCCAGAGCAGGCGGGGTACAAGGCAACGCCTGTTTACGGACGTCCTTCCGCCTCCGTGAATCCTCAGTCGGATTCATCCGGGAAACCAAGAACGTATGCGAGCGTTAAACTCTTGCATAGGGCATTATTGAAGGATGAAGAGAGTTCAGCTGGGTTTTAATGGGACTGCGAGGACTTCACTCTCCTGACCAATGGGCTGGAGTTTGTACATAAAAACATTTTCCAGCAAAATAAACGTATAACTTTTTTATGGTCAATAAAAAATTGCATGGGTCAGCTATTATAAACACCAAAGCTACATAATATAATACAATAGAACAATCAGACGTTCTTATTAATAGTTTTTCGCCAAGCAAACAAGTTAAAGTTTAATTAGTGATTATGTAACTTAAATAAATACTTAATTACTTGAATAAGTAATTTTGATTGTAAGAACTTATGCGCGTTTCGTTACATATATTTAAAGTTTAATTTAAAATATTATTGGTATATAAAAAAACTCTTTATTCCAGTACAGCGCTTTCGTCAAATACAGTCATTGTATCGTATTATTTCCGATGTACAAATTGATATTAAAGGACAAGTTAAAATCAATGGTAACAAGGACTCTTTCGATCTTTTCAGACAGGCAATGAATACTGATGTCACCTTTGATAATGGGACAGAAAAAAATCGAACCTGATTAAAAATATCTTTAACTGAAATGATAGTTTCATAAAAAATACACAACTTTACTAAATAAAAACCAGCAATGATACATAAAATTAAAATCAGCTGTCGCGCGGGTCAATGATCAACTGATCAACGAAAGCACGGGCGCCTCGCGCGTTGTTCATTGTCCCGGGAGTTCGAGCACCAGCTGATTTTAAGTTAATACACACATACATCACGCCTTATTCCCATAGGCAGAGAGATCGGCTTTCATGCGTTCTCTCTACGTGCCCAAACCATCTAAGCATATCTTTCTCAATTTTAGTTACTTTTAGAAACCATAACAGGCAAAATACCTATTAGCACCTGATCAGCAATTCAATTCTTATGGTTTCTACACAGCATCGTACCGGAGGACAACTCTCTTTGCATGATGATACGTATTTGCTTTTTGGTAGATAACTAGCCAAGGCTGAAGCCTCCCACCAGTCAAGGCTCAGGCAAATTCGAACCCGTGGCCTCTACCAGCAATATGAGTACTCGCACCACTGTGCCAGCGAAGCAGTAAGAAAACACTTTCATACCGTATCTTTTTCGTCCAATAATGATCTAAATTACCAAATTTTATACTTTAAAGTTAAAATCAAAGATTAAAATCGTAGTGCTGGTCGTCTTCCGAGACACGCCGGCATCAACGACATCATCAGAAGGACTCTTGTCACCATTAACGTGCCGGCTATTCTCGAGCCGAATGGAATTGCACGTGATGATGGTAAAAGACCTGATGGTATGTCTTTGATGTCTTGGAAAAAAGGAAGGTCGTTGGTGTGGGATGCTACATGTGTTGTTACGCTTGCACCATCTCACATTGACGCTACCTCCAAATCAGCGGGAGCGGCGGCGTCATTAGCTGAAAACGCCAAGAGGCGCAAATATGAGAGCCTTGCTTCAGAATACATATTTGTGCCTTTTGGCGTGGAGACATTGGGACCGTGGGGAAGTTTTTTGAAAGAAATTTCATCTCACTTAGTTGATGTCACCCGTGACCCTAATGCCGGGTGGTACTTCGGACAGCGTATAAGTATCGCTGTCCAAAGAGGTAACGCTGCCAGCCTTATGGGCACCCATCCATTTGCTTCTGATGGCGCATTTTAATTACTTTTATCTTTTCTGTATTAATGTTAAGGTTCGATATGATGTTATCATGGGTAATTGTATATAATAAAATTTAATTGATAATTTCGAAATCAAAGATTGTGTTGACCCGTATTACTATTTCGTGATGACGATTGATAATTATTACATCCTTAAAGTTGTATAGCCACATACCGTAGTTTTTTATTCTTAGCTCCAACTAGACTAACGACGCGAGTGTGGGGAGGCGTCTGTCAGTGACGTAATTGTTTGAACACATTTGTGAGTCAAGGTGAATGAGATAAGCGAACGAATTTTATTTCGGCATAACTTTTTATTGCATTATCGTAAAACATACTAAAATTATCTTTAACTGGGTAATTAATCAACACCTTTGTTTCCTAGTTTTATCGAACTGCTTAATATATAATGCATTTTATCTAACCTAATAAAGAGGATACTTTTGCGTTTTGTATGTATGTTTTCACACAATAACTACTGGACCGATTTCAAAAATTATTTCACCATTACAAAGCTGCATTTTCACTGAGCGACATAGGTTATATTTTTTTTTTAAATAGGGATCCCTAAGAAAAAGGCATTAATGCAACCCAAGTTGTGAAAAAAAATCACGTTCGCTGCGGAAACTATCAAAGATAGAACAAAATGTTATAAAATATTTTAGAATGTATTGATATCTACAAATAAGTCTGCAATACCATATGTCCAACTACTGTATTTAAGCCACTATAAAAACTTTTTTGCATTTTAAAAGTTAATAAAAGTACCGACATTAACAAAACCGTATTATTCACGCCGTACTTATCACGTATTAATCCTTATCCTATTAAATTATTAAAATCGGAAATTCGTCTTTTCCAAGCCCACGCGATCGGTATCTACGTGGGTGAGGCCACGGGGTATTGCTAGTATATCTATATATACATATGAATGTTTCTGTATTTTTTATTTACGTAAATTTAAGTCTAAGTACAGAACTCACTATTATAAATGCGATAATTACTATTAGTAATTCCCGTCACATCGGACTATGAGAGTGAAGGAATAAAGAGTGTCCTTGTGTACTATGCCTGCCAATCCGCAGTAGAACAGCGTGGTGGGTCTATGCTCTAAAAACCCTCGCTCCGCAGAGTGAGGAGACCTGTGCCCAGCTGTGGGACGTTAATGGGCTGCTTACTTACTTAAACTAGCTTTCAACCGCATAGTTGTCGATTCTTTGGAAATATGAAGAACCCATGTCTACATCGCGTAAGGAATAGTTTGGCGTCTTAAAAGTAGAATCAGCCGAATAATTTTAAAAACCTCGGTCGGTTTTTTGCTTGAATGATCTAATTCCGTGGATAAAAGGGGAAACCCCTTCATATTAAGCGTCTACATCGGGGAAAAAAAAGTGGAAATAAGTCTTTATTAGTGAACGTGTACGTCGCGTAAGGACTACATGTGTCGAATTTCAAGTTAATCTGACTTGTAGTATCATAGATTTCGCAGTCGAGTAAGGGCAGGTCAATAGATTTGACAGTTGTTATGATTTGCAACTTGTATTTTTTATTGCACGTTCGTATAAATTAAATTCGTTTTTTGGAAAAAATAGAGTTTATAATAACCGTTCAATCATTTAATTTCAAAAATTATTGGTACCCTTGTTATATTAAATAACACTTTCACATTTTATGGACGACAACGTACACTCGAAGAAAATGAAAATAAAAATGCTTTCCTGTTAGGTATATGCAATACGTAAATATTTACGAAAACATCAAATATAAATATGTGTTTTCATAATATTTTATTTATATACTGTTTATTGTAGATCATGCGAAACTGACAAAAGTATATCATAAAAAGCAAATCTACAAAAAGGCGGTCTTATCGTTAATCAGCGATTTCTTCTTTTATATATTAGATAGATTCGTTATCCAATCCATATATCGACATCCAATTATTTACACATACATACATACTTTAACAATAGGTTATAGTAGGTATAACTACTGTTCAAATACTTCCAAATGTTTCTGGACGGAAGTAAATTATGAAGGTCATTTAGTTATCAATTTACTGTATCGTATTACTTAACACTAGCTATGTTTGCTTCTTTGCTTTAGTTTAATACAAATTTTTAATGCTATTACATATTACTAATGTACCCTGCGGTATCACCCGAATAGTTCCCGATTTCGTGACAATATGGGCATTCATCATATTATTTATCACTTCATCAATATCGGTCAATCCATTTGGGAAGACTTTAATTACACGCACCCGTAAAGAAAAATTATATTTCTCTAATTCGTTGTAGACAATAACTAACAATACAAGAAATAACTGCAAGGGTAAATCTCGCTATACGAAGGAAGAAAAAAAAGCCATTATTCCCGTGGTCAAAAAAACATTTCATCTCTATTTTACTACTAAATGATATGTTTCCATTTAATATTTCACAACCAAACATACTTACGTATTTTCTTTTAACTTCAAAGGACACCAGTAAACATTATAAAACTATCATCGCAGCTAAAATTTGGAAAATACGTAATTCGAATTTACAAATAGCCTTTCATATAATTAGGAATATTTAATTTTAAAAAAAGTTTCCTCTAAATCCCCTCAACTGGCATAAAATTAAGGTAGTCTGCCAACTCAAAGGAAAGCTGCTTTATATTATATAAAGTTTATTAAAAGACTGCAGATATATTTTAGGTAAATCTTCGTACAAACGTCTAAAAATATAAAATAAGAATAAAGATTTACCTACGTCAAAAATATATGTAATTTTAAAGCTTCCGGCCAATATACTTAAAGAAATTATAATTTAATATAAAAATCATTTGGAAATTAATAATATATAAACTTCTTTTAAATTTCGCGTGAATATAATAAAATTTTTAGGCCTATTTACCGAATTATTAACCTCTAAAAATTTACACAAATAACAGCCGGAAGTATACTACTTTTGTAAATATCACAAAAATATAGAACATCGTACAATTTCAATATGCATAAATACGAAAATAAGAGATATTTATTGCTTTTAATGTGATTATAATAATATAAGAGGAAATGAAACTCACTTTTATGCATAAGACGAAACGCTGCAGACGCCAAGAGAATACAATACAAACTAAGAAGTAAAAATTGGACGGCGAAAAAAAATTGAATGTCAATTATCATTTATAACCCCGTTTTAAAAGATGCCACTTAAACCATCTAAACTGTAAGCATTATATATACAATGTAATTTTTCCGTACTATACGTTGCAAGTTTTCCTAAGTGTAAACAGATGGTGCTTTTGAATTAGTTGACTTTCACATACAAGATGTCGCTGTATGTTGTAAAGGTGCAGAACCCAGAGCGGAAATATAAATGATTAAGGTAATTCGGGCTCACAGAAGCTGCATTAAGTAATAATATTTTTAATTTACGACATCGACTTAATGCCATTTGATTTTAAATGATTTTGAAATCAAAATAAGCATTAAGAACGTAACTTTCTGAATATGCTAATAATACGTAAATTTATTGCTTTTAAACATTAACAATAACATCAAAATGCTATGTCATAAATTCTTTAATTGACGTAAAAACAAATAAGGAATTTTGTGTTTTCACTAACATCTGATAAGCACATTATTTGTTGTAAATATTGTGCCATAAATTAAATACGCATTTTTCATTTAGGGGCTTAATTTTTAAAATCCTATAGTTTTTATGTAATCTTATCCCTAAATTGATTATTATGTAGCTATAATATATACTCTGTTATCGTCATAATATAGGTTGTACGTTCTATGACTTTTGCCGATTACATTAATGAGATAATAGAAATTATTATTAAACAATAAATATAGAGTAACTACTAAGTAACCACTAACCAGTGTATAGGTATTCTCTAAGGATATCATAGAGTACTCTTACATTTTGACGTTACATATAAGACAACAAATGTACTAAGTACTTCATGAATCATGTATGTCCTACTCAACACTGTTACCTCCTAAATTTCCTGATTCGTAATCTCTAATTAACAGAACATTATATAGTTTAGTAACTATACCTCATTTGTGTACTGAAAGGCTAGACTATTAAAGACTAGACATGAATCAAGGAAGAGGGAATGCATGTCCAGAAGAAGTTGTAACTGAATGTGTCCGATACATACTATATTGTGAAGGCAGTAAAAGGCCATTAAAAGTTAGTGATATCGAGAAACATGTTAATAAGGTGTGCCAGATACCTCATGATAAGAATGCTGTGTTGGAAATGGCCAAAAATCATTTGAAACAAGTAAATTTTAAACTAAAATTCATAAATAATATGTTTATAATTTCTAGATTACATTTAACAGTCTTTCTGGCGGAATGATGCTAGATCTCTCTTAATCCTTGATTTGGTTCCCTGCAGAACAAGTTTAGGAAACCATATTTAACATTGGGCAATAAAAACATTTTCTGTATTTTGTATATTGCCTCCTTGATCGGTCAGTTTGAAAAATGGTATTTTTAAATATAACAACAAAGTATGAGTTTCAAATTATACCAGTTCTTTCAACTCAATTATTTTTAAAATCTACTAGAATACCGTTTGACTACTGATGGGACTACTTTCCGATATGACTGGAGAAAGATTAGGTGCAGAACTGATGGCTTAATGTTCTCACTGAGTCAAGGTGGGTGGTGCATACCACCAACTTTCGAACTTCGGGCAAATACTGAGATTCATATTGAAATATTGAGAGATTTATTTAATGCATATCCATTTTACAGGTTTATGGATACAAATTAGTGAAACTTGAAAGTAAAGGTGCACAGTATTTAGTTGTATTGAATGACCCCTGTGAATCTTTATTATCATCATATACAAACCCAAAACATCGCCAGTTGTTAATTGCAGCTCTTATTCATATATTTATGCAGGGAGGCAATGTCAGAGATAGTAAGTTGTATATTAGTTTTATATTTATGTCTACAAATGTCCTATATGTATTCCATATTTAATCCTTCAAGTAGCCTTACAGCACTTTTAAGTTTGATATATCTGTTCATGGTTCATGTATTGATGATACTGATGACATTAATAGGTAATTCACCTCAAAATGTGAGTGAGGAAGCCTGTGCCCATTTGTGGGACATTAATGGGGGACATTAACTTACATTTTTTTAATGCGATTTGAGAAGTTATGAGGTTTCAGTCGCACTCTATGAGATTTAATCCATCAGCAGTAATAAAAAGTATTTTAAATTTATTGATATTTCTTAATTTTTTACATTCTCTGAGTAAAGATAAGAATACTCAAACTTAGAATTTTTTTCTGTCCAATAAATGACCAAATTATCTGGTCTATTGTCTCCTGACTAAATTTCGGCCACAGTGGCTAATCTGATTCAACTGATGTTACATTGCACAAGTGTATGCGAAACTTTTGGACAATCTCTTAATACAAATTTTCAATCGCACTTTTTTAATTCATCTGACCTGGGACTCTAATCTATGTTTGTAGCTGAACAAGCTGACCTCTAGACCTATGACCAAATACTATTCAAGTCTATATTGTTTTTATATCACAAAATTTATTGTGGTGAATTAGATTTTTTCTTATATTTCAGCTGATTTGTGGGATTTCTTAGTGAGGGCAAAATTAATGGAGGAAAATTGTCAAACAACCAAGAAGTTACTGGCAACTGTATTTACAAAACAGATGTATTTGGAATACAATAAGGTAATAGAAACAGTTTGAATTTTACATAGCATATTTGTATATTATTATGTAAATAAATAGATTTATATTTCTCTTTTCTCTGATAGTCTCCTTATATGCTGGCTTGTCTTGAAGTTATTTAAAAAACACCACTGCTGGGTACAGGTCTCTGCACATATGGAGAGGGTTATAGAGCATAGACCCTCCATGCTGTTTTGCACTGCTGGTTCGCAAGCTAGAAAAGATCATTAAATAGCACTAAGACCACCTCCTTATAGCCCAGGCAAATTAGATTGTGTCTGCTGTTGAATTAATATATTAATGTCAATTTTTCTTTGGGGATTGTTAGTGAGGGGGTCACCAAGAGCTTAAATTTTGACCTTCCAGATCTGCACCCTGTTGCATCATCCTGGATTTAAGGGTGATTTTTTGTTTCTTCAAAAACTTGCTTGTTGACTATAATCGAGTATAAAATACTTATTATGTATGGCCTAATTGTATATATATAAATGTATATAAATAGGTCTGTATGTATATACTTATTACAGTATACTTTTTTATTATTACAGATTTTTTTATTATTTTCCTTCATGTTAGTTATTTAACTTCTTTTTGGAATATAAAGTATGTACAAGTTTAAAGTTTACTGTTAAGTTTACATTGTACCAATATTGCATGTCAACAAGTACACCCCTATGTCAAAGGGAGGAAGAGATCTCTTTTAAAAGTCCTTTGTACAACGTTTTACTTATTTTGTTTTATATATCCTTACAGTTGGTGCAAAATGAGCAACAGCCCAAGTTTGAATTTAGATGGGGTCAGAGGGCAGAAGAGGAGTTTCCCAAAACGTTAATATTGAATAAAATGGCTCAAGTAAGTTTCTTTTTACATTTTTTCTTCTTCTATTTTGCTTTCAGGTGTGAAAAGACACAAATAATTTCACTTTTTTTCACGCTGTTCCTATATTGATAATTAAGAATAAAATTACAATAGCAACTTCTTGTGACCGTCTTTTAAGCATAATACCTTTATTATCATTCTTTATCGAATATTTTTATATTAATATTATAAATGTAAACATAACTCTGTTTGTTGAAAAACTACTGAATCGATTCAAATTAAATTTGGTACACAGATAACCTACAGCATCAAAAGGGACAAAAAGCTCTTTGCAGTTAATAATATATTAAAAAATGCTGCCAAAATGCGCTACAACACGCGGCCAAAGTCTCAGGCATAATTAGTTAATTGTATAAAAAAAACAAACAAAAAAATGTATTTGTGTTTGTGTATATATGTAGATGTGTATTTGTGCATGTGTGCGTTCGTATGTAGACGGCTGGCGTGAGTTTGTCTTTATATGTTATTCAAGTTATCAATCAATATCCTCATAAAAACACTTGAGGCCCTAAAATTTCATGCTCTGAAACCCCTTTCCCCAATTGTGGGCGCCTTTTTTACACTGAGAAATTCTGTAGCTAACGGAACCCTCTTCATCTGTTAGTGGAACACAAGAGGATCAGATTCCTCCCAGGTGCCTCCGTTGAATCCAACTAAGAGTAAGGCTTAGTAGTGGGACCTTTATAAACTGTTAATACTTTTTAACAGGAATCTAAGCCTGTAAGTAGAATCAGGATGAGCTGCAGCGAACCAGACTGAGTAATTTCCAAAATTGTATAACACGTTTACTATAAGTTTGGACCTGCCGTCGATGACGTCACTGCGACGCATGGGTACGGTGTGCAAAAAAGCATAATTAAGAATATTTAGGTATATAATAATGTTGTGTCAATATGACGTTTGTTGTGACGTTTCAAACGCTTTTTACAAATGAGGTGGTCACAGGCCGACTCAAATAATGAAATATATATATATATATATATATATATGTTGTTTCCGTAACAGATTTTTTTATTTCAATATGCTGTGTTTGTTTTAATTATTGAAAACCGAACTCGACTTTATACAGTGCGTATGATGCCTATTTTATTGATGACGACTAGGAAATTAATTACGTTTTCACATAAAAACTACTGGACCGATTACGAAAATTTTATTTATTTAATACATCAAGCTACATTTTCTCTGAGCGACACAGGCTATATTACTTTCTCAAAAAAAAATAAGGATCCCTCATAAAAATTCAAATATAACCCAAGGTGTAAATTTGTACAATCACAAAATCGACGTACCCTTATTTTGTTTCATTTTGATTGTGATATTTTAAAATTTATTATGTATGGAATTTCAGTATTTTTTTTTTCTGTATTTTGTTATGTGTTACACTCCATTTACTTGTAAATTTAAATTGTAAACTGGGATAAGTACCTTTGAGTAATAAAAAAAATGTATCGGTGACAAAGATGCGAACCGTACGACAGGACGAATAAGGCGAACTGGACGAGGCTTCACATTCCAGAGGGGTCCAATCTTTTAGTGACGGAGTATTATATGTATGTTTTGTATTATTTCAGGCTTTTGAAAAGTCTCCAAGTTACTGGATGGTCCAATACAGAGCTGCAGGTGGGAATGCTAACAATAGTCAATAAATATAATTTTCTTTTTGTAATCATTTTAAATCTTTTCAATCCTTACATAGCATAACACAAAGTCCTACGCAACCATTCCCTTCCCCATAAGCTCATAGAAGTTATGTCCAATTTAGTTATTAGTACCGGACTACATGTATGACCTACCCAACACACACACCTGCATATTAAGCGGAACACAAAATAAATAAACATTTTAACAAAAATAGAACCGCCTTCAAAACAGACTTACAAATATATTAAAATGCTCTAAAAAGTAAGAAATAATTGCGTATTCTTTTATAGTGTTCTTCGTATTCTTATATTCGGAGTCGATGTCAGCCAAGGCAGATGTTACCCGCGTGTCCACTTGGCAGCTCCCGCATCTCTCCCACCTGTAGCTATACATGTAGGCACCTCGGCAGACACCGACCCTAAATATAAGAATACCAAGAACTTTATAGAAGAATACGCAATTATTTTTTACTTTTTAGAGCATATTAA
Organism: Elymnias hypermnestra; assembly: GCA_015832385.1. Taxonomy (NCBI): domain Eukaryota; kingdom Metazoa; phylum Arthropoda; class Insecta; order Lepidoptera; family Nymphalidae; genus Elymnias; species Elymnias hypermnestra. The sequence continues at coordinate 1,391,736 of JACTOM010000445.1, read as the reverse complement.
TATATTTATAGGTCGGTTTTGCAGGCGGTTCTTTTTTTGTTAAAATTTTTATTTATTTTTTTATTTTTACGTTATTATTACGTTATTGAAGTAAACGTGTTGCAATGCAGCAACAAACGTAAGCTCATTGCTATTTGATTACAGACACATATATTTTCTCCCTTAAACCGCACCCTTACTGTAAGCCGTTGAGGAGATCCATTGATCTTCATATTTAACTACGACTAGCACTTGACCATACCGAAGTTACGGCAGGCAACTCAAATATCTGGATAGCCTATAGAAGATTCTGCCGAGTATCGTTCATTTGCTCCTAAGAATTGAAGAGTTCCGTCACTTTGTCATGGATTCCATCATCAGAACCTAACCAAACTATCACAAAACAACCCTTGAAGTATATCCTTTCCAATACAAAAAGAATCATCGAAATCGGTTGGCGTGATCTTGAGTTATTCGTCCATTTGTCGAGCACATGCTTAATGCAAATTTAACACGTATCCGGTTTTCTCATGGATGTCATCATCAGAACTAGATTTTTTAAAAATGGGGCCCTATGACGAGCACCACCTTTCATTAAAAAAAATCATCAAGATCGGTCCACACAGTCGGGAGATATGAGGTAACAAACATAAAAAAATACATACGAATTGATAACCTCCTCCTTTTTTTGAAGTCGGTTAAAAAGGCCATGATTTATAAAATATGGTTTTATTTTAAAATCTACTTACTCTACTTCTTTTGTTGTTTAAAGTTTCATTTGTTTTAATTAAAATGAGATCACATTTGAATTTGTGAAAAATGGTACATTTTTGAACTTTTATGTAACCGGGAAATGTGAAAATTAATGTTAAAATAACAATTTATTAAATTAGAAAAATAGTGATTAATATCGCGTATTTTCTCCACGTGCTCTTATCAAAGTTGCTACCCGCCTAGGCATAATGAGAAAGATGTTATTGATGGTCTCCGCCATTCCTCAACTACGGCGATTCGCAGTTCACCCACGTTGACAGGAGCTGGAATTCTGGACTTAACTTTTCTTTTCAGCAAGTCCCAAACGTGCTCTATTGGATTCATATCCGGTGATCTCGCCGGCCACTCCATAACAGTGATATTCATATCATTAAGATATGCTTTAGTTACCCGAGCAACATGGGACCGAGCATTATCCTGCATAAAAACAAAATCGTCACCGATGTATGGGGCAAACGGTATAACATTTTCTTCTAAAACTTCTCTGATATACTGTCTGCAGTCAGACTCTCTCTGTCAATCACTACCAAGTCTGTGCAAGCTCCCAAACAAATGCCCACCCAAACCATTATTGATCCACCACCGTATGCAACTAGTTTCAAAATTTGTCTGAATGTATGTCTTATGTCAGTGGTTAAAAATATAGCTTGTGTTTAAATGTACAGAGAAGTGTGGAAGTAGAAAATAAAAGGTCTTTTATTTATTTACACATAGTGGTTTCCTGTCGAAAGAAGTCTACGGATGTGTTGCGTCACCATGGCTGTTCAACCTATTCATGGATAATTGTTTAACAGATTTAAAAGAAAGTATGTATGGGTTGAGAATGAATGAATTACTCATCAAATGTTTACTCATATCTCATGATCACATAGTACTTTCATTATCTGCAAATGAGCTACAGGAGATGGTAGACATTATGAATGAAGCTTTGAAAAGGAAAGAAATGAAAGTGAATGTAAACAAAACAGAAGTTATGCTTTTTGAAAGAGATGAATCTGTGATGAATGGCAATATATTTATAGATGGGGAACAAGTAGAAGAGGTGAAAGAATTTGTATACTTGGGATCTAAATTTATTAAAGATGGAACATGTGAAAATGATATTTGAAGCAAAGTGAATGCAGCGAATATGGTAAATGGTGCTCTGCACGCCTTTATGAATAGCCAGATAGTATCTCAAAGGGCCAAACAGGCTGTGCATGCAGGAATGTTGGTACCAACACTTATGTATGGTAGTGAAAGTTAGGTACGACAGAAGAATCACAAAATTAAAATAAATACAGCAGCGTTGAGAAATATAAGTGGGTTGAAACTGAGTGACAGAGTAAGAAATGATGTGTTAAAGAATGTCGTGATATAAAAGAAGACGTAGTGACTAAAATTAAGAAGGATATACTTAGATAGTTTGGGTACGTATAGATAAGGTATAAAAAGAGACTGACAAAAAGTATTTACGAGTAAAAGTTTCTGGACAAAATCCAGGGCATTTTAAATAAGGACCAGATCAAGAGTACGCCAAACCGACGAAATTGTAAGAAAGGTTAATGAGAATGAAAGAAGCGAAGGAGATATGCAAGGATCTTGGCAAGTGGAAGGACTCGGTGTCTGCCTACCCCTATGGGAATGAGGCGTGATGCTTTGTATGTATGTATTTGAAAATGTACCTTAAATTAAGTATCTCAAAGTTTTTTTTATCTTCAGTTATCAAAATGGCGAGAAATTAAACTAAAGAGTTCCTACAAAATAGCTCGTTTCATTTGTAGTGGGACTTTGTACTGGCTCAGTGCAAAAACTACTACAACCTTATTTAAAAATCGTATCCTTACCAACGCTAGATACACTGGAATTAATACTTATTTGTTTTTTGGGGTTGCCAAACAAAGGCAATTATTTAGGCAATAAAATAACAGACACTGAATCTCTGCTTGAAAAAGAAGCAGCAAATAACTACCAAAGTATTTTTTTATTATATGTTCGTATATAGGTAAAAAGCAATTACAATGAAGATTGTTTTATTGTTAAAAAGGTACTCATCCATTTTATAAAGACAAAATTTTTGGTTAGTTTAAATAAATAAATCTTTATTTAAAGGTATTATTTAAAAAATTATTTATATTATTTTTCTGTATTTAAAGATATATATATCCATCTATTTGTTTGGTCAAAAAGAAATAATTTTAAATACAATTTTGTCAACAACATACTTAAGGTTTGAGTTAGGGTCATAGTTTCTACCATAGGTAATAGCTAACATTTTTACTGTCACGTATCATATATCGAAGTTGTCAAATATCAATATTTATAAAGACAAAATTATCTGTGACTATTTCGACCACGAGCTAACATTGGTGCCTCGATCGGGGAAATACCATCATTAAAGCTGACTACAGAACAAGAGCATAAGCAATCGTAGCATTCAAGCATGTCACAACTATTTGTGAACATATTTAAGTCTTGCAAATCTAGTAAAAATAAATGATTATCTAAACGTTGGCATTGTTATAATAAAATTTTCCTAGATTATATAACATTGAATATCCTAAGGAATCATAAATTTATATATTCAGCGCAATAATTTATACATATCTTATAAATTAAAAGAAGACTAGGTACTTAATACGTTTATTTATCCATAACAACTCAAAATGGCAGCAATATTTAAAATAGGCATGACAATGACGTATGAAATGTCGAACGTGACTTAGTGACTGTTCGCGTGCGCGGCGTCTCTGCGACTGCTCCAGTGTGACCAGCTAGCAACCAGTGTGGCCAGCTACAAACTGGGGTGGCCCTCTACAAATCGGTGTGACGTTTCTAACACATAAGAATAACGTGTATAATATTTCCCAAAAGTTCGTTGTAGTAATAACGTGATATTTATCCATAGATTTAGAGTACAAGATTTTATACTAAATTTATCTATTTACCTATGTTACAAGAGGCGTTCACATGAGTAATCCCATTGAAATTTTAAAAGGCAAAAATTTTTAATAATATAATTTTTTTAAGCTGAATTGGGAAAATGTTAGAAAATTACGACCTTAATTTACCTTTTTATATACGATACATTCTATAATAGTAATAAAAAATGTGTTGTTTATTTCACTCGTGACTAGCTGCTAAAGTTATGCATTTGTGACAACTTGAAGAATTTATTATAATTCTAAGTTCTAACCCTTTTCTTAAACCAAGTTGAACATGAGGTCAAGACCAAAAACTTTATAAAAATAAAATTGTCTTTGACAGCGGGAAAAACTAAGAAATGTTAACTAAAAAAGAATATTCCATACAACACACTGCTTTATTCCGTATAGATAAAGTTGAAATTTTTATGTGGATGTTTATTTCCTATTAAATAGCAAATTACGTATTGAAATGAAAGTGATTACTGATTAGTAATATAAGGGTTTCGAATACGTTATAGGATTCAGTCAAATATTGTTTGTGTAGTTGCTATTTTGTTGTTAGTATTCGAAAAGGAAATTGTATCGGAACGGAAAGGGTAAGTTTTATTTAAGATTATTGTGACTGTAAATTATAAAGTTTGATAATCTATTAATACAAACGAATAATTTTACAGCCATGTTTTCACGACCAGCTGCCTTCCAAGACTTTCTTTCACGCAATAATCATATTGACGATATTTATGATGCGATGGCTAAAGATGATTTGTCAGAAGTGGTTGTAAAAGCACTAGAAGTTCTTAGAAGGACAAATAACTTACCTCCTTTACCCATTACTCGAAAGTCTGCAAATATTTCAGTACAATTCCGTGTTGCAGGAAATGAGGCTTACAAGATTGGTTTATACCAGAGGGCATTGATATGTTATAACCAAGCATTACTCTTAGCTCCAAAAAATTCAAGAGAAATGAAACTAGCCTTTAGTAATAGGTCCGCCTTATTTCTTCATTTAAAATTGTACAATGCGTGTAATGTAGATATTGAAATTTGCTTAACCACTGAATGCCCAGCTGAAATTCTTACAAAGTTATTGAAACGTAAAGAAATCATTAAACCATATCTTGAAATTGAGAAACTGGGGAGAAGTTTATTAGTCCATGCTGCTGATAATTGTATAAATTTAAATTCAATGTCACAAAACTCTGTGATAAATTGTGCAAGTTCTGATGTTAAATTTGTTGGATCAGATATGCCAAAAATTATTGCTTCCAAAGATATAAAATCTGGTACAGCTCTTGCAGTAGAGGAAGCCTTTACAAGTTATACTGATACGAAAAATGACAACTTTTCATGTCACTTTTGTCAAAAAAAATCATTCAATTTAATACCTTGCGATGGTTGTTGTTATGCACTGTTTTGCGATGAAGAATGTAAAAGCAGGTGCATAAGTGAATTCCATGAAATTGAATGTAAAATAATGGATGCTATGAAGATTACATGTTTTGGTCCTATGCCAAATTTAATGGTAAAAGCAAGTTTAAAATTAAAAATGAAATGTAAAACTTGGAATAAGCTCATTGACGCTTCTTTTATTACTGGAACAGAAAGAATAAAATCAAGCAGTCCTAAAGATATTTACAATGGAGATAAAATATTTTCTGTTTTGAGTTTCAAAGATGACAAACCGTTTATATATGGTGTATTGTATGATGCTTGCTTTGTTTGTGCTGCTATTTTACATTATCTTGATGGACTAATTCCATCATTTTTTCCTACTGATCCCAAAGAGAAACAACAAGCTTTAAGAGCATTAGGTAGAATTATGATGTTTTTATCAATTTATCAGATACCTCTTCACATAATTCAAGCACACACCTGTGTAAAAACAGATCAAAGTAATTACGGAATGGAGAATTATGGTATATTTCCATTTATTAGCAAATTAAAAAATTCTTCTAATCCAAATTCAGTATTGGTGAATATCAATAATAAATTGGTACTTTTTGCAATTCATTCAATTCGATGTGGGGAGGATATCACAGTTCCCTATGCGTAAGTAGTGTTTATATATTTTCTGTAATGAAATGAAATTTTACATTTGTCTTATTATCTTGAAGTCAAAACTTTTGCAGTTTTCACTTTTACCACATGTGAATTACACACAAGATTTTTTTTATTGCTGATTGGTTAGCAATTCATTCTTAATCATATTTGAATGTAATTGATGATAATAAGGAAACATGCGAACCAGGTAAGAGGTAGTTTACCTCTTATAGATTCTGCACAGTACTGTAACAGAATGCATGTTTTTTGGTTCATTGCAAACAGTATCTAATAATTTTAAATTTTTCAGATGGCACAGGTATGACAATGAGTGTGAGGGTGCAAGGAATGTCAAAACATTCCTGTTTCATGGTACAGTTGAGCAGAATCAAGACTATGGTGACAAACTTTCAAATGCACAGAAGAAATATTTCTCTAAACTAAATATAAATGCAATATCTGAAAAAGTAAAAAATATTGAAGTAACCAGTGTTTATCCAAAATTATTGGAAGCATTGGTAATGCTAAGTGACGTGCCGAACTCCAAGGAGTACATGCAAATTTATAAATATCTTCGTTGGTGCTTATTTTTCTTTGAAGTTGTAAAAAGTGATAACAACATACTTGACAATGTTGTGTAAACTATATTAAATATAGAATTCTTCCATTCTTCATCAATCTTCCATTCTTCCATTCAATCTTGAATACAACCAGATAAGAATGTAATGTGATTATTATTTTAATGATCTAAATATTAGCTTCTTAATTTTATATGCCACAAAGCGATACTGTTATATTTGATATCTTATGTAAAAAAACGCGTTTTTTTAATAAAAATTAAATATTTTTTTGATATTTTATTAATATTTAATATGGCAACATGCAAGTTCAGAACTCACAATTTTTGGATTAATTAATGATCACGAGTCAGCAACCTTTTTTTATAGAAGAGCCACAAATGTAATACAGATTATTTAATAAACGCAATTTATTCGATATAACAATAAATTACTTTCTAAAATATAATATATGGTAGCTCATATTTCTATGCTTGCAGGCCGCACCGTACTGACTTACAGGCCGTATACGGTCCCGTTTTAATGAAACTTGGGCTAAAGTATACTTCGTTGAGTGAATTTAGTCGGGTTCGTTGTTAATCAGATCAGTAGTAGCCAACTAGCGGACCGCAGATAGATGACCTCTGGGCTAAAATACACTTCACAGAGTGGATTTATGATAGATCGTTGTTTATTAGATCAGATACTACTAACATTTTTGTAATTGTATCGTAGCATAAAGGAGATAGGTGGGTGATTGTTTTTTTTTATTGCTGACAGTTTTAGTGCTTGACTATGATCTCACCTGATTGTAAGTGATAATACAGTCGTAAGATGTAAGCGCGATAATCTGGACAACATAGCATAAACAACCATTTACCAAATGGTTGTTTCCACGTAATATGTTCCTACTTCCAAATGTTCTTCCGATTCCAGCAATAAGAGGAAAAAACATAAAAGTTGGAAGATTTTATTTTACTTCAAAAAAAGGAGGAGGTTATCAATTCGTCTGTATTTTTTTTTATGTTTGTTATCTTATATCTCCTAACTAGGTGGACCGATCTTGATGATTTTTTTTTTAAATGAAAGCTGGAGCTCGTCATTGGGTCCCATTTTTTAAATCCAGTTCTAATCATGGCATCCATGAGAAAACCGGATAAGTGTTAAATTTTCATTAAGCATGTGCGCGACAAATGGACGAATAACTCAAGATCACGCCAACCGATTTCGATGATTCTTTTTTAATGGCAAAGGATATACTTCAAGGGTTGTTTTGTGATAGTTTGGTTAGGTTCAGATGACGGATTCCATGTCAGTGACGGAACTCTCAATTCTTAGGAGCAAATGAACGATACTCGACAGAATCTTTTATAGGCTATCCAGATATTTGAGTTGCCTACCGTAATTTCGGTATGGTCAAGTGCTAGTCGTAGTTAACTATGAAGATCAATGGAACTCCTCAAAGGGGTGCGGTTTAAGGCAGAAAATATGAGTGTCTGTAATCAAACAGCCATGAGCTTACGTTTGTTGCTGCATTGCAACACGTTTACTTCACATTCACTAAAAATCAAAAAATAAATATAAATTTTAACAAATAAAGAACCGCCTTCAAAACAGACTTACTAATATATTAATATGCGTATTATATTCGGAGTCGATGTCAGCCAAGGTGCCTACATATGTAGCTATATGTGGGGGAGACGCGGGAGCTGCCAAGTGGACACACGGGGAACATCTACCTTGGCTGACACCGACTCCGAATATAAGAATACGAAGAACATTATAGAAGAATACGTCACTTCTTACTTTTTAGAGCATATTAATATATTTATAAGTCTGTTTTGAAGGCGGTTCTTTTATTGTTAAATTTTTTATTTATTAATAAAAGCTTCCACCCGATTATCTTATGTTCGGAACAACAGCGAAATTATTAGTACTTAAGAAAGCTATAAAATAAGGAAATGAACAATTCATAATAAATATAACATACATTTATTATGAATCTGTGACTGAAATTGTCAACGTCATATTGAATTCGCATATTATCTATGGCATTTTAATGAACGTCAATATCAGATGTTTTAAAAGTACAATTCCGATCCGATAGCCGAATTTAAAGTTGACGAGTGTGGAGCGGAAGATTACCGCAAATAAATTTAAAATTTTCGACAAACTTGTGTCAAAATGTCTCAACAAGTAGCGGTGCCGCCGAAAGAACGATATATACCTAATGGACTTAAGTTCGCTTTTGGTGGTCTCGCCGGGTATAATCTTTATATGTCTTGTTTTTAAGATCAATGTCATTAACTTATTACCATAGGTTAACGTTCCGGTTCCGTAATCAGTCCCATTTTTGAAAATCACAAATTAGATCGTAGTATATTCGAGTGAAGAAATTAGATTCCAGTTACGACTTAGTATTTAAACGTCACACGAATTATGAACTATGTGTTAAAAGTTGATGACCTCGAGAATATTCGCTGTTATTTATAATAATTGTTATTGAGTATTATGTAATTCATTTTATGTCATATCTTCGTTAACTGGTTATCAATCGAAATATGAATAATTCTTCATTACCATTATTAACATCTGCATAGGATTTTATATAAAACATTAAACTTTTGGGTAAGGTACTCTGAAGTAGAGAGGATCATTTATATAATGAAATACATTTAATACAAAAGAATATATTTTTTTATTGTTGTATTTTTTGACTGTATTTTTTATTTACACTTATAAAATAAAAATATTGCATTTGAAAAAAGTATATGATACATGAACACATATGGTATATACAGTGAAAAAAGAATATGGTATATTGATTATAAAATACTACATTATACATGAATGTTATCACATACATTATACATATGGTATATGTATATATAAAATTTGCAAAATATCAATTATTTATATTCAACTATTAAACAAGATATCAAAATATTAAACTTTTTCCAGTACATATAGTATAATGAAGTACTTAAAGAAACTAATTTAAAGTTAAGATAAAAATTAAAATTTATAATTTAGACAAGATATTTCAAAATATTTTCAAATGCTTCTTTCATTTTAATATGTTTAAAAGATAGTTAATTGAATAAATGTCTAAACTCAAATTCATTCATTCATAAAAAAGCTAAACATAGCTTTTCTGAGGTTTTAATTAATGAAACTGATGGGAAAATATGGGACGTGCAAGCGGGATTTAGAAGAGGAATGGGATGTACGGATCAGGTATTTTCTTTACGGTGCTTAACTGAAAAATGTTTGGCTAAACACCAAAAAGTTTATTGCGCGTTCGTAGATTTAGAAAAGGCCTATGATCGAGTGGTGAGGAATGAGCTGTGGTCAACGTTATCTACGTATGGGGTGAGCGGTTGTCTGATCCAAGCATTGAAGTCTCTCTATGAGGGTTCTAGTGCCTGTGTCAGAATAAACGGAGCGTACACGGAGTGGTTTCCTGTCGAAAGAGGTGTTCGACAGGGATGTGTTGCGTCACCATGGCTGTTCAACCTTTTCATGGATAAATGTTTGACAGATTTAAAAGAATGTATGTATGGGTTAAGAATGAATGAATTACTCATCAAATGTTTACTCTACGCTGATGATCAAGTAATACTTGCGTCATCCGCTAACGAGCTTCAGGAGATGCTAAATATTATGAATGAAGCTTTGAAAGGGAAAGGAATGAAAGTGAATGTAAACAAAACGAAAGTTATGCTTTTTGAACGAGATGAATCTATGATGAATGGCAATATTTTGATAGATGGGGAACAAGTGGAAGAGGTGAAAGAATTTGTATACTTGGGATCTAAATTTACAAAAGATGGAACATGTGAAAGTGATATCGAAAGGAGAGTGAATGCAGGGAATATGGTAAATGGTGCTCTGCATGCTTTTATGAATAGCCAGATGGTGTCTCAAAGGGCTAGACTGGCAGTGCATGCTGGAGTGTTGGTGCCAACACTTATGTATGGTAGTGAAAGTTGGGTATGGCAGAAGAATCACAAAAGTAAAATAAATGCGGTAGAGATGAGAGCGTTGAGAAGCATGAGTGGATTAAAACTGAGTGACAGAGTAAGAAATAGTGTGATAAGAGAACGTTGTGGTATAAAAGAAGACGTAGTGACTAAAATTGAGAAAGGTATGCTTAGATGGTTTGGGCATGTAGAGAGAATGAATGAAAGGAGACTGACAAAAAGGATTTATGAGTCAAGAGTGAATGCGAAAGTTGGAAGGGGAAGACCGAGGCGAACGTTCCTGGACCAAATCCAGGACATTTTAAATAACGGCCAGGTCAAGAGTACTCTAAACCGACGAACTTGTATGAAAGATTTAATGAGATTGAAAGAAGCGAAGGAGATATGCAAGGATCGTGGCAAGTGGAAGGATGTTGTCTCTGCCTACCCCTATGGGAATAAGGCGTGATGCTATGTATGTATGTATGTTACTTAATAACACATATCTTAATGCATTAGCTTTATAAGCTATACAATTTTTTTCTAATTTCTCATCAGAAAATGTCAAATGTTTCAATAAAAGTTTCAATGCTTAACAAGGATGATTGAAAAAAGGTGAAACCTTCTCTAGATTATATAAAGTATTTTATTGAGATCTTTTAATAATATGTATAGGAACAAAAGCACTTTTTTATTTTTATAATGAAGCACTATAAAGTAATTTCCTTGATTTTCCTTATTTATATAGGTATTATATGTAATTTTTTTAATTGCTAACAAGTTCATTTTTTGACTGTTATGTCACCCGATGTTAAGTGATGATACAGTCTAAGATGGAAGCATTCTATCATAGTTAGGGGTAATTAACATTGTAAGGTTGCAGTAGAGGTAGGGTTGAACAAGCCTCCTACCAGTCCAGACTCAAATCAGAAAATACAATAAGCTAAATTGCTAAGGTGCAATTCCTGATAGAGCTATCAGGAATTGCACCCAAAACCTTTTTTAGCGAAGGGAGTACTCGTACCAATGTTGACACATTGTTGAGAGGCAGTAGAAATTTCCATTTTTTATTTCAGAATGGCGGCAACATGTGTTGTGCAGCCATTGGATTTAATCAAAACACGTATGCAATTGAGTGGAGGGGGAAGGACATCATTTGCTGTTGCTGGTGAAATTGTAGCTAGAGAAGGTTTCTTCTCGCTTTACACTGGACTATCAGCAGGTCTTCTTAGGCAAGCTACATACACCACAACGCGCCTTGGGATCTACAATTTATTGTTTGACTCCTATAAAGAGTGAGTATAGAATTACTGTTTTGCATTAGAAGCTGCTTATGTATTTACTAACTCTCAAACACATGCTAGTGTATTCACTTAAATGTCTACATACCACACAAATTCTCTATTAGCATAGTTATTCTAAATTGATTTTCTGCTAAGCTTTTCTCAATATTTGCCCAGAGTTGGGAAAAATATGGCAGTGTGATGCACACCCGTGCCTCGGAGAACACGTTAAGCCGTCGATCCTGTGCCTGGTCTCTCTCCTATTGTGTCGGATTACTGTCACATTGGACTATGAGAGTGAAGGCATGGATACTTGTGTACTATAGCTGCCAATCTGCAGTGGAACAGCGTGGTGGGTCTATGCTCTAATAACCCTCTCCCATATGAATGAGGAGGCCTGTGCCCAGCAGTGAGACTTTAATGGGCTGCTACTTACCTTACCTTTATAGTTATTAGGTTTAAATTATTGTTTGTTACTATGTTTTCTTTTCATAATACAATATTTGTTCACTCAATCTATTATTTTGTTCAAATTTTCAATCTTTAAAGAATGACTTTTTATACAGCCACTCAAGTTCAAATACATTTTTTTTTATTGTAGTGGATGATATTTGATGGTAATACAGTTTTTTGAAATAATATGAATTCTCTAATCATATTCTTATTAGTATTTGTGAAAAATTCTATAACATCTTTTGAAAGGTCATGTAAAAGGTTTATTTATAGGGTAGAATGTGATTAAAAAGGATAGATTTTAGAAAGTGGTTTACTAGATTATAATGTTCTTCTCATGTTTAATTTTAACAGTTACATATCAGTTAAAGAAAAAAATATCTGTTTTACAATTCATTTGTATTTTGAATTTTTTCGCATAAAGTAATAAATATTTAGTTTTGTTGTAGTTAAACATATATTTAGGTTATAATCTTAATATATACATAGAAACCAATCAATTTTTCTTATTACGAACTCTTTTGGTCTAAACTAGAAAATGCCCATAATTTTTGGATTCTATGAAATAGTTTAAGTTAAAAAGTTTTTTAATTCTTGTTCATTAATCTGGTCCAGCATTTTTGGAAATTAGCGAGAATAAACAGACATGGGGAATTATTAAAAAATGTATAGGTAGGTATTGTGGTAACATCAGTGTTTGATGAGTCTGTAAAAATTCCAATACATCATTCAAACGATTGTCTGTCCAATCATAAAGCGATTGCAGATAAAAATATCTTATCAAAATCGTTTTTAAAATAAATATAAAAGTGGGTTACGACTTTTACATCGCGTGATCGACGAAGTTAACTGATAAGGTTGAGTAGTAAGCGACACGGTTATATTATAAAAAAAATATCTTATTAATATTGTGTAAATCACGAAGCATTACAAAAGTTCTTTTTAAATACATGTTTTTGTACCACAACGTTTTCTTACGTTGTGGTATAAAAGAATAATAAGAGAACGTTGTGGTATAAAAGAAGACGTAGTGACTAAAATTGAGAAAGGTATGCTTAGATGGTTTGGGCATGTAGAAAGAATGAACGAAAGGAGACTGACAAAAAGGATTTATGAGTCAAGAGTGAATGCGAAAGTTGGAAGGGGAAGACCAAGGCGAACGTTCCTGGACCAAATCCAGGACATTTTAAATAACGGCCAGGTCAAGAGTACTCTAAACCGACGAACTTGTATGAAAGGTTTAATGAGAATGAAAGAAGCGAAGGAGATATGCAAGGATCGTGGCAAGTGGAAGGATGTTGTCTCTGCCTACCCCTATGGGAATGAGGCGTGATGCTATGTATGTATGTTTTTGAAAGTTGATAAATATATTTTGTGCATTTTCTTTTTTTAGTATTGACTGAGCTGTTATACTCGTATTTTCAATTCAAATTCTAAAATTCTTTATTCAAGTAGGCTATTACAACACTTTTGAATCAACTATTTTCAATGTGCGACTGATGATGATGGGAGGAATATAATAGTATGAGAGTTCCTTCGCGCCCTGTTCTGAGAAGAGTCAACAACAAATTAGATTCATTAAATTGCTAATATATCTTCCTTTTTCACTCCCTCTAAGTCTCGGAAATCGAAAGTTTTAGATTTGTATAAATATAAACAAAACTTAAAATTTAGTTTGCCAATTCAGAAGTTTCACTTCTGAATTTAACTTCTTTATTCTATTTAGATTAGAGTAATCCATTCACTTCCATGCTTTTTTATCCTTTAGGTAGCCCTTCAATTTTAGAATGAGTTATTTAACAGCTGTCCTTTAATAAAAGATTTAAACTTTTTAAGTAACCTTTTTCGAACTTCTGGGAGCTTATTATAGAACGTATACAGTTACAATGATAAAATTAACAACTCATTCAAGGGAATGAATTATTAATTTTATGCAGCCTTCTAGAATTTATAACAATTTCACTTTTTTTTCTCAAGTCATATAAGGTGTGTCCACTTTTTTTCGTAAAAGTCAACATTTTTATTGTCGCATAGCTAGTTTTCGTATATATGTTCGCAGTGAACTGTCATTATTTTAACTGTTCTGAATTTGTCCCTTTTATTTGGTGGTGGTTTAACAATATATTTCAACTATTTATACATTTACAAAACCATTAAAAAAGAAGTAGAAGACTATGTCGGTAGTTCCGATTAATAAAGTCCTATGTACAAAAACACACCTTTTTAGGGGAGCCTGTTGAAGTTAACTAACTGAAACTAACTTTAAATTGGTCTCCGGAACAGTATTGTAAATCTTACGTTATTAATAAGGACCAGCGATATGCAGGATGTACCTGCATAAAGATAATTGTCGTTGTCTGATACGAATAAATTCTCGTCCATTATATGCAACTGAACTTTGATCTGACGTGATAATGAAGTTGTATTGTGAATTGTGATAATAATATTCAAATGTGACGATTTTGTTGGGGCTTTTAAAGCTAACACTCCTTAAAGTTAGTCCTGGAAATTTCTAAATTCTGTAATAAATTACAGTGAGTTAAAACTATAACATAGCCACAAAGAATATATTTGTTCAAATCAAATAATATATTTATATATAAAAAAATGTATTCCTAATTAAAACAATATGTTTAAAATGTATTTTACTTGAGTGAATAAATATTATATTAACAACTAGCAGACCCGTCAGACTTCGTTCTGTCAAACAGATTTGGAATGTGGGGGATTTCAGTTTAACAGAAATTACAGCAGTACTAAATAAATACATTTTTGTGACTTCAATTTGGTCGGTATGTGACTATTCAATTGATTTTGAACTTTGTGCAGCGGTTATAAAGTGCAAATTGACTCTTTGACGTTAGGAACATTGCTTAGACAACAGCAAATACTTGTAATTTATTATGAACTTTATTGGATAGAAAAAAGGTCAAATTGACTCTACTTTTTAGTTAGAAAACGTTTGTATGGGAAAAGGGCTGTTTTTATAGTTTTCCCTTGCAATTATTTAAATTTTTCTCGCCGTAAAAACCATCCTTGGACTTCAACGAACATTAAAAAAAAAGAACTGTCAAAATTGATCCAGGCGTTGTTGAGTTATGCGCTTACCAACACATTTTGCGATTCATTTTTTTTTTATAGATTGAATATTTGGCCAACATATGTAAGGGAAAACGTGGACTATTTTTAGGGATTTAAAAAATTCCATATATTTGTACTAAATTTCATTAATGTATCGACGTTGGAAAGCGAACATTTAGTGACCCGCATATACAATAGTTTTTCTTCAGAACAGAGAATGGGTTGATAAAAATAATAAACTTTTACATGTATCGATTAAAGTTATCGTTTTTGGACACTATGTTTTAATTTTATCGCTAATCAGATTACTTTAGCGCCATTATCATAAACTTTGTTAACACAATATTTGGCGGGTTACTTCGTATTGGCTGTCTAGCGTCGATATATATATTTTTCCTAGTAAATAACCAACGTACGTTCATTATTCGTAATAATGACACTTTCTAAATCCACATCAGGATAATGAATACAATATTATATGAATTTATTCCACTTACTCGTTACCAGTATTCACTTTTAATCATGTAATAAATAAGATATGTTTTCAGTGCTATAATTACAAATGTATATTTATTTGAGGTACGAAGTTATATCGTCTTACTCATATTAAAAGCTTATAAGGTATTGTTTACAAACTTCGCCTTGCTTGTAGTAGTGGTGACCTTTGGGTATCGGAAGCGGGGTCCGTTGCCCAACAAAGAAAGGTCTCGCGAGGTGGTTGGTGGCTTGCCAGGTGCTCCAGGCAATCCACCTTCGGAGTAAGTTTTGGTCATTGATCGAGTTGGGCCTAAGCAGGCACAACGCTGGCGGGGTTGCGAATGTCTGTCAGTCGCGTTCTCGTGACCCCGTCTCCGAGTGATGTAGGAGCACCGCTGGGTTTTAGCCGGTATGAGTCCGGCATACCCTGGAACATCCTCCCTAGTATTCCAGTTATCTACGAGGATTTTCCAGCGTTAAAAAAATAAAAAAATTATTAGTGGTCTCAGTTTTCACTCTCCGTGGAATTAGGAAACTTAGGAGGTTTCGGCCTTGCTAGTCACTTTAAATTAAATGCTATAAAATTGCTTTCAGATACAACATTATTTCGAGACCATGAAGAAATAAATAAACTTTATATTAATGCGTTTGACTGTATTATCATGTTAGACAAGATATATAACGATGAAACTTCTATAAGATGTACAAATTACAGATATTCGCTTAATATACGTCAGGTTATTGGCTCAGATTTCATGGGCTTAGTTAACCAAGTAATAATTGCCCTTGATTTTGTTCTTTATGCAGTTTAACATCCTTTTTTTTAAAGAAAGATTGCTTAATGAAGTTAGGAACATGTTTAATATGCATTTAAGTAAATTTGTCTCACATATAAAGTTTTTAAACATTGTCGAACACACATTGTTGATTAAACATGCTATTGTTAAATCCACAGCTTGTTATTATTAGTCACAATACTTTGGCCAACCATAAAATGTATTATTTCATTGTTCTGTGTCAATAACATAAATCCCTCCTCAGGTTATGGAATCAAGGTCAATTGTGACATTCTCTAGAACGTTCAGGCTTACACCCTATAATAATATAACCTATCCTCAGAATTGAAGAAGAGTTTCCCATTTTTCTGATATCTGACTGATCTGAGTTTGTCTATAGATGCTCGGAAGTTCAAACTAAACACTATTGATGTCATGAAATGATGTAACAATGATACAATACTCTACTCGGCTCAGAACATGACAGTTAATCATGTCAATTACGAGTACGCTAAAATCGTTGTAATAGACTTGAAAATATTAGCTCGTTAAAGGAAAACGAATCAGAAAAAGATGGAATTTATTTTGTCATACGTTTTCAGATGTTTCTGGACGTGCCAGTTGCTTTTATCATATTACAGCAGCATCACTTAGAAGCCTAAACTCGATATACTGAATATGCCTCCTCTGGAATGTCCCATTCCTCAATTATCAGGAAATTCGGTGGTTAAGGCTAAGTAGCTAGCAGCTGCTGTTTCATACCTACCTTCCGATGGGAAGCCTGGCGCATAAGTTCTGTGTTTTATTTTTATGTACTAGCAGAACGATGCGAATAAACAATATGGTACCCTTACGTATCGCATGAGTCTTTCACAAAGGGTCGAAGCACTTTATGAGAAACTCATCGTCCTATGTGCTTTACGACTAAAGCACGCAGTTGAACGTGTCTGTTTACTTTTATATTTCTTGTCCAAAATTCCGCACGAGAATAGGGAGCACTATCAAAGGCATGTTTCTTCAAATGTAAGTTTAAGATATACGAAATAATGAAGGTATTTTAAATAGAAAGGAATAATATATTTCTGTATTGTGACATCTAATATTAATTTTTTTTAGACGCAATGCCGGCGCCACACCTGGTTTTGCTGTGAAAATGTTTTTGGGTATTGCGGCCGGATCTGTCGGCGCTTTTGTGGGTACGCCTGCTGAGGTAATGCGTAAAAGTCACTCGGTTTCTACAAAAATGTATAAATTTCAATTAATTTAATGCCTTATATCTTACTTACTATTTTGCCTCATTTGTCTAGTGGTTAGCATGTTCGACTACAGGCATGAGGTCCTGGGTTCGAGTCCCGGCTCGGGCCAATTCAAAATAGATTAAATCAAGTCAGTTTAAATCTTCCAAATAAAAGAAATGCTAAACATTTTTAATCTATGTATATTCAGAGTAATAACATTTAGCATTTTGGAGTGTTCAGAATTAGAAAATCTAACATTTTTATGTGTTCAGATTTAGAAGATTTTAAGCATTTTGTTGTCTATATTTAGAGGGAGAACATTTAGCTTTTTGATGTGTTCAGAATAAAAAGATTTAACCTTTTTATGTGTTTAAATTTAGAAGATTTTGAGCATTTTGTAGTCTATATTCAGAGTGAGAACATTTAACATTTACATGTGTCCAGAATTAGATGATCAAACATTGTTTAGTGTACAGATTTAGAATATTTTAAGCATTTTGTTGTCTATATTTAGAGAGAGAACATTTAGCTTTTTGATGTGTTCAGAATAAAAAGATTTAACCTTTTTATGTGTTTAAATTTAGAAGATTTTGAGCATTTTGTAGTCTATATTCAGAGTGAGAACATTTAGCTTTTTGATGTGTTCAGAATTAGAAGATCTAACATTTTTATGTGCTCAGCTTTAGAAGATTTTAAGCATTTTGTTGTCTATATATTTAGAGGGAGATCATTTAGCATTTTAATGTTCAGAATTAAAAGATTAGGCTCTGTTACATGTGTTGAAAATTACAGATAAGTTTAGGTTTAAGAATCTTTTAAGTTTAAGAAATAATGGTCTATTTCCATTTTTAGGTAGCCTTAATTCGAATGACTGCCGACGGACGGTTACCGAAGGAACAGCGCAGGAATTATAAGAATGTCATGGATGCGTTATTAAGGTAGTTAAATTTTAAATAAAATTATTTTTAGATTATAACTGACTTTGGATACAGACGTTTACTACACGCAGTGAGAGGATGCAGTTAGATCATCTTTTGGGGAACAAAGTTCTAATCATATCAAATATGTATTCAAATATTCTTTTATACCACTTGGGATTGTTCAATATATGGATTAAAAGCTAATTATATATATATTCTTTCGTAAGAGTTTATGGTTTTAGAGTATACCCACCATTGAAGACCACCCATATCCCAGAATTGCTCCATAGGTAGACACAAAGAGTCCTTAATAGTGCCTAGGAGCCGAAGCCGTATTTTTTAACAATAATTGACATATCTATCCATTGGGCCATCAGAACCTCAATCTATTGATTTTTTTCATATTATTTCTAATGAATAACTGATGATATCAAACAACGACCGTTGGACGGCTTTGCTTTATTGACTACTTGCTTCGTAAGCAGAGTTCCCGAATATGATTTTCGGTAGAGCAAATTTAGGATATGTTATTTTCTTGAGGTCTAGTCCTATGGTAGGCTTAGGCTGAAGTTTAAGAAAGCCCTATAGAACCAATAAAAGCTAAATATATCTCTTGCCAGATTAGCGGGGTATTATCTCATAATATATTATCACTTATAATTATATGAGATCATATTAAAACGCTTCTTGCATCATTTAGTAAATTGGTAAGAGAGAATTGTTAAATAAGTGCCTTAACGACAGTATTTGCAATGCTCTTTTTTGCTCTCACTCCCTTCTATATAAGAATAACGAAAGATGCAGATTTAAAAAAATGCTGTGTATTTGTTTTTTAGGATAGTACGAGAAGAGGGGGTATTAAAGCTCTGGCGAGGAGCTACTCCCACCGTTGGGCGAGCCATGGTCGTCAATGCTGCTCAACTTAGCACATACTCACAGGTAATATTTAATCACTCTTTTCAGTCATCCACTCATGCGTTGCATTTATCATTTTTCACTTAATTTTTACTACGAAGACAAACAATACTACATTGTGCATACAAGTGCGTACATATGGACGTGTGTGTGTGTGTGCGTGCTTGAGTGCGTGCATATTTGCGGGCGCGCGTGTGTAACACATCGTGTCTTTTCGCCTCACCAGCCGAGATCCCTATTTCAATTTCTGACATAACAGACATAGGGAATCGGATTTTCTAATTTTTCTACTAATGGAGTAGAATCAACCATAGCTATTTATCACTATACAAATTTCTAACTTTGGTGTGATGCTTTGATCTTAGATTGTATCTTCACATGAAGTCAAGCTCTAACATATTTCAGTAAAAAAAAAATATTTGCAGGCTAGAGAGATATTCGTGAAATACGTACCTGATGGTATTGCTCTTCATTTCTGTGCATCCATGGTGTCTGGTCTCGTCACCACCATAGCATCTATGCCCGTTGACATCATAAAGACACGGTGAGCATTCTAAGACTAATTTGATATATTGTAATCTAAATTAGGGAATGTTTATTGTAATTTATATAGAAGGTGTTACAAGACCGCTCCCGGTAACAAAAAATCGTACTTTTAAAATGTTTTATGATTTATGCTGCATCATGTTAGTACACAAAATGAAACGATAGTTTCATAAACAAAAAATACATTACTAAAAAAACCAGCAATTAAATACATAACCAAAATTAGCTGACGTTCGGGTCAACGAACGCACCGGCGCGGCGCGGTGTAATTTCGCACTTTCGCTCATTTTTGTCGTGTCTTTTAAACGCACACCGGCGCTGTTTTTTGATTTTGTGTTTCATGCGTAACTGTATTTTTTAAAAGTAAAGTAATATTATGTATTTATGAATATCTTCTCTTTTAGTTCTACTAACACGATGTAGAGTAAATAATGCTAATAAAACGTTTTAATAATATGATCGTTTTTTTTAAATCAGGATCGATTTTCTCCTGTATCATCAAAGGTGTCTTAGTCTTCATTTTCGAGAGCGATCTCCTACCACCTTGTATAAATGAAAATAAAAAATTAAATGAATCTGCTTTAAGTAACTACTCGTATTAATGTATTTCGTGTACATTGATATTTCTGCTAATAATCAGGATTAAAATATTTGTTATAGTAAAAGTAAGTAAGTAACAGCCTATTAACGTCCCACTGTTGGGCACAGTGCCTCCTCACTCCGAGGAGCGAGGGTTCTTAAAGCATAGACCCACCACGCTGCTCCAGTGCACATTGGCATTGGATAGTACACAAGTGCACTCTCTATTCCTTCACTCTCAAAGTCCGATGTGACGGGAATCCGACCCTCGCGGAGAGAGATCAGGCGCAGGACCGACGGCTTAACATGCTCTCCGAGGCAGGGGGGTGGATCACACCGCCAACTTCCCAACTTCGGGCAAATATTGTGAACATCTTAATAGAAAACTCGAATATTGATATTTGAATTGGCCCGACCCGGGACTCGAACCCAGGACCTCATGTCTGTAGTCGAACATACTAACCACTAGACCAATGAGGCAGTCCATTTCTTATAGCATTCATCATATTTGTGTTGTTTCTAATTTTATGACTATTGTATACGTTTTTTAGTATTTAGTTTTATAGGAATTGTCAATATTGTATTTCTTTGAGATTATTGCTATTGCATTTAGTCTGTCAATGTTCTATTTAGTTTAGGAATTGTGATTTATGATATTTCTTTTAGAATTTATCACTGTTATAGTTTTTCTAGGTTTTATCACTATAGTACTTCTTCGAGTATTTTTACTATTATATTTGAGGGGATGTGATGGTGGATTATTGGTTTTTCAGCTCAATGAAGTCAGCAATGCTGACGTCAATCTCTTAATTATTGTCGTAATTCTCCGTAGTAACGATAAATAATAACATGTTTGCTTTTAATGAATCACTTTATTATATATAATCGAACCACACAATAACAAAAGTATGGAGCTCCGCTCCGTTTGACTACGCGTGTCAGAATGTCTCGAGAAAATATATTTTTTTTTATTCGAAGTGTGTAGTTGCTGTTAGCCCTACTGGCTTTTACAGCGTAACCGAGAGGGGTAGCGAGCGCAGAAGGTCTGCCGAGGGGTGGGCCCTGCTGCGTCGGGGGAAAACGTTGCTCTNTGCTAACCACTAGACCAATGAGGCAGTCCATTTCTTATAAAATTTGAAGCAACACAAATATGATGTATGCTACATCATATTTGTGTTGCTTCTAATTTTATGATTATTGTATACGTTTTTTTGTATTTCGTTTTATAGGAATTGTCAATATTGTATTTCTTTGAGATCTTATTGCTATTGCATTTAGTCTGTCAATGTTCTATTTAGTTTAGGAATTGTGATTTATGATATTTCTTTTAGAATTTATCACTGTTATAGATTCCTAGGTTTTATCACTATAGTACTTCTTCTATAGTCTTTTACTAATCTATTTCTTCGAGTATTTTCACTATTATATTTGAGGGGATGTGATGGCGGATTATTGGTTATTCAGCTCAATGAAGTCAGCAATGCTGACGTCAATCTCTTAAATATTGTCGTAATTCTCCGTAGTAACGATAAATAATAACTTGTTTGCTTTTAATGAATCACTTTATTATATTTAATCGAACCACACAATAACAATAGTATGGAGCTCCGCTCCGTTTGACTACTCGCGTCAGAATGTCTCGAGAAACAATGAACACTCACTTTTATAGTCTAAGAGTGGGGAACTTGCTTATAGAAGTGAAGGTAGATACAATAAATAATGATTTTAACATTAAGAAAATGATTAAGGGAATGTTTGTAATGTTGTAATTAATGTTGATGTAATTGCCCCGATTTATTTCTTCTAGATTTTATCACACTTATATTTATTCTAGGATCCAAAACGCCGCTAAAGGCCAGTCGCAACTGGCGGTTGTGACCAGTTTGCTGAAGAATGAGGGTGTGCTATCTCTGTGGAAGGGCTTCCTGCCGTATTACGCAAGACTTGGACCTCACACCGTGCTCACCTTCATCTTCCTAGAGCAGATGAACTCCGCTTACTTCAAATACACGTAAAGACAGGTAACATTATTAATTCCTGCTCACGTTCTCTTTATATATATCTTGTTTAAATTATTGGAGTGAGACTTCTTTAGGCTCTTGAGGGTAAATTTTTACGGATGAAACGTGTGATTAGCGTCAAGATGAAGGTTAGGTAGTTCTATATATTAGCAAAATTTTATTAATAAATTCTAATATTGACAAATAACACGTGGCATTTTTATTTAGAATTCGTCATTTGAGATATCAATAAATTATTTGAATTAATTCTCTGCATCTTTAATATTTCAATGACAATTTAAAAAAAAATTAAGTCTCGGAAAGCTAAAGTTTTAGATTTGTATAAATATAAACAAGACTTAAAAAACTGTTTGCCAAAGAAATTTCACTTCTGACTTTTAATTTTTATTATAAAAAATATATGTGCCTTTGCTCTAGTTCAAATACATTTATTAAAGTTCCAATGTACTTATTGTAAATATAGTTCATATTATCATTAAATTGAATAGAGCCATCTATTGAAAACTTAAGTAAAACTTTAAAAGGTCTCATGCTATTTTAAAAGTACATGCTTGATAGTGTAGAAACTGAAATTATTTATTAATATGTATACTATTGTTTCACTGCCTCATTGGTCTAGTGGTTAGCATGTTCCGCCACAGACATGAGGTCCTGGGTTCGAGTCCCGGGTCGGGCCAATTCAAAAACCAATATTGAGATTTCTGTTACGATTTTCTCAATATTTGCCTGAAGTTGGGAAGTTGGCGGTGTGATCCACCCCCGTGCCTCGGAGAGCACGTTAAGCCGTCGGTCCTGCGCCTGATCTCTCTTCGATTGTGTCGGATTTTCCGTCACATCGGTCTATGAGAGTGAAGGAATAGAGAGTGCACTTGTGTACTATGCCTGCCAATCCGCAGTGGAGCAGCGTGGTGGGTCTATGCTCTAAAAACCCTCTCTCATATGAGCGAGGAGGCCTGTGCCCAGCAGTGGGACGTTAATGGGCTGCTACTTACTTTATACTATGGTTTCTATGTTTTAAATAAAATAATTTATTTCTTCAAGCAGACGGAGTGCAGTTCCAAATACATAAAAGACTAAGCTGATACAATACTATGAATTAAAACTTATATCAACACACGTTAGGCTATAAGCAATATATTAAAACAACAAAAATATTTTGAGCGCTTTTGTTTAATCCGTATGTCATTGTAAATAATGATGTCAATTCTGATGTTGCATTTTTTAAACTAAAATTAGCTAAATTTATACAAAAAGATTATCTTTTGGCGCTTATTCAAACTAGAGTAGCTCAACTAAAATTTAATCCGATATCCTCTTAAAAGACTACTAAGTATCCGGAAAATTCAATTTAACTGCATTAATAATAATCATTATTAGAGACCAGCCTTTGTCTCCAATATCTGTATGCTCTCTTTTATGACTAAATAAATCCTTCATATTTTTTTGATAATTTGACAGCATTAATAGTAACCTTTTCATTTAATTTTAACTCATAATTTAGTTGAAGTTAACTTTGTCCCTATTGAAACTAATTAAATTTAATAGATAGGGATACCTAATAGAAAGAGTGAGCAATACTATTTGATGAATAAATAATCCCCTAAAATTAAAAATTTAACAAATATTTTGGTTAAGAAATATTTTCCTATATAAAATAAATACAAGTTATTTTTTTTTTGGAAATAAGCCATTTTTCAGAGCAATATCATAATTAGAGACTTACTCTTTGTTTCTATTCAAACTATAGTAAAATGACAAAAATATAATCCAATATCTCTATGGTTTATTTTGTTACTAAAAAAATCCTTAATATTTAATTTGTTGACTTAAATTGAATAGATAGGGATATATTATAGATAGAGAGCGCATATACTATTTGATGACTAAAGAAATCCTCTAAAATTAAAAATTTAACGTATAATTCGTTTAAAAATGAATACAATTTTTTGTTGTAAATCAGACATTTTTTCAGAGCGATACCATAATTAGAGATTAAATTTTGTCTCTTTTCAAACTACAGTAAAATGACAAAAATATAATACAATATCTTCATGCTTTCTTTGATGACTAAAAAAATCATTGATATTGAATTTGTCAGCATTAATAATAACTTTTTAATTTCATTTTAACTCATAATTTAGTCTCTAACAATGACTTAAATCGAATAGAAAGGTATAAATAATAGATAGAAAGGGCATATACTATTTGATGA
Source organism: Elymnias hypermnestra (assembly GCA_015832385.1). NCBI lineage: Eukaryota > Metazoa > Arthropoda > Insecta > Lepidoptera > Nymphalidae > Elymnias > Elymnias hypermnestra. Next base: position 1,367,017 of record JACTOM010000445.1, on the reverse strand, counting down.
CTCAATAAATTCCCTAAATTAAAAAATTTAATGTCTTATCCGTTTAAATAGGATTCCTGTATAAATTTAATACAATTTTTTTCGACTGATATGCAGATTGTCTTTTGTCAACATAGAAACTAATCTAAAAGGACTAAAACTGAATTCCATATAAAGTCTCTTGGATGACTAAATAAATCTTTAATATTATTTTCAGCATTAATCATAACCATTTAATAAAGCTTTGTCACATAATTCTTTTAACATTTTACTTATTCATATATATACTCTCTTTGACAACTAAATGAATACTGAAAATTTAGTTTGACCGCTATAATTATGATTAGTTTATTTAGTTGAATTATAAAAAGTAATTGGGTTGAAGCTTAAAGCTTTTTGAAAACATCTGTAAACGTATATTTGGATGACATTAAAATCGGAAAGTTGTTCTCTATATCCATTTCTAAAATTAGAAAATTTACATGACGGAGAAAGAACTTTCTTCATCTTCAAGACAAGACAAGACATCATCTTCTAAAATAGAGCCTGTGATGTTCTTCTTCCAAATAAGTATCTTAGTGACAGGTGACAGTCATCAACTAAACACCTTCACAGTTGATGTATGTGCAATATATTTACCGTTAATTAAACGACTTAACAAATTAACTTTTAAAGTAATACGATAATCAATACAACATTAAAATTAGAACCCTTCTATCTTTTAAAAGTATCATTTAATTATAATTTTCACGGATTTATTCAAAATATTTAATTCAGAAAAAGATAAGATATAATTGACATAATAAAAATAGGAAATCAACTTAAAATCATAGTCACGGGTGACAGTAATCAACTAAACGCCTTCACAATTAATCTTTGTGCCATATGCCAATTAAACATCTTAACTATTAAAGTAATATGGTTACGATAATCAAAACAACTTTACAGTTAGCACTCTTCCATCTTTTAAAGAGTCATTTAATTATAAAGGGATATTTAGTTTAAAAAATGGTAAGATAGAATTGACATCATTAGAAATAGGAAATTAGCTTAAACATTTTGTTGTAATATATTAATCGTTCAGTTCAGCACAAAAGTATATACCTTATCGAGGTAATCTACTATTCAATAGTGTGCCAAATATATTGCTTTATGTTAGCCCGCTTCCTTTTGTGTTTAAATTATACGAAGTGATGATGTAGGCTCGATATTATTTCACAATTCGAGAGCTATACATCCGATTCAGTTGTAAATTTAGTAAGACTTCGCGAGTAACTCGCTCACTAAGAATGGATTTGGCCATATTTCCACTGGTTCAGGAACTACTCGGGTGTCATGGCGGGAAAAGCTGGTATATAGATAGATAGAGAAACACTTTATTGCACACAAACACATACAGGAAATACAAAACTAGGGTAACAATGTAAAAAAACTAAATTTCGTTTTCAATGTATAAGGTTTTTTTTGTTATCTTTTTTCCCCCCCTTGTTTTTGGGTATTTTTCCATGGTCTCTAAATTTCCTTATATTTAGTAACAACACAAAAAAATAACTTTAGTTGTGAGTACACTCCTTTTTTATTATGTTTTTTGATATTTTCGTTATTCCTTTGAGGTATTGCTTGCCCCAACAAAAAACTTAACACACTAAAATAATTATTGAAAAATAATAGCTTTCTTTTATCTAGTTTTATTATAATTGCGTGCTTATAATATCGAACCTTCGCATCACTCTGAATATAGGTACAAAGTAGTAATAGAATATAAAAAGAGTTCAAAAAAATTAATTTAAGAATATAAATGTATTTAAGTGCGTTAATTCCAAATACTTTTTTATTGACACCTATTCCATCAAGGCAATCAATTATATATATAAATATAGACACAAAGTTTTTGTTTTTGACGAAATTGCTAGATTTTATATAAATAGTGCACAAATTATACTTTTTAATTTGCTGCTTAAGCTTCGGTAAGGTGCTCTATAAAACATTATGAGATCAATTATCTCTTTATAAGTTACCGTTATAGCCTGTATTATCACTTACCATTTCCTCTTTGTTTGTTACGATCAAGTGAACGTTCAGTTAAGTGCCTAAAAAAAATTGGTTAAAATCACCTATAATGCAGAATGTAACTGTTTTTGTTCTATGTTCATAAATTAATCCTTTCATTATATGGAACTATAATTGTGAGCGTTATATAGTCAAGCGTGACGACTTAGTCACATTCAAAACCTAATGAATAAAGTGGTCAGCGCTTTTATGGCGATTTCACTACAAAAATACAGCATTCATACATAACTTTAACTGCCATTCTTATTTACTGCCTTTCATCAAGTAATAATTTTTATTAAAAGTCTATTATGTATTTATTATTATTATTTTCTTCATAAAACAATCCAATATTTTATAAATAAATACATTTTATATTAATAAATTTATTATATTATGCAAAACGTAATAGTAACTATTTGACCAAGTCCTGACCTAAAAACCTATATGACACAATTAATAAACATAAAAAATCTCAGTTAGACAAGAAATAATAATAAAATATCTTTTTTATTTTATAATTAAAGTAAAAATGATATTTAAAACTAGATCCCATTTAAAGGTAGCAAAGTTAAAAATTTTATATAAATACAACCTTAAGTTGTTGATATAAAGTACATTTTAAAATAACCAAATCTTAAAATCGTAATAAGAGTAACTAATATTTTATAACAGTAACAGATATCTTGGTTATTTTTAAGTATAATTTATCTCAATTCGTTAGGGTTCGATTTTTTTTTTACTATAATTTATATGAAATTTTTAATCTCTCCAACTTTAAGTCCCTTTAAAGTGTTATTAATTTTAATACTTATAGAAAATAAATCTTAAACATATTAATAATAGTAATTGTTACTGAGAGACCAATTTTTCTGCAGTATTTTAAGTTTATTTAGACATTTTGGAATATCTTTAAACTTTTTATAATATAGTAGTCGAAAGCTGGCAAGAATTTGTAATACTAATTTTGAAAAAGGCATCAAAGGACTAGACTAGAACCCAGGATTGTTGAATAACTAAAATAAAAATATTAATTCAAACTGCATATTATTTACATTTTGTTCAAACTATATATGTTATATACAGTATAATATATAATATTATTTGTATATAAAAACTGGTAACATTAAGTAATAATAATTATGAAAAGACACTAAAGGTCTAAAAAACAAATATTTTTTTATAAATGATTTTATCGTAAAAAATATGTTTTTTAAGTTATTTTTTTATATTTTATTATTACCATATTGATATTGCTATTTATTAAGCTTAAAAAATATTTATTTTTTACTATTTTTTTACGTTATTTTGTTCAAATGCACAATTTATTTTGTATTTTTTTCTCGTATAGAGCATTTTGTGGACGTTTCTGAGATATTTGTCGATTTTTAAAAGCTATTGTGCAGGTATGGTGAATAATAAGCGAAGTATTTGTGTGATATTGTATTTAATTGATAATTCCATATTTATATTTTTGTAGAGGCAGTTTTCTATGTGACTAACATAGTTGATAAACGTTGTTGCTATTAAAGTTTGTTATGAATTGAACATTGTTTTATTTTACAACGATAAAGCCTAAAATAACGACTTATGAAGAAGACTTTGTTAGCACAGTTTCTGCGTTCGATTTTCTGCAAGGAATATGTAGGAAATTATATTTTCTTTTTTAAAACGTTTATAATGTCAACTACAATACATACAGCTCATCCAATTAAAATAAAACAATAAAAGGAAACGAAATAACAATTAAAAGTGCCTGCGTACAAAGTACCCACGTCAGAAGTGCAACTTCAATGTCAAACTAATTATTAAGCCTTGTTTATATTTATACAAATCTAAAACTATAGATGTCTGAATCTTAGTGGGAGGGGAAAAGGAAGATATGTCAGGAATTTAATTGTCATTAAAATATTTAAAGCGTCGAAAATACAAATAATTTATTGAAATCTCAAATGACGAATTGTGAATAAAAAATGCCACGTGGTTTTGGCAATTTTAGAAATTATGGTTGACATATATATTAGTATTTTATATTAAATATTATATTAAATTAAGTGATAAAATGACCAGTGGCAAATTAAAATGCCACATGTTATTTGAAAATATTAAAACTACCCAACATTCAAACAAATTAGCAAAAAAAAACGCTGCACTCTTGTGACGCTAATCACGAGTATCATCCGTAAGGATTTTACCCTCATGCGCCTCAAGAAGTTTCTCTTCGAAAACTCAAGCTGTCAATAGCGCATAGTATATTTTATACAGAGTAAATTTGAAAATAATAGTTGCAGAAATTAGTACCATAGAGTAAATTACTTGATAACAGACATGTGATTGACATTAAGGGTGCCCGCCTTTATGGCTAAATTCAATATAAACGCCATGAAGATAATTTTCACATAATATTTATTTCATAAGTAATATTTTGAGATTGAATAACATTAAATATATTAATTTAACGATCGTCTCCGAATTGCCACCATGATCGAGCTATGCCACTTTCCCAAAGAGATGCTCCTGCTAAGAAGAAAGTGCCGTGGCGTGTAGCGATGGTGTTGGGCGGGATGGCTGGGTAAATAATAGATATTTATATCCTATTATCAATAATATTGCAAGCTATTGGTTATTGTTGATTCATAAATCAGATTTTACATGAATTAGTTGTTAAAGTTATAAAATAACACAAGTGTAATTTAAACAAGTTTATGAAGTCTGTATTTCGGAGGCAATAACCAGAGACTGATGCCCGATTTCACGACCATCCCCTTAATTTTGTATCCCCTGAGCAGATTTAAGGGCCAGTTAGGGGATTGTTTCTATAGCTAAACGGTCCCCTAGGTATTGCTTCAGAAAATGTTAGTGAAATCTGGCTTTAAGTTATATATATATGGCTGCATATAAGTAAATTTATTGCATAATGAAAAGATAAATGTAGTATTCAAGTTTTACGTTTTTAACTAGTGTTGCTTTTTATACTTTAGACGTACAACGTCGTTGTACGTCATAGACTAAACACAAAATCCACAGATACAAAAATTGAAAAAAGATAAAATTTCAACAACAGGTGGTACTAAAATCGATACTCGGGTATCGATTATAGTACAACCTGTTGTTGAAATTTGAATTACGTGAGTATATATATGTTAGAGTTAGTGCTTTACTGTAATCTCTCGCAATGGTAGGTACAGACATGGGGAACTGGGTTTGAGTCCCGAGTAAATATTGAATTTTCTGTTAAGGAACTCTCAGTATTTGAAGTTGTATAATTGGTGGTGTGCTCCGTCGTCGTCGTCTCAGCCGATGGACGTCTACTGCTGGACAAAGGTCTCTCTTAATGAATTCCAATGCGCCCGATCTTGCGCCGCTTGCAGTGAAAGTCTTGGGGTCCAATGTAAAAGCCGTGTTGCTGTATTGGTGTGACACGTGGACGATTACTCAGGGTATATCGCGACAAACACAAGTCTCCGTCAACCTGTGCATTCGCCGTATATTCGGAATCTACTGGCCCGAGGTTATCTGTAACGTCGATCTACTAGAAAAATGTCAGAAAATGTCGATTGTACATCAGATCAAGCGGTGTAAATGGAGATGGATTGGTGACATGCTACTTAGGGATTCCAGTAATTTACCCAAACAAGCCTTTGACTGGAATCCGCATAAAAGGTAACGTAGCCACCCACGATAGACTCAGCGTCGCTCCGTGCTGGCCGAGGTGGTACACATCGGTATGACGTGGAGCGAAGTGAAGCGAGAAGCACAAGATTGCTCGCAATGGAATGTTTCTGTTGACGACCCTTGCCTAGGGGATATACGACATTAAGTCTGTAAACTACAAGTTACGGGGGTGGTTTAGTCTTTTCCCGTGTCTTGTAGGGCACGTTAAGCCGTCGAACTTCGGCCTGAGCTCTCTTCGGTTGTGTTAGATTGCCTTTGCATCACACTCTTTTCACTGGAGAGCATAAGAGAGTTTGGATGGAGGACGGTTGCCTTCTTTTGCGAGACCGTCATCTTGCTAAAGAAGGTAAATGAAAGGCAACGGCAGGATGCGGCTGATGCTCTCCCTCTCCGTTTAAGGAGGCTAGGTGGTAACAAGAAAATGTAGGAACAGATTTTTTTATCAAAGTGTGTAGTATCTGTTAGCTCTACTGACTTTTACAGCGTAACGGAGACGAGTGGTAAGCGCACAAACAGAGCCTTTAGAAGAGGCCTGAGGCTTGGACCTAGGCTTAGAGTAACGTTACTGCTGTTGAAATGGGTAAACGTGTTGGAACAGAATGTGCACTGTAGTGTCTCCTTCGTAAATGCACAATCTCTGCATGATGTTGGCAGCTGTAACCGAAATTCAGGAATCGATTAACAAACCATTTATCCTTGTATCTGTGACACTGTCTTACAAAATTATTATTGATATAGATTTTATACTTGACCCTTTAAATGGAGAGACCGCCGATGTATATAATAATATGGTTTACAGAATGGCCGCAACAAGTGTAGTACATCCTTTAGATCTGATAAAAGTGCGTCTTCAGCTTTTCAAACGGCATTGTACGACATGGGAGATGGCTCGTGCGTTGTTACGGTGTCGAGGGTACAGGTCCTTTTACGCCGGTCTATCGGCTAGTCTTTTAAGACAGACCACATACACCACTACAAGGCTTGGAGTATATCACGCCTTATTTAATATAACACACAGGTTAGTAATAAATTATGATATTAAATAATCTATTTACTCATGATGTGAATATTGTTGAATGTATTGTGCTTTCGTAGATTTAGAAAAGGCCTATGATCGAGTGGTGAGGAATGAGCTGTGGTCAACGTTATCTACGTATGGGGTGAGCGGTTGTCTGATTCAAGCATTGAAGTCTCTCTATGAGGGTTCTAGTGCCTGTGTCAGAATAAACGGAGCGTACACGGAGTGGTTTCCTGTCGAAAGAGGTGTTCGACAGGGATGTGTTGCGTCACCATGGCTGTTCAACCTTTTCATGGATAAATGTTTGACAGATTTAAAAGAATGTATGTATGGGTTAAGAATGAATGAATTACTCATCAAATGTTTACTCTACGCTGATGATCAAGTAATACTTGCGTCATCCGCTAACGAGCTTCAGGAGATGCTAAATATTATGAATGAAGCTTTGAAAGGGAAAGGAATGAAAGTGAATGTAAACAAAACGAAAGTTATGCTTTTTGAACGAGATGAATCTATGATGAATGGCAATATTTTGATAGATGGGGAACAAGTGGAAGAGGTGAAAGAATTTGTATACTTGGGATCTAAATTTACAAAAGATGGAACATGTGAAAGTGATATCGAAAGGAGAGTGAATGCAGGGAATATGGTAAATGGTGCTCTGCATGCTTTTATGAATAGCCAGATGGTGTCTCAAAGGGCTAGACTGGCAGTGCATGCTGGAGTGTTGGTGCCAACACTTATGTATGGTAGTGAAAGTTGGGTATGGCAGAAGAATCACAAAAGTAAAATAAATGCGGTAGAGATGAGAGCGTTGAGAAGCATGAGTGGATTAAAACTGAGTGACAGAGTGAGAAATAGTGTGATAAGAGAACGTTGTGGTATAAAAGAAGACGTAGTGACTAAAATTGAAAAAGGTATGCTTAGATGGTTTGGGCATGTAGAGAGAATGAATGAAAGGAGACTGACAAAAAGGATTTATGAGTCAAGAGTTAATGCGAAAGTTGGAAGGGGACGACCAAGACGAACGTTTCTGGACCAAATCCAGGACATTTTAAATAAGTGCCAGGTCAAGAGAACTTTAAACCGACGAACTTGTATGAAAGGTTTAATGAGAATGAAAGAAGCGGAGGAGATATGCAAGGATCGTGGCAAGTGGAAGGACGTTGTCTCTGCCTATCCCTATGGGAATGAGGCGTGATGCTACGTATGTATATATGTATGTGAATTTTGTTACAAATAAGTATAATGTATTCTTAAAAGCTGTAATTATATTACAGAGAGTACCCGATAGAGCCTGTGTTGTATGAAAAATTATTGATAAGTACAACAGCAGGACTGGCCGGGGCTCTCGCTGGGAATCCTTCAGAAGTAGCACTAGTCCGTTTGATGGCGGATGGTCCTCTGGAGCCTTGCATTGATTGTACTTGTCCCAAACTCTATAGAGGAACATTTCACGCGCTTTACAAGTAAAATATTTCTCGTTTCATTACACCAACGAAAAAACAATGTTACATCATAAGATGCACCCAAATTTGGTTTTGTAAAATAAAAATTTCTTTTACGGTCAAGAATTTGCACACAAGAGGGATTACATGCTTTATGGCGCGGTGGGACGCTAACTCTCGGTAGATCTGTTCTGGTCAGCATATCGCAAGTGTGGAGTTATACTCAGGTATACTACGTACAATTTACTTATGTATGATCTTATAATAAAATAGTGCTGTTTATGCCCTTCCTGTGTCGTGTGTTCGTGCGTGCGTGCTTCGTTCTTCTCTAAATTCGACTTCACTCAAGCGTATAATTCTAGACAAATTGTAAAGTATCACTGGGTGATATTATGCTCATAAGAACTTGTGGTCAGTGGTGTTATCCGTATTGTTCCTGGTGCCATGTCAATATGAGATAACATCTTTTCTTCTTTAAAATTTCTTCGGTGGCATCTCTATAATGCTTTACGCTGTTTGTGGATCCAAAAAATCGATATTAAGGTTTCTATTAAGATATTTGCTCGAAGTTGGGAAGTTGACAGTGTGCTCCACTGCCGTGCCTCGAACAGCACGTTAAGCTATCGATCCTGCGCCTGATCTCTCTTCGGTCGTATCGGAGTGCCGTTACATCGATTATGAGAGTGCACTTGTATACTGCAAATAAGTGGAGCAGTATGGTGGGTCCGCTCTAAAACTCTCTCTTATATGAGTGAGGAGGCCTGTACCCAGCTGTGAGACGCTAATGGGCTGTTACTTAGCTTACTTACTGTTTGTGAATGTCATTGGGTAGGACGGAATACCCACTAAAGCCCTGTTGCACCTTTGTCAACTTGAGATGATGTTGTCGAAGGTTCACTCGCACATTCTCTAACAAACCATATTGAAACCGACGAAGTATTTTAAGGAGGAGTTTCTTCTTTTCTCCATTGATTCCTTTAAGACAACAACTGAAATTATACTACTAGAGATAGGAGATCTTAAACAGTGCTGAGACCATATATTGTAAAAAAGTCGGTGCTTCAATTCACTAATGACCCATATCAAATAAAATTCTCTTATTTGGGGATGTGTCTCTCTTTTATCAAATCCATGATTGGCACCAGGGATCTTGTTAAGAGGCATACGCTTAAATATCCACCAGGCGCCACTAGTCCGTCTTCTAAAACTTATGTGCCTACTGTCCTTTAAGGAAAGAGGCCTGTAAATCTTGTTTTAAAAATGCCAACAATTTTTGTATTCAAAATTTTATTGCGTTTTTTTTAAATCGTCGTCGTCATCGCTTCCACCGATGGACGTCCACTGCTGGACATAGGTCTCACGTAATGATTTCCACAAGGACCGATCTTGCGCCGCCTGGCTCCAGCGGCTATCGGTGACCCTCTTTATAGCATCATTCCACTTTGTGGGGGGTCTGCCTACACTGCGCCGTCCGGTGCGGGGTCGCCACTCCAGCACCTTCGGGCCCCAACGTCCATCGGTCCGTCGGACTATATGCCCGGCCCATTACCACTTCAGGTTCGCGATTCGTAGGGCTATATCGGTGACTTTGGTTCTGCTACGGATTTCTGATTTGATCGCGTAGATAAACTCCGAGCATAGCCCTCTCCATCGCACGCTGAGTGACTCTTAAGCTTTCGTATGAGGCCCATAGTCAGGGACCACGTTACGGAGCTGTAGGTCATCACTGGCATCACGCACTGTTCGAAGAGCATTACTTCAAACACTGAGGGCTATTGGACGAAAGGATCTGCCGTAATTTCCCGAACGTTGCAGATTTTTTAAAATATAACAATACTTTTCTGGGTTTAGGTACGGGAAGAATTTCGTCATAGACAATTGGCTAAAGGCTTGTCGTTGCATATCTATGCATCATTTATATCCAGTTTCCTCACCGCCTTCGTGTCTTTACCTATTGACCTTGTAAAAACTAGGTAACTTTTAACTCTGTATTACTATTTCTTTTTAATCTAGGCTTGCACTTACGATCTCATCTGATAGTATATGATGAAACAGTTTATAATAGAAATTTCCGAACACTTTCTCTCTTTGATCCTTATTTTCTTTTTTAGTTTTTGGGTAGACTCTCTTTATTAATTTTAGCTATTTCTTGTGGTAAAAATTTAACGGCATTTTAGCTGATTTTTAGTCAATGCAGAGATATAACAGCATTCATCTACATACACTTTTCTTATATATTCAGGCAAACTAAGCAATAATCCTTTCATATCTATTTTGATCCGCGTATGAAAGTCAAAATTTACTTAAATAAGATCTATCGTGGATTCTGGATTTTTAGGCAACATTTTCTTTTCTGTCTTAGATAGATTCATGGTATTTATATTAAATATTGCACACCCTATGTCTTAAATATCTGGTTTTCTTTATATTACTTATGTGGTATTTTCTTTTTCTTGTACTCGTATGTGTGCAATGAAGTTTTAAATAAATAAATCATTATATATGTATTTAAGTTAAGAACTGCCTCATAGTGGTTGGCATGTTCGACTACAGACGTGAGGTCCTGGGTTCCCGGGTCGGGCCAATTCAAAAATCAATATTGAGTTTTCTATTAAGATTTTCTCAATATTTGCCCAAAGTTGGGAAGGTGGCGGTGTGATCCACCCCCGTGCCTCTGTGAGCACGTTAAGCCGTCGGTCCTGCGCCCGATCTCTCTCTGGTCGTGTCGGATTCCCGTCACATCGGACTATGAGTGTGAAGGAATAGAGAGTGCACTTGTGTACTATGCCTGCCAATCCGCAGTGGAGCAGCGTGGTGGGTGCTCTAAAAACCCTCGCTCCTCGGAGCGGGGAGGCCTGTGCCCAGCAGTGGGACGTTAATGGGCTGCTACATACTTACTTTTATGTATTTAAGTGTGGAGATTAGTGTATATTTTTACTGTCTCCTTTGATGGTTATTGCTTTTTTATGCCAAGGTTGTCTAGAAGTAATTGCTACGTAGCGATAACACCATCCATTGTATTCCTTTTCCTTTTTATAACTATATTTGATTTTCTATTTTACAATTCTCCAAATAAATATATATGTTTTTTAGATACCAAGTTAGACGGCGTGGCGTTACACAATCTGAAATCTTTACGGATATTATACAACAGAAGGGCGTGTTATATTTCTGGAAGGGTTTCGTTCCCTATTATTTTCGGATGGCAATTCATACGATAGTATCATTGCTTATATTCGATGAATTATACCAAATATATACGTTTCAAATTATTTAACTAATGCTTTTAACATTCGTTTATTATATTTTCATATAAATCGTATTTGCTATTGTAAAAATCGAGGTACATGTAGTCTTAAGACTTATTATTTGTAATTTTTTCTATTGTTGTTGTTGTGTTGTATTGTTTGAATACCTCGCTCGAAAGTTTCTGTTGGTCTCGCTGGCGCAGTGGTGCGAGTATTCGCTCTGCTAACGGAGGTCCCGGGTTCGATCCCCGGTAGGACGAATATAGGAAATTGTATTTTCTAATTTGTCTGAGTCTGGACTGGTGGGAGGCTTCGGCCGTGGCTAGTTACCACCCTACCAGCAAAATCGTACCGCCAAACAAAGAGNGTTTGTTTCAGTAAAGTTGTTAAAATTAGTTCATTTGTTTCGAAATTTATCTGAAACATACAAAACAAAATAATAATAATGCACCTAATAAGAAGGTTTTATTTAAAAGTGACAAATAAACATGTCATTTCCTTAATTCTTTAGTTTTTTATGTTATAAATTAGCTACCAGTACAAGTATCGTTTTATCGTCATAAATGTCATCAGGATATTGTTTTGGGTCAACACATGTTACCAGGATATTGGTGCAGGCCACAATTTTTATGGTTATATTGGTGCAGGCCGTAAATGTCATTGGGATATTGATTTAGGCCTTAAATGTCATCAGGATATTGTTCTCGGTCAAAACATGTTACCAGGATATTGGTGCAGGCCACAAATTTTATGGTTATATTGGTGCAGGCCGTAAATGTCATTGGGATATTCTTTTCGGTCAACACATGTTACCAGGATATTGGTGCAGGCCACTAATTTTGTGGTTCAATTGGTGCGGGCCATAAATGTCATTGAAATATTGATTTAGGCTATAAATGCCAACAGGATTTTGTTTTGGGTCAACATATGTTACCAGGATATTGGTGCAGACCAAAAATATTATGGTTATATTGGTGCGGGCCATAAATGTGATTGGGATATTGATTTAGGCCATAAATGTCATCAGGATATAGTTTTGGGTCAACACATGTTACCAGGATATTGGTGCAGGCCACAAATTTTGTGGTTATATTGGTGCGGGCCGTAAATGTCATTGGGATATTGATTTAGGCCATAAATGTCATCAGGATACTGTTTTGGGTCAACACATGTTACCAGGATATTGGTGCAGGCCACAAATTTTATGGTTATATTTGTGCGGGCCTTAAATGTCATTGTGGTATTGATTTAGGTCATAAATGTCATTAGGATATTGTTTTGGGTCAACACATGTTACCAGGATATTGGTGCAGGCAACAAACTTAATGATCTTATTGGTGCGGGCCGCAAATGTAACCAGGATATTGGTTTGGGCTACAATTGTGACCAGTATATTGGTGCAGGCCTCAAATGTTACCAGGATATTTAAGTGGGCCATTAATGTAATCAGGATATTGGTGCATGCCTGAAATATTATGAGCATATTAACGCCGGCCATATATCATCTAATAAAAGATATATCTTGCATTTCTATCGTAACGCTCAATCGTATACCTGCTGGCCATACTTCAGTGGATTACGGGCCGCTGGTTGTCGACCCCTGCCCTATGTTATTTCAAGGATTTAACAAGAGCAATGGGAGTTTATTTTATATGGTCGTGTAACCAAATTATAGTCACAAAAAGACACCTCAATTTTATTTATACACTTAGATATTGGTATTCAAAACAATGGCTGTATTATATACCGATGCAAATGATGGCTGGTACGCTTCATAACCCGGATTAAGCATTCCTAGGTCTTCAATTAGCAGCCTACAACATACTTAGTTTATCGGTAGACGCAATGGGGTTGTGTCGTTGTAGTTTCGTCCATTACAATGACATAAAACCCGATTACAGCCCACAAAAACGTTAATGCAATTATTTAAATTAGATATACTTTACGCTTATGTTGATTTTTTTTTATAATCATCTGAAAATTTTCGTCATAACTTTTGCCAACGTGTTTATTTCGCTTCGAGTTGTCAGTGAGTTAGTGTGTGGAGTTTTTATTATGCAAATTTGCTTTGATGAATAATTATACAATAAAAAAAAATTAAAGGTGCGTGCGTACAAAGTACACATGCAACTTCTTTGGCAAACAACTTTTTAAGTCTTGTCTTAAGAGGGAGGGAATAGTTAATAAAAATAATTAAAGAGAATTATTAAAATACATTTGTTTTATATATTGTTTAAAAAATAATATAGTATAATCTCAGATAATGTATATTAAATTAAAATTCCTCGTGAGTTTTAATAAATAGTAAAAATACCTACCCTCAATTGAAATATATACAAAAGCATTATAAATTATTTATTACGAGAAGTTATGAAATAATGTTTTATATTTTATGAAAAATAGTATATTAAATGATGATGATTAAATGACAAATTACCATAAAAAACGCTGTACATCTTCGTGACGTTAATCACGCGTTTCATCTGTAAAAATGTTATCCTCATGCGCCTAAAGAAGTTTCACTTCAAAACTGTGTTGTAGTACAAAATAATTTATATATTCTTGTGTCTGGTGAATGATGTGATTTTACCTTCCCTAAGCTTTGTATGTGTCCCCTAAGTACATTTCAAAGCTAGTTAGGGGATTGTATCTATAGATCAGTGATTGCAAAGTCAGCCAGGTGAACCGCCAGGGGTTCACGAGAAACTCAAAGGGGGTACGTTGGCGTGACAATGAAATGGCGGTACACAAATAGTAAGCGGGGGTTTACGAAAATTGGTCGATTTTCGGTTGACTTTTGGTATTATGGTATTAAACCTGCACCGGCAAAAAAGATTGGGGAACCTCTGCTCTATATAATGGTACTCTTAACTATTTATATATTATTGCGTGATTTAAACGCTTTAGTTTTTAATTGTATCACTATTCTTCTAAAGCAGCGAAATATAGTCCATTGCAGTGCTAATATCATTTCAACGTTAGTAACAAAGTGCCTTATCTTTTTAAGTGACATTCTAGCATTAATTATAGCGTAAATCCCCTTGTAAAAAGGTAATCCCCCACTACATAGTAAGTATAAATATTGGGGACGGATAAATGCTCTTTAAATTTGAGAATTTCAGAGCGTATTTTAATAGGATATCGCTGAAAATGTTCAACTTATATCAGCATATAAAAACTGCTGATAATAAGGATCAGAAGGAACCGGAGACTACAGGACATGATAGATTTTATCAAGAACGCTCCAGATCGAGTTATAGAAAGAAGAAACGACGTGGAGCCTGTAGAAGGGCACAATCCGCAGCGGAATTGAATCCGGAGGCTATAGCGGCTGCTAATAAAAGACATGCATTCCGCCTACGATCTGTCTCGACGGATAAGGAAGAAAGCGAAGGTACTTCTTTCGAAAAATACACATTTACACAACTTTTAATGCCTTATTTTATAGTGAAGAAGGTTCAGAAATCATTTGTCGGACTGAGCATGAGAATTTTTAATAAGATACCCGAATCACTGTTGCCTCCACATAGTTTTAGAAAGAAATATATACGTCCAATTACAACAAGCATATTATAATGTTGAAGATTATTTAAGTGACAAAGATGTTTGGACTTGATACTAGTTGCAGGTGAAAGCTCATTGTCACGTAGAAAACTCTACTTAAAGGACCCGTTTAGTTTCTTGTCGGTTTCCTCTTAGCGGAATCAACTTTACTAACGATTCTAAAATGCTTTTTGAGCCTACATGAATGAAGAATATTGCTCTTTTTAAGTAATCTGCCATTAAGTAGAGAATCTGCTATATTTTTTTACGTTATGAACACACACACAAGCTTCAATAGTTTTCCTTTTTTAACACGCTTATATTAGCTTCACCTGTAAGTATGTAAAGGAATGTTAGAACATGATTTTGCCCCACTTTGAGCGACTCGGTTTAATTCAAACTTCGCACACTTGTCGATCAACAATAAAAAGGTAAGTAGCAGCCCATTAATGTCCCACTGCCAGGCACTGGCCTCCTCTCTTTCGAGAGATGGTGTTTAGAGAATAGGACCACCACGCTGCTCCACTGCGGATTGGCAGGCAAAGTACACAAGTGCAGTCTCTATTCCTTCACTTTCGTAGTCCGATGTGACGTGAATACGGCTTAACGTGCTCTCCGAAGCACGGGGGTGGATCACACCGCCAACTTCGAGCAAATATTGAGAAAATTTTAATAGAAAACTCAATGTCGATATTGTACTGGCCCGACCCGGAACTCGAACCCAAGACCTCATTATTGTGGCCGAACATGCTAACCATTAAACCAATGAAGCAACTCAAAAACAACAATGACAATTTACTAAAAGCGTGGGGTGCTCTATGTATGCCTTTATTAAACAAACTCGGTATTTCGGAGTGAAAATAGTGATTGTATTTCCCTCCGTTTTCTAATATAGTATTTTACACCGTGTAAGAAAAATCTATTAAACTGTTGAGGCTGTAATTCTTAATCATCATTTTCGTCTTTTTAGCTTACGTTACGAGTTTCTCGGGATACCAAACCGTAAATAGCTTGCAGTATAATTGAAATTTCAGTAGTCAAAATATATATCTCTTTTTTATTCTCCTTTTTCGTCTTTCATTATTTAAATGGATTCGCAGATAATTTTAAAAGGTCTTAAAAGGAAGTCTTTATACTCCTCAAATTACTCTTTCAAAATATACGGAATCCTTATATATATATAGTATAGATATAATTATGTTATAAATTTTAGAGGAAAATTCTGAGCGTGCGCCTCTGGTGTCGCAGAAAATCGACTCGTTGGCAAAACTGCTGTTTAATAAAACGTTAATTGGATCTGGTTCTGGCAAATCATCACCTTCAGAACCAACTGCTTCACCTAAGTATGTATCTATTTAGAGAATGGATATATCATACTTATTAAATAATGTATGTATGTATATATATGTTTTCAATTGTTTGTGGAAGTCCAGGAAAGTCTTAAAAGGCGAGTTAATATGAAAAAAATGCTTCGTATATAGTAAAAACAACACTTTCGCTATCCCTTGGGAACTACCTGTGAAACGTTTGATGTTCGTCCCGTTTTTAAAAATCAATTATATTTAAAAGTCCTGCTAAAATCGAATGAACTTAAAAAGTGAAGTTGGAAATTCGAAACATTAAATAACAAATTTTTAACGTAAAGTGTTCTTTTCTATCTAGTTTTATCTTGTTTTTCAAATCAAAAAATATCTTTATTCAAGTAGGCATATTACAGCACTTTTAAATCGTCAAAATATTTTTTTTTTCCACACTCTGATTCTAATATACGTCTGATGATGGTACACAAGAACGGCTTAATATCTAAAGTTACGAGGGTTCCTTCGCGCCACAAACTCAGTCGGGTATTTTTTATTGTTACCATCATCATTAAAATATCATATTAGTTTACTATATTGTAATTAAAATCAGAGCAATTCGTTCACTCCCAGGCGTTTCTATGGTCTAAGTAATCTTGCAACTTATAATCCGATTTTTCTATCAACTTTCTTTTAACAAAGACTTTGAAATTATTAATTGACATGTTTAGAACGTCTTGTGGGAGTTTATTATAGAAACGTATACAGTTACCCTTAAATGAGTTGTTAATCTTATGCAGCCTACTAGAATTTATAACAAGTTTGTTTTGGTTTCGTAAGTTATATGATGTACATTCACTCTTTTTATTAAAAGAGTCAATGTTTTTCTGTACATACAACAAGTTTTCTAATATATATACGCAGTGAACTGTCATTATATTAACCGCCTTGAATTTGTTTCTTAGCAACTCTCTTGGACCCATATTGTAAATCGCACGAACGGCCCTTTTCTGCAGTACAGTTTATTATTTGGAATTTAATTAAACAATATATTATTATAATAAACATTAAGAACGTTTAAGCCTAATGGAGTTTGTTTTCATTTTTTTGCTTTTGAAAGTTGTTTGTCCCGAAGTTCAGTAATAAAATAAAATTTAAAAGAATTATTATTATTATTATTAAAATTTTGGCATATAGTAGTACCAAAACAGCACTGCGCACTCTGCCAATGCCACGTAAGTGGAAAAGACACACAGGAGACTTTGACAATATCAATTTTGAACTTTCCTTTTTTGTTGTCGTTAAAACGGCATGGCGGTGAAGCAGCTACTTTATTATCTACAACAACATAAATACAAATAACTATAAGTATAAGATAACTACTATTAACTTAGGATATATACATATCTATTTATCATTACATTTAACTAGAGCTTTATTCTATTATATTTGATATATTTACACAAGAATTTAACATATGGACTAAATACTAACATAAGAATAGATTGCGCGTTAATAGGGCGAGGAATCTTAGTAGGAAGGATATCATACAAAGGAAAAGAAAGTTTAGGATAGGAAAAGAGAATATGTTCTACAGACCCTTCGTCTAACCCACACTCACAAATCGAGTGGTCCCTTACTCGGAGTTTTGCTAAATGCACTGGTGTGCAAGAGTGGCCAAGGCGTAGTCGGGTTATGGTTGCTGTAACTGATCTACCTGCACTTTTAAAGATGGAGAACCAGGGTTTTCTTGGGATATGTGGTTGTATCAATGCATAGAATTTGCCTTTATGGCATTTTGAAAGGGACCAAGCCTTATTCCAATCATCTTTCAGATATTGATTAGCTAACAATCTTAGATCAGGACATTGATTTTTAAATTGTGAAGTGACACCCACTTGGGATGCCGATTTTGCAAAAGAATCTACTATTTCGTTACCAATAATCCCGGAATATAGTTTAGTTTTCTTTTCATTTATTTTTGACATTTGACATTGACAACCAAATTTGGCGGGAATTTGGACGTAAAGGTCGAGTTGTTTTGATGATGATTAAAAGCCATAAATTAAAGAAGAAGAAGACGATGAATTCTTTTTTGTTTCGGTTAAGTTTTGAGTACATTTTTTACTAAAGTAGCTAGTAGTTCAGCTAGTATGTATATCTATATGAAAAATCAAAATCGAAATCTTTATATTTGTTAATATAGGTGAATTCAAGTGGTATTTTTACATTGTAGTACCGATATTTAATACCATTAATGTTTATTTAAATAATATATTGTTTAAATAAATTCCAAATATTAAACAATAAAAAAACTAAATAGAAAAGCAAGCTTTAGGTTAGAAAGCTGTTTATTTTGTTACTTAATGTTTCTAATTTCCAATTTTAATATTTATAAATCCGTGTAATAATAAGTAATAGTAGAAGTATAATATGTAATAGTAGACTCTTTCTTAACTTTATATACTTATATGTAAATAAAAAATAACAAGAATTTAAAATTGAAACGTCCATTAAAATAAAAAATGCGCGCCAAATTATTTTCATTTCCATTCCTAGTTTTTATTCTATTAAAAGATAAAGGTATTAAACCATTCATTTCTTTTATCTGTTATTTTTATTTATTCATTTTATGTATGTAAGATTGTATTTCCTTTCATTACTATTTACAATGATAGGTGTGCGTTGAATAATAATTATTGAATATTTTTGATCTAGACACGGAGAGCGTTCGATGGAGAGTTCTGTTGCGTTGGCGATATGTAATGAATATTTAGCACACACACCGAGGTAATTAGTATGAGAAAATTGCAATCAAATGCAAATATACTTAGTAATTAGATGGTGTATAGCGTTTCACACGTTCTTTCACCACATAAATTAATGCATATTTACAGAAAAAGGCGCACGTCTAAGTTTTTGTTATAAAAAATAAAAACTACATCAAATATTATTGTAAAAGTATTATTATTTAGTAGACATTATTGTTAATTTCAACCTTAATACATTGACTTAAAGCACATTTTAAATTAACATAGTTACAGTTATAAATGTCAGTTGTTGCTAGTGTGAAGTTTTTATTATTTCAAAATGTACTTTAAATCAATTACTAAGGTGCAGTTTTATTTACAATAACTTATATGAAATTACTAACCTTGCCAACTTTAATTAAGTTGGCGTATATTTTGTTTTATAAATGACTTTATTTATTATTGGTATTAAATCAAAGAAATCACTGATTTGCAATAAGTTTGTATATTTTTCATTCATCTGCCTCCTTTTTTATTTACATTTGTCTATGGTTTGCCATAGAGTAGTTATATTGTAAGTGTTCTATGCCCGATCTAGGTAGACTTTTTGAGTTATTCATTTATACACTGGATATGCACAATGTAGTAAGTTAAACATATATTTGTTTAACACATTGATTTAGTAATAAAATATCAATGTTATTGTGATTTTGCAATAACGCTGTTTTGGTTGATTTTGTTAAAGACAAATTAGAATCCAGAATAGTCTATGTATGTGGCTTGTGTTGAGAACCCATATTCAAAAAGGCAGAATTGACGCAGTTAAATTATCATTATATCATTGTATCAGTATTATTATATTTGTTAGAATAATATATTTTTACATTATGCTGAGATCTTTCTTATTATATTAGTATAACGTTTACGTGTGCAACTTCCGGAATAGCATTAAAACGGAAGTGGGACACGTTTAATTATAAAATGGCATTTCTGGGCAGTTAGCTCTTTTGACTTTTGTTAAGTTTTGAAATCAATTGAATTCACACTTGTTTTTAGGTACAATATGGTGTCATCGCTGAGTCAAATAGGTGCTCGCGCCAACAAGCAATGGTTTGCAATACACGATAACTCCATAAAAGCTGACAGACTTCTTGTTTTAGTTAGTATTTACATGTAAACAAACTTTTAAAATAGGTATTCTGCCGAGTATCGTTAATTTGCTCCTAAGATTTGAAGTTAGAGTTCCGTTACTTTGTCATGGATCATCAAAACATAACCTAACTATCATTAATCAACCTTTGAAATAAAAAAGAATTGTCGAAATCAGTTGGCGTGATCTTGAGTTATTCGTTCATATGTCGAGCACATGCTTAATACAAATTTAAGACTTATCCGGTTTTCTCATGGATGCCATCATCAGAACTGGATTTAAAAAAATGGGACCCTACGTCATCAAGATCGATTCACCCAGTCGAAAGTTATGAGGTAACAAACATAAAAAAACACGAATTGATAACCTCCTCCTTTTTTTGAAGTCTGTTAAAAAGGATACTCGTTTGAATATTATCTAATTCTAATCTATATGACCTCATTATACCGTTCTTTGTACTGATTTGTCATTTATAGAGTATAGTCCTGTTGCATATATGTAATAATAATATAATAGTAATAATAATTTATTGACATTAACTATAATATAACTTTACAGCAAAATTCGACTTAATTATATTACAAGAATTGATTCGCTATGACATTTTCTGTGAATGCTCTCGTATTATATGGAATGACTATAAAAGTGAATAAAATGAATATAAAATATACGCATGGGATTTCCTTTCCTCACAAATTTTTCGAAAAACGTTTACCATGGGTTATCAAATCTCGTGAGCTAGCCATCCATTGATTCATTCAGCCAGTCACCCATATCAGCAGCTAGCCGTCCATCCAACCGGCTCGCTAGCCAGCTAGCCAATTATCCATCCGTCCAGTTATCCAGTCATCCATATATCCGCCACGCTAGTCAGCCAATCAGTCATCCAGACAGGCAACTATGCATCCATCCAGTCACCCAACGAACCAGTCATTCATCCATCTCGCTAGCCAGCTAGTCAATCATCCATTCATCCAGTCATCCAGCAATCCAAACATCCGGCTTGCCAGTCAGACATCTATCTTTCCAATCATTCATTCATATATCTATCTGTCTACCCATCTATCAAGCGCCACTCTGTTAGCAATAAAAATCTTTCTTCCAGATGCCTCTATCAAGCAAGTGCCCCATAGAACCTAATGAGACCTCTCGTGGACTTATTATGGAACTATTCCGAGCCTTACATCATCCGTACATATACCCAGTTCTGGATATAGAGCTATGTAACGGACACGCACTGGCTGTTTTACCATACAATTCCATAGGAAGCCTAAAAGATCTAATTTATAAGGTAAGACTTAAGATCAGAATGCAAAAGTGATTAGAAATGTGTTATTGTGATAAAAAAAACAATATATTTCCAGAGCACCTGGAAAGAGGAGTACGGTCGTAAATACGGTTCAGCTGGTACTGGACTTCCCCCCACGCAAGTAGCAAGGTTTGGGCGACAAATGCTCGAAGGTCTCTTGTTTCTGAAGGAGAAAGGATTCCCTGCTTTCCGACATCTACACTCTGGTAACGTCATGGTTCAAAATGGCGTAGCTAGGTGAGTGAATTTAGAAAATTACACGTTAGAATTGGTTTTTACCACTGTAAACTGTAAACTAATAGGAGGAATTGAGAAAAGGTGAATTTGTTATGGGTTCTCCTCAAAGCAGGACGAGTATCTCGTAATTCCAGATTTTCAGATAATAATATTAATTCCAGATCATCTGATGTAATTATTATAGTAAATATCACAGTTCAATTTAACTTTTAAAATTTAGGTCATGGATGACAAAACTTTATATCCGTCATTAAAAGGTTTACTTTTGTATCTAGAAGGAATTAAATTACTTTACTTTTCTTGCTATAGCTACTGCAAAAGCTATCCATATAAAACTTTAGGACAAGTTTTTGGACAGTCGGGTAAAGTAACTTCCCACTGCAGGGCTTAGAAATCCTCACTGATAAGAGGGAGGGTTTTTGGAGCATAGATTGACCACGCTGCTCCGTTGCGGGTTGGCAGGCATAGTACACAAATGCACTCTGTATTCTTTCACTCTCATACGGCAATCCAACACGACTGGAAAGACTTCAGGCACAGGGCTTAACGTACTCTCCGAAGCACGGGCAACTTCGAGCTAATATTGAGAAAATCATGATAGAATACTCAATATCGATTTTTGAATTGGAACTCGAACCCAGGACCTTGACCAGCTGATTACTAGACCAAAGACGCAGTTGCAGGCAGGTAATATGAGAAAATTACTATTTTTGACGATTCAAAAGATCTGTAAAAGCCTACTTACTCACTGGTCTAGTAGTCAGCTTATTCGGCTCTGTGATCTGAGGTTGGAGGATCCGATCCTTTCAGTTTTGCCTTGCCATGGGATCATGAGTGAAAGAATAGCGCTTATGTTAGCACATACAATAAATGGTTGGCTGTGCGAATGACTAGTCTCTGCGTGAGAGTGGCCTAGAGTTACTGAACGTTATTTCAACGTGGAATTGTTAATCAGGATCTGTGGGCTGGAGAATACTCTGATAGGGGCGACTCCGCGTTGTCACGGCCGCTCGGTGGCCGCAGACCGCGCGGAATCGTTATTACTGGGACACGTGTTATTCGAGATGTGCGCTGGTGTTGAAACTGACCTCACACTACTACCGGAACTCATCAACAACTACCCACAAGTTAATACAAATTATATAAATACATAATGCTAACAAAATTATGCTATGCCATAAAACATTTATTGCATCAACCATATTTGCTAATGCGAGTCCCAGATCTTTACACAATCATATGATTGCGTATTACTAGATTCCAGTAGCGCATTTTTTTGAAATCATTGGCATTTTTCAAGCTGGGAAATGCCTTTACCCACCCTGCTCAGACAAAATTAAAACGGGATTGTGGGACCCGCAGAATAACTACTTAAACCCAGCGATACCCTTGCCATCCTTTAGTGGAGCACCAGAGAAGCGATGGACGCAATCTACCATGGTACTCATTATTACTCCCGCTGGAACACTTAGGGAAGAGGCAGGAGAATCTCAAATTTACGTCTTCTACATCCCATCCTTCGCCAGAGAAGAGGTGTGCCTTTAGTGTCCTTCCTCTGCCTCTAATATGCCTGATTGAAATAACAGTTTTGCAAAAGGAGTCCACTACATTCCATTCCCTTTGAGCATTACGCCAACTATACTCTCCAACGAAGGGTCCCCTCTGACCAACGACGTCAAAAGATGGCGCTGGGGACTCCATGCCGGAAATTCTCGAGTGTGCTGAACAACGTCATCCTGATATTAACAGAAAATTTGGACTGTTCAATATTTTATAACTTTAGCTTTTATATGCTTTTGGTTACGCAGCCCGACTGAAATTTTTTTCTTAATAGACGTGTGGGACTCGCTGTCCTACGCCAGAATACTCACTAAAACTCAGTGGATTCCTCATTCAAAAAAAGTCGGGAATGTGATACACATTAATGAGGCAGAACATATTAAATCCTATCGGAGCATCCTCATCCTAAAATGGAACGACAGTGGCTCGCTTGAGAACGATAAAACGAAATCGTTATTCACGACTTGTGTAAGTCAAAACTTGAGCAGTACCCAATCTCTTGCGTCGGATGGCAGAGCAATCAGGAGTAACTTCTCATTTCCTCTCAAGTTCCTTTTGCGGGGCTATTGTCGTTCTAAAGGAGGCTACGGCTGTCCACCTTGCGTCGCTAGCACTTGCTTTGCTGGTCACTGAGATTCGACTATGACGAGCTATGGTTTATGGAGAGGATAAGTGGAAAGCATATGGTCGCCTTCTACCACCCATTCAGAGTTTACTATAAGGACATAAGGTTAATGGAGAGAGAAAGTGGAAAGTCTATGTGCGCCTTTTGCTACTCAGCTTCCTCCGGCGGAGAGGACCATCTACAATCTATTCTATTTTTCCTATTCAGCGAGATGACAGTCCTGCAAAGCAACTGACATCCATCCAAATGTCATTGGCGAAAGTGTCACCAGTTCTGCTTTCCAGTGGAAGGTCCCCTACGCTCAGCTCTATATGCTTGAAATTTTCCGTTCATTATTGCCAGAATATTCGCAAGTAATACCTTTATCTAAAAGGCCTCGTTACTTCGTTGTTTTGTTCCTTGTAATGTAAATGAATGAAGTTACACCATTCTTGCGCTCTCAATTTTGAATACTGCTAGAATCCAGTTGTTGTCCGTCATTATTTTCATTGTTTAATGTGTTTTTATCGTTTTGTTTATTGTCACAGTGATTTTAGAGAATAAGTAATTTCAAAATATTGTTAGTTTTGTTATTGTGTATGCTGTCTAAATTTTAAGTAAAGCGAATTTTAATTAATGAGTTTTATTGCCTTAATTAAAATGGAAAGTAAATACATAGTAACAAGCAAAATATATTTTAAGACAACTTTAGTGTCCAAAAATACTGACTCTACTCGATTAATATTATATATTCTTATGTAATAATGTTGTTCTGATAAACAACTTTGGATTTGAAGGCTGATAACCCTGAAATCCAAGTGTTTGTTTTCCAGCGTCGGTATATTCTTTCTATCTCTGGAAATTTTTGAAGTAATTAAGTTTTATTGCCTTAAAATTCATTATTGAGCATTCGCTGTCGGAAATATATTTTATATGATTAAAAAAACAACGTTTATAATTATATTCATGTTTTATGTTATTAACTTTTTATATCCTATTCTTCTTTTTGTTATTATCTATGTGTAAACATATATGGCCTTATTTTGTATTAGTAGCTGTTGATTACAATAAAATAAAATAAAAAATATCGTATGGTAACCTCTCTGCTGAAGGTATTTAGTACGTTATATAATTTTTTACATTTCCCTCTTGTACAGGTGGTGGAAATCATTGAGATAATCTTCAGCACGCGACCTCCGAGTCTGCACGAGTTGGTTGTAAGCGAACTGTTCCGGAAAATAGATTTACGAGAGATGAAGGGATCTTGTCTGCCTGTTAGTTAAATACTATATTTATACCTAAAACTATCTGTTTCCAACAGTGTTACCCGCATAATTCTGCATGCCTCATTTCCTAAAATAAAAGAAGCCTGTACGAGTATATCCTTATAACATTAGCAATCTACCAGTCAATTTCAGTCCAGAGGTTTCAGAGATTGTAATTTAAAAGAAAGTGATCTTCTGATATACAGACTCACAAGTACTCGTACAAGGCGTTAGGAAACCGCTCCCGAAAACGAAAATTACACCAAAACGAAGACAGATTATAGTACAAATTTTTTGGGGTTTTTCAATTTATTGGGGTCAACAAACAGTACACAAATACGTATTTAATAAAATATTATGGATAAGACATATAACTTATTTGTGCACCAGCACCGTTAACCACTACTTATAAATTAATAATGACACCTTTGATGATGGGATGGAAAAAAACCAGCACTGAAACACAAAATTAAAACAGCTGATGTCTCAGCCCGGGTCAACAACCTCTAGCCGCTGCGGCCGCGGCTAGCGCTGGCTCTGGCGCGGCAACGCTCGCACAGGCAACTGCCGCATGCTGTTCTTGACCCGAGCTTATTGTGTTTAATTGTTTGTTTTTTTTTTTAGTAAAGTATTTTTTATAATACTATAATTTCATTTAGCTGTACTAATATGATGGAGCGTAAATAATGCTAATAAAACGTTTTAAAAATATGATTCTTTTAAATCAGGATTGATTTTTTTTGTCCCATTATCAAAAGTGTCATTAGTACTATCATCTGTCTCCGATTTCGGGAGTGATGTCCTAACAGCTTGAATAGGTATATTATTAAAGGTTCAATTAATTTGGTAAGATAGGTGACACTATTTTCTGATTCTTTAAAATATTATCTCACCCTATACCAGAAATAGAATGTAACTCGCTCTCTTGCGCCACCATCAATTATACCAACTTGTAAAACTCCCCATTCTAAAAATAATAATAAATAAATGATTAAACTAGCAAACAAAACCGAGTCGGCATTAAACCTTGTAAGTTTTATACTTATATAATTTCGAAGGACTCTGCATAATATTAAATAAAGTAATAGCAATCCAAAGTTAAAAGTGCACATGTCAGAAGTGAAACTTCTTTGGTAAACAAATAAAACAAGTTTTGTTTATATTTATACAAATATAAAACTTTAGATTTCCGAGACTTAGAGACTCGAACCTAGGACCTCATGTCTGCAGTCGAACATGCAAACCAGTAGACCAATGAGGCAGAATCTTAACAAATAGAACAAAAATAAAGTAACATGATGTTTTAAAGTTCTAAAGTGTTCATCAACAAATGTGCTATCCAATATTTAAAAGAAATTTAAAATTCGATTCAATGGTTCCTGAGATTAGCGTGTTCAACAAACATACTTAATTCTCATAATATTTGGTAAAAAAAAAATAACTTTATTTAATAGAATTTCAGTCAGCGTCTTTCCCTCCAATGCCAATCTCTTCTTGGGGAAGTTTCGAGGAGGCAATCCAGTGCTCGTGGGGATTGCACTCCCCCACGAAGAAGTTTGGGAAGCTTAGGCTCCCCTTCAACACCGGGGACTCCCCCTTCACGCAGGTGAGGAAACTTCCATATACATATTCACATACTATAAAAACTATGTCGCTTCAGCTCTTAGTTACCTTAGATCTTTAAAACCACTTAACAGATTTGAATTCAGTTTTCAGTAATAGATAGAGTGAGTCAAAAGGAATATTTAAATGTATAATACATACATATTATAATACAAAAAACTCAGGAAATTCCAACATTTGTAATGTGATGTCGTAACAAACACATTTTTGTGGGCTTAAATCGCAAACGCTGGCTAAACCTTACGAGATGAATCAAATTAATGTACTACGGAATTGTATATATTGAAAAGATCGTTAAAAAAGTCCGTAATGGTATATATTTATCTCTAAAAGATAACCCACACTAACCATTTTTATCTTTTACATATTACAAGAAAACGTGTGTTATTTACCAAGCTGTTTTATACAATACAGTATTGTTTTTATTAAATTAAATATGTATTATATTTAATGTAGATCAAAAGTACCTTGAATAGTTATTCATTAAAATGGATATCTTAGGAGATATTAGAGATTTAAAAGGCGGTGGCGCAACGCCTGGCGAATCCCACGTTGCGAGGTGTGGTAAAGTTACGATTGGGAATTTAAACAGGTTATATTATATGTAGGGAGATTGTGAACTAATAATAGGAAATAAAAGAAAAACAAGATGGCTTAGTTATTGGGTTTTTTAACAATTTGATCTTTTCAGGAGATATGTACTGGAACAGGATTACACTGAGGAATGGGTACATCAATGGTGACGAGTCTGTGCTTATTTTTACCGAATAATATAATGTTTCTTATGTAATTAATATATTTAAATAAATATAATTATATTTAAATTTGTGCTTTTATCTTTACAATTACATATATATTTTATTTAATTTAGATAATTTACGTATTATAAAACGAAGTCGCTTTCGCTTTTACTGAGCTATTTTATACAATACAGTATTGTTTTTGTTCAATTGTTCAATGTATTTAACATTAAATATGTTGTATATTTAATATAGATCAAAACTACTCTTAATAGTTATTCAATTAAAAGGATATCTTAGGAGATATTAGAGATATCTAACAGGCACAGCGGCTGGTAAAATGTTTACCGATGAAACGCGTGATTAGCCTCACGAAGATGTGCAGCGTTTTTTATGCTTTTAATTTGCCACTCGTTGTTTAATAATTTATTTATACTATTTATCGTAAAATAAAAATACTTTATAAAGTCTCTTTGCTATTTTAAGTTCAAAATCAAAGTTTAATTAATAAATTATTTTAATGACAATTCAATTCCGATATTATCTTCCCCTTTCCCTCCGTCTAAGTCTCGGAAATATAGTTAGTTTGCCGAAGAAGTTTCGCTTCTGACATCTGTACTTTGTACGCACGCACTTTTATTTTTTTTAGTTATTTTTTTAAATCCACAATCAAATAGTGTTTACGTATTGTTTTAAACTTTTAATTGACTGAGCTCTTGTGTAATAGTAAACTTTATGTACACCATTGACAACAGGGGTCGGCAACCTTTTCTTATAGAAGGGCCACAAATGTTACGAAGATATTGATGAGTGTCGCATTTTGTTTAGTATTTTTCTGAATTTTTAACTCTTATTTATACAAAGTATTAGGATACTGCCTCATTGGTCTAGTGGTTAGCATGTTCGACTACAGACATGAGGTCCTGGGTTCGAGTCCCGGGTCGGGCCAATTCAAAAAAGTCAATATTGAGTTTTCTACTTAAGATTTTCTCAATATTTGCCCGAAGTTGGGAAGTTGGCGGTACGATCCACCCCCGTGCCTCGAAGAGCACGTTAAGCCGTTGGTCCTGCGCCTGATCTCTCTCCGGTCGTGTCGGATTCCCGTCACATCGGACTATGAGAGTGAAGGAATAGAGAGTGCACTTGTGTACTATGCCTGCCAATCCTCAGTGGAGCAGCGTGGTGGGTCTATGCTCTAAAAACCCTAGCTCTTCGGAGTGAGGAGGCCCGTGCCCGGCAGTAGGACGTTATTGGGCTGCTACTAACTAACTAACAATTAGGAGACCGCTTCCGAAAATGAAGACATACGATAGTACTAATGAAACCTTTAATTAATGACATTCGGGTTAAAGGACGCACAGGCGCAGCTCGATAGTTTTTGGCACGTTCGCTGAATTTAATCGTTTCTTTTACACACCGGCGCCGGTCATGTGCGTTCGATGACCCAAGCGTCAGCTGATTATTGAATTTCTGTTTCATAGTTGGTTTTTTTTTAGTAAAGTTATGTGTTTTTATGAAACTGTCGTTTCATTTAGCTGTACTAACATAAAACTTTTTAAATCAGAATCGGTTTTTTCCTTCCCATCATCAATGTATAACGTAAACAATCTTAATATTCGATACGAGACAATTTTATTATATCGAATCTAGTATAAAATCTTAATATTATAAGATTATTATTAGACTTATTTACCTTTTGTGTCCTAATGATATGCTTTTTAAGTGTCAGGTTTTAATATCTATATAATGATTAATGATTTATTCATTAATATATCAGTGGAAACTTTACTGAGTGTCAGTTTTATGTAGTATGTATTCTATTATCTAATTCGGAAGTATATTATTTATTATTGAAACAAAAATTTATAAGACACAAAATTTATTAGCTATTTCTATCTACGAGTATATACAGATTTATATAAAATACATTTTATTTAGAAAGGCACTAGGTTTCACTTGTACACTTAAAAGTGTTTTATGCGTTCATTAAACTTGACCTCGTTGCTTAAATTTCGCAATCTCTTTTAAACTTCTTTAAATCAAATACGTAATTGAACTTTATTATATAAAAAGAAACGCGTCTCTTCAACTACGAAACTATTTATCTAAATTCTGCGCGAACTGGCACAATAATATTTTTGATAATCAAAATCACCTGCTACATTCTGACAGACATCAAAAGCACAAAAATGTTTTCAAACCCTAGTTTTTTTAATAATCAAAAATAAAATTTTTGGAACGAAATGGGAGATAAAAAACCTGCCAGGAAACCTATACCAGGATGGCTGAACTTTGCGTTCGGAGGGATGAGTGGGTAAGACTGTTTTATTTTTATAAATAGATTGAGTAAGTTAATAACGAAAATATAGAAGAGGAGGATAGGAGGCAAGTTAACACACAAACCCAGCCACAATCTTTTGACTAACCAATAAGGCATAATGTAATAATTGCTTCTGATGATTACACTTTAGCCTAGCAAAGATTTTTCGCCCAGGACCTTGTAAAGATCTTTCGCCCAAGGTGACGATACCGCTGGAGGAAGTTGGGTGGTAGAAGGCGCACATATGCGCTGCACCAGCCTCCTGAATAAACTATAGATCCTGAGAGCCAGCGTCAACTGTATTACTAGTGTTGAATGCGAAAAGGACCCTCTAGTACCCTCATTCAAGGGTAAGGCAGGATCCGCTGGGTTTATTGAGGATTCTGGTACTGCAGTGAGTCCATTTTGGTAGCCATTTCCCACTCAAAAAAAAGTCACTCAACGTTCTTCGTAAAGTTCAATAGCTGAAAGGCGATCAGCCCAGGGCCTCTCAAAGATCTTTTCTCCAGGGCCAAGCAAAAATCATACAACCCAGGACAACGCAAAGGTGGTAAGCCCAAGATACCATAAAGGTATTCTACTCAGGACAATACTAAAACTTACTGCCCAAGGCCTCGGAAATATCTACGGACTAAGAAGTCCCCAAAATATACAGCCCAGGACATGATAAATATCTAAATCCTTTCCAAAGTAATGTGACGACATTTTTTATTCCAGTATGATGGGGATATGTGTGGTGCAACCAGCAGATTTAGTAAAGACAAGAATGCAATTGTCGGGGCCCAAAGAGGTCAAATCTGTAATGGGCACAGTGTCGGGTATCTTAAGTAAAGAGGGCGTCACCGGCTTCTATACAGGACTCTCGGCCGCTCTGTTCAGGCAGGCCACCTACACAACAGCTAGACTCGGCTGCTATAACAGCATAAACGATTTTTACTCAAAGTATGTCATTTAAACTAGCGTATTATACTCTTGGAGATTCTTGTACTGCCTCAATGGTCTAGTTATGAGCATGTTCGACTACAGATATGAGGTCCTGGGTTCGAGTCCCTTGTCGGACTAACTCAAAAATCGATATTGAGGTTTCGATTTTTGAGTTAGTCAGAGAGCACGTTAAGCCGTCAGTCCTGCTCCTGATCTTTCTGCGGTCGTGTCGGATTTCCGTCACATCGGACTATGAGAGTGATGAAATGAGGCAGCGTCGTGAATCTATGCTCTAAAAACTCTCTCTCGTCGAATAGGCCTACGTCCAGCAGTGGAATGTTAATGGCTGCTACTTACCTATTATACTCTTGGGGATGATTTCAATATTAAAAAGTATAGATTTAGAGAAGAATGCAGTGTTTTAAGCGAGTCGTGCCCCATTGCACCTAAACCATGTAGTTAGGGAACCCCTAAAAAACGCACCTTTTGAAATGTTGACTAAAGCGAATAATATTCTTAACTTATTTATTGTACCCTACCAAAATTAATATCATTTGAAAGCACAATTAATACACTTTAAAAACGCGTATCGTTCTTTTCTGTAAAAACAATAATCACGGTCTTTAAAAAAAAGTGCTGAAAAGCTCATTAGAGGACTCGCTACTTGTGCCACCTTGGGCACGAATAAAAGGGAGGGTAATAATTATATATGGGTCATTAGCTATCCAGACATCACAGAAGACACACCGGAACAGCTCCAGTAAGAAAAAAACCCTGAAAAATGAATACCACGGCAGAAGAAGCAGCTCAAGTGGTAGCACTACTGCAATCAGGACTACGCCAAGTTGATATTGCTCGACAACTCAACATAAGCCGTTTCTCATCAGAAGAAGGCTGCGAGAGAAGAAAATCCAGGCCCGTAGGGCTGCTACTGGCCCCAAATTGACAGCAGAGCATAGGCGAGTTAGACTTCAGTTAGCCCGATGGAGCCACGTGGATTGGACGTTGGACCAATGGAAGTCTGTCCTCTTCTCCGACGAGACTAGGGTATGCCTTTTCTGCAATGGTAGGCATAGAAGAGTGTACAGGAGGCAGGGAGAACGGTACTCACAGGCCTGCTTTGAAGAAAACGTCAGCTACAGAGGAGGATCCTGAATGTTCTGGGGCGGAATTTCAATCCAAGGAAAAACCGACCTTGTGTGCGTCTCCTGCATTGGAGGTGCACGTGGCCAGGGGTCCCTGACTGCTCTTCGGTAAATCACAGAGATATTAGAGGACCATGTGGTCCCGTATGCTGGTTTTGTCGGGCCTGAATTCACATTCATGCACGACACCGTCCGCTCCCATGCGGCATCATTGTTCGGGACTACCTGAATCTGGTTGGGATCCCCGTGATACAGTGGCCAGCGAAAAGTCCTGACCTGAATCCCATAGAGCACCTTTGGCATAATCTGAAACGCCGGGTGCAGTCTCGTGATACTACCCGTGCCACCCTTGAACAGCTTCGGAACACCGTCATCGAGGAGTGGAGTGTCATTTCTCAAGAACGCATCGTGACGTTGGTGAGGTCAATAAAGGATCGCATGGAGGCTGTAATTAGGGCTAAAGGAGGTAACACTAGGTTCTAAGTTTAGTTTAAGAAGTTTAGTAGAGTTTTAGTTTAAGAATTTGTTTTACTGTATTTTTTAATTTTGTTATGTTTTTAGATTAATTAAATTAAGGAATTTTGGCGTGAATAAATGTTTTTCCTTTTTTCATGAAACACGTTTTTTATATGCTAAGTAATCAATATCATAGTTTTATTATTATTTAAAGGATTCAATACCATAGATGAAATAGGCTTTATAGTTGCTTAAAGTCAAAATTTCAAAATGTGCGAATTTTTTGACGCCGAGTTTATATAAATTACGCCCTTATCTTTCCTCACAATGGACTTTCCTCACAGAGGACATATCTGTATATGTGTACCTTCCCTAACCTGTGTTAGGGGAGGATGGTGAAGAGGCCTGGACCTAGCAGTGGAAGTTAATGGGCTGCTAATGACTATAAATAGAGGGTGTCTACGATGGCAAAATACTACGCAATTTTTTTGCTTCGCAAATTTAACAAGGAGAATGTATTTGCTCAAGTGTCCAAGTCTGGACTGGAGTCGTCGTCGACTATAGCTTTAAAGCTACTACTTGTCCTACTACTCGATTGTAGTAGCTAATAAAAAAGTAAAAGGTAAGCAGCAGTCTATTAACGTCCCACTTCTTGGTACTGGCCTCTTCACTAATAGGAGAGAGCATAAACCCGCCACAAAGGTTCAGGTTGGTAGACAACACATACTCCAGAAAGACTCATGGGATATGCAGGTTTTCTCACGATGTTTGCCTACACCGAGAAGCACGATGGATTGGTAACAGCAATTAAGCAAGTAAGTTTAATTTTTATAAAGAACAACTTAGGTCAAGGTGAAAGTGGTATAATGGATGGGTACCTATTATTCGACATTATTTATTTATTAGGACAACAACAGGTTACAATTATATATTGATGTAACAACAAGATCTTAAATACTAGCTAAAATTGTAGACCTACTTATAGAGTCACAGCATGCTAATTCTTTTTAACAATTTAAACAAACTACAAAATCAAAAGAAGGAAAAAAAATAGTATTAAAGAGAAAAATTAACTAACAATAAGACAAACTAGCATATAGCGAAAGTTATCTTACCAAGTAAAAGTAAAGTAAGTAAGTAAAAAGTCCTTAATTTTTTTCTAAATTTGACAATGCTGTAACGAAATATGTCTATATTAATGACCAAGATTCGTTTTAAAGTTCCTGGCTATTAATGGCATGTAATTCTAAGTACTTTTATATTGTGCCAGCGTCTATGGTGTGCCGAGTTTTCCAGTGAAACTGGTAATCGGTATGATTGCTGGTGGTATTGGTGCATTGGTGGGGAACCCGGCAGAAATTGCGCTGATCAGAATGACGGCCGATGGCAGATTACCACCTGAGCAGCGACGTAATTATAAAAACGTCTTCAATGCTTTGTCAAGGTATAAATTATTACTAGCTTTTACATATTTAATATCCTAACTGTTGTCGTCGGTGTCTCCGCGTACTTCGTGTTCATTCAATTCATTATATACTCACTCCGACTTCAATCAATGGACGTGGACAAAGGTCTCACCTAATAATACCCACTGTACCTGATCTTGTGCCGCCTAACTCCAGCGGCTACCGGCGATCCTCCTTATATCGTCAGTCCACTTCGTGGAGGGTCTGCCTACACTGCGCTTTCCGGTCCGGGTCGCCATTCCAGCATCTTCGAACCCCAACGTCAATCGGTTCGATATGCCCCGCCCATTATTTAACCTTCGTGATTCTTAGGACTATATCGGTGACTTTGGTTCTTCTACGGATCTCCTCATTTCTGATTTGATCGGGTAGAGAACCTCCAAACATAGCCCTCTCCCTCGCACGCTGTGTGACTTTAAGCTGTCGAATGAGGCCCATATTCAGTGAAGAGATTTCCAATCCGTATGTGATCATTGGCAACACGCACTGTTTGAAGACTTTGGAAGACAAAAAGATCTTACGTAGCTTTCTGAACGCTGCCCAACCGAGTTCTCAAAATTGGACCTACGAAGCTGGACTATATGGCCAGTGTATATCTATATGAGCAGAGTTCCCAACGATGACCGGGTGGAGCGGAACATGGATATCCGACATAACTTTAGTCTTATCCATGTGCATTAGGCCCACCTGTTGAGATGCTCTGTTGAGGTCATCGATCATAGTATTAAGATCTTCCAGTCTCTGCCATAATGACCACGTTGGTTATATATCGGATCGAATCGTCAATATGAACCATTTCGAATCGTCCAGTCCAGTTAGTTAGGAGTTCAGTTAGATACACATACATATTTGTGATGAATTTCTTTTTCGTCTGTCTATCGCATGTCGCATTACTGCTCACAGCAGAGCAGCCAAGACCAATATGCCGGCTCCCATTGTTTCATAACAATGACTTTTAATAGATAGAACATAAGTTTGCTTCGTAAATGTAATCAATCTTTTTGACGAAAAAAAAATTGTAAGATTGTTAGATTAATTACACTTTTTATTTATTATGATAGGGTTGTTGAATAATACTTATTTCGACAATATTTTCCTATACAATAGAACCTCGATATTCAGGACTAATTGTAACTGACAATGTCATAATAATCCAAACCAAGTCTTGGTTTGAAATCTCAAAAGTAACCAGCCCAGACCAGCTCCAACGCAATAAAAATAATTACAGGATCGTTTCTGAAGAAGGTGCATCGACATTACTTCGTGGTGCCAGTGCCACTGTCACCAGGGCCATGGTCGTGAACGGAGCACAGTTGGGAACTTATGCACAGGTTCGTTAAGTATATTTTTGAAAAACTTACCTTCTAGTAATCCTGTAACATTGTGTATAACTTCTTTATTCAATTAAGCTTTTACTGCATTTTTCTGCAAACATTATAATCTAAACTTACAACGGTTCCTTCGCGTCCTGATCCGAGAAGAGCCCAAATCAAATTTATTCTATTTCGATTAGAGCAATTCATTCTCTCCTACCCTTTTTTATATTCTAAAAAGTCCTTCCAATTATAGAACGATTCCTCAATTAGTTTCTTTTAATAAATAATGTGATTTATTTAGTGACATCTATGTAATTTTTTCTGGGAGTTTGTTATCGAAAAGTATACCTTTGAATAAATTGTTAATGTTATGTAGCCTACTACTACTTATGTTATATGAGGTGCAATCACTTTTATTCTTGTAAGTGTCAATATTTTTACTTTTAACCTAGCATCACGCCTTATTCCCATAGGGGACATTTCCCGTGGTAGAGAGCACGTACTTCCACTTGCCACAATCCTTGCATATCTTCTTAGCTTCTTTCATTCTCATTAAACCTTTCATACAAGTTCGTCGGTTTAGAGTGTTCTTGACCTGGCCCTTATTTAAAATGTGCTGGATTTGGTCCAGGAACGATTGCATTGGTCTTCCCCTTCCAACTTTCGCATTCACTCTTGACACATATGTCCTTTTTGTCAGTCTCCTTTCATTCATTCTCTCTACATGCCCAAACTATCTAAGCATACCTTTCTCAATTTTAGTCACTACACCTTCTTTTATACCACAACGTTCTCTTATCACACTATTTCTTATTTTGTCACTCAATTTCAATCCACTCATACTTCTCAACGCTCTCATCTCTATCGTTCTTATTTTACTTTTATGCTTCTGCCATGATCAACATTAATTATCATACATAAGTGTTGGCACTCCTCCATGCACATTAATAAAGGCGTGCAGAGCACCATTTATCATATTCTCTGCGTTAACTCTCCTTTCAATTTCACTTTCACATGTTCCATCTTTTGTAAATTTAGATCCCAAGTACACGGTTCTTTCACCTCTTCCACTTCTTCCTCATCTATCAAAATATTGCCATTCCTCACAGATTCATCTCTTTCAAAAAGCATAACTTTCATTTTGTTTACATTCACTTTCATTCCTTTCCTTTTCAAAGCTTCATTCATAATATTTACGATCTCCTGTAGCTCATTAGCAGACGATACAAGTATTACTTGATCAACAGCGTAGAGTAAACATTTGACGAGTAATTCCTTAATTCTTAACCATACATACTTTCTTTTAAATCTGTCTGTAATATTTTTATGTGCGTATAAAAAGCTTTCTAATATGTATACCCAGTAGACTATCATTATTTTAACTGCTGTGAATTCCTCTCTTAGCTACTCTCTTGGACCCATATTGTAAATTGCACGGCCCTTTTCTGCAGTACAGATATTACATAATGCTGTGAAATAACTGAAATAAACTAGTCTCACAGTTTCCTCGTCTGCTATAATTGCTAAATCGCAGAGCTAGCGATCGCCTGTGCGAGATAGCTTACTTATTTACTTTTACAATTATGTTGCAAAATATTGGATTAATCGTGACTTGTTTAAAATTATCCAATATTAGAAAGTTGTCCATTAAAATAAATATATATCGAAACAAGCGTGCTAAGGTTTTCGCTTTGAATGTATTCAAATCAAATCAAATCAAAATATCTTTATTCAAGTAGGCATATTACAGCACTTTTGAATCGTCAAATTTTTGTTTTTTCTTTTCCTTTCCACACTATAATTCTAATGTACGTCTGATGATGATACTCTGATATTTAAAAAAACAAATGATTTTACAATCTTAAATTATTTTTATTGCTGATATATTGACTGTGATCCCACCTGATGGTAAATGATGATACAGTCCTAGATAGAAGCGAGCAAATTTGGTTAGAGGCAAGTTACTACATATGGTTTCTACACAACATCGTACCGGAACACAAATTTCTTTGCTTGGCAGTACCTCTCTGCTGATAAGGTAGTAACTAGTCACGGCCGAAGCCTCCCACCAGTCCAGACTCAGACAAATCACAAATTACAAGCCCAGCGTCAGCGAGGCCATTAGATATTGTAACCTTTATTGGATTTTTTATTTATTTTTGCTCTTTTTATGTAAGACAAGTAGCAGCCTATTAACGTCCCACTGCTGGGCACAGGTTTTTATCAAACTAACTTCAACGGGCTCTCCATAAAAGTTGTTTTTTTGTAAATAGGAGTTTATTAATCGAGACTAGCGACATATTGGCCGCATTAGTCAAGAAATTTAGAGCGGTTAAAATAATGACAGTTCATATACTTATAACTTGCTGTAAGTAAGGAAATAGCAGCCCATTAATGTCCCACTGCCTCCTAACCCACAGGAGAGTTTTAGAGCATAGAACCACCACGCTGCTCCACTGCGGGTTGGCAGGCATAGTAGACAAATGCATTGCCTATTGCTTCACTATCATAGTCCAATTAGACGGCAATCCGACACGATCGGAAAAAGATCAGGCGCAGAACCAACAGCTTAACGTGGTCTCCGACGCACGGGGCAACTTCGGACAAATATTGAGAAAGCCTTAATAGAAAACTCAATATCGATTTTTGAATTGGCCGAACCCTTGACTCGAACGCAGGACCTCATGACTGTAGTCAAACATGCTAACCACTAGACCAATGAGGCAGTCTCCATCTATACATATAGATTATTGATGCCCGTTTCACCAACCTCCTCTAACCTGTACATGTACCTGAAGTCCTTTGTGAGGACAGTTAAGGGCATAATTTCTATAGCTAAAGGGTGCCCTAACTACATGCTTTAGGTGAAATGGGGCACGAATCAAAAAACACACTAAATCTATACTTTTTATCTCAACCAGGGACTGTAGTCGAACATGCTAACCACTAGACCAATGAGGCAGGCAGAGGCTGTTTGTATGAATAGCAATTGCGCGCTAAATAACGTATTTCGCTACATGGTTATAGCCTTGTTCTAAACTACTCAATTGTGACTAAAACTCATTAAAGTAATTTATCTTATTTGCATATATAGGCACGAGAGTCGTTACTGTCAACAATAGGGGAAGGCATTGTGTTGCATTTCGTGGCTTCCTTGATCTCTGGCTTCACTACCACGTTTGCCTCTTTGCCTGTCGATATCGTGAAGACTCGGTAAGAATTTATTCGCTTAACACCCTAACCTCAAAAAACTCCAAATATGCAATTTCTATATATATCGTTTTTAAATTACTACTGTTAGTCTGAACTAGTTATATATATGTATATATAACTAGTTCAAATTTCAAATCATAAATAAAATACTTTTCTTTTATTCAAGTTCAAATGCTGTTTTATAAACTTGTACTGGATGACATTGAATATCAATACAGTTATTTCAAATATCAATTTATTTTGTGTATAATTTTACAATGGTTATATATTGATTGTTTATGGGTTTCTTTTTATATAATGAGTTTAAAAAGTCTTAAATTGCTGCTACTTCGCTGGCGTAATGGTGCAATTGCCAGCTTCGCTCCCCGAGGTTTTAACTTCCATTACCAGGGTGAATTTAAAAATTGTATTTCTTAATTTTTCTAGTTTTAAACTGGTGAGAGATTTATTCTTAGCCATATTTAAAATTTCCAGTAAAAAGATTATATTCCATTATAATGTTGTGCAAAAACCTTTAAAAAAGGTTTTATATTGATTTATTTTTGACAAGTTACGCCTTAAAATGGAAATAGGTAATTGACCTCTTCATGATACCTACATAACCCTCTATTTCGCATTTTCCTATTTCTTGGTGAAATGCTAACCAGCTATGTCCTGGTTAGGAAATTGAGTGATTTCAATTAATTAATTATCAATAAATTTATCTGAATTACAGATTAACCTAATCTAATCATAGACTAACTACAAAGTTCACAAAGAGATCGCATAACAAGTATACTATCATTACTTGTATTGATGTTACTAATCTTTGCTTTCAGAGTGCAAAATGCAGCTAAAGGAGCCAGCCAAGTACAAGTTCTAATGAGTATAATCAAGAATGAAGGAGTTTTGACTTTGTGGAGCGGTTTTATACCCACATATGCAAAAATAGGTCCCCTCACCGTACTAACATTTATATTCTTGGAACAGTGGAACGCCTTCTATTATAGGATGACAGAGTAGACCAGAACCATAATAAATAATTACGTTCAAACGTATTTTTACGTCTTGTAAGTCCAGTGAAAATAATTTCGGCAATAAAAGTCTCAATCTGTCATTGTTTATAGTTGTATCACGTGTTAAAGGATTCATAGATAATAAACGGAGTCACAGATTACAAATGTGTAGTTCCATAGACAATTAACAGAGTCATAGATTAAATATATACTTTTACAATAAATACTTGTATGTCAATTAAACTTTAAACGAAAAATACAACATTCTGCGAAAACAAATTGTTAGAATATTATTTTTATTCTCTCTATTTACAAAAATATTTACATTAAAAATACGATAGTTTTTTGTAACTTATAAGGGACTGGGAAAGCTTAATTCTGTAGGTGACAAATACTTATTCGAATTTACCTACGATATAAAAAAATGTTTTCCTAGTTTGATTAGGTATACTGTGCGAAGAAAAATACGATAAGAAATATTATATATGTTGGAGAATAAGAGAGAAAACGGAGAAGCATAAAGCACAAGGGCGTAGGGTTCTCCGCAGACATCGCTATTAATTGGATCCATTATTTAATTTCTTATTCTGTGGGCATTCGTGGGTAACGTTGGTGCAATCAAACACTTTATTAATTAACTCGGATTATAATGTTCAATCACTTAATGTTCCCGATATCAATTTACACAAACTCATTAACACTAACAACTAGAAACGCGACAGTTCCAACAGTAGACTACTCCGGTCGAGCGCTACTCGACAACTGCCGAGTGACTCCCGCCGGACTGGCACCATTGACTCTGTCCACGCCGATAGATGACGCCAGCGTTCCACAGAAATCTGCCCTCCGACATATATAAAATTTTGTTTCGCTTGCGTGTTTTTTTATGTTCATAACACGTTCGAATACTTGTATAAAATGTTAGTTATATTACTGTTCCAATAAACTG
Source organism: Elymnias hypermnestra (assembly GCA_015832385.1). NCBI lineage: Eukaryota > Metazoa > Arthropoda > Insecta > Lepidoptera > Nymphalidae > Elymnias > Elymnias hypermnestra. The sequence goes on along the minus strand of JACTOM010000445.1, from coordinate 1,326,737 downwards.
TTAGTGAAATTATTAATTCTTACGAATGTTAAATTAATTAAATGATATCTTAATATCGGATATAACTAAATTATGAATGTCTTGTATGAATCAAGTGTAATATTATATTGTTGTATCCGGTTGTAACGTAAATTTATTAGCCAAAACTTACCTGGGAAAATGCGTTTGTTTAAAGATGTAACTTATTTATAACATTAACAATTGATTGCTATAAATATGAATAAATATTGATTTTATACTCTTGAGTACTGTTTTACTTTCAGCACTGCTGGAGTCCGGATCTTATTTATCGTCAATATATAACAGTTAAAATAGATTTAATTTTCACTGACGGGTATCGAACCTCTCGGTACCTGTACTAAACAATTACCTATGCAATAAACATATTCCATCTATGAACTTTTTTGTATAATTGTTTACTATCATTTGTTATTATTGCTTTAGTTGAGGCCTGGGCAAATGGCCTGGGCAATGGCCCACAAAAATTCTAGAAGTTTGTCTAGCCCATGAAGCTTGTATATATTATTAAAAACACAAATATAAGTTTTTCTAGAAGATTTTTTGAAGGAGTTTTATTTTTATTTTAATCATAGAAGCAACTTTTAATCTTCCCAAAAACCACAATTTTTACGATCAAGTATAAATTTATTTATATATTTCATTCTTTAATTATATATATAGTTATTAATTACATATATTATGATCCAACATCCTTAACAAAAACGATACTTAAAATTAGAAAAAAGCTGTTTGGCCCGAGGTCAAATTTCATATGCAATGTGGCCCGACTATCAAAATATTTGCCCACGCCCAAATATTTAAAAAAGATGATTTTTAAATCACACTATGTATAATATATACAAACACATATATATTGAAGGTAAAGAAAATAGTAGCCCATTAAGATCCCATTGCTGGGCACAGGCCTCTTTGCTCAATACTGTTATATACTTAATACATGTATTTCATCCATCGTCATAGTCCCGATCACACATTTCTTTTTGCGAGAAAATCGTAATATTCCCTCATCATCAATCCTGTGCAGTCTTCACAATGAAGTTTGGCGGTCAAAAGTCGAAAAAGGCGGTAGAAAAGTCCTCTCTTCAGCAGTCCTTTTTAATGGTGCGTAGTTAATCCCTTATATAGTAAGAAGACAGAAATACCCAACTAATTATTATGCAAGAAAATAAACCATGCTGTCATGTCATTTTTAAAAAAAGAATAATAATATTTTAAACCCACATGTAAACGAATAACAATCAGTGACTCATCACGATTTCTCTGTAAGATTTGACTTTAAATTTTGCATTAATTCGTATAAAATGTATTTCCCCATATTCCTGTGCGATCGGAAAATACACCGGTTACACCGCTGTGTATTGGGCTCTCGTTAAATGAAATAAAACAAGGATATAAACTGTATTATTTAATATCACACAGCGCAGTTGGTCATTAAAACAGCAATGATCCTAGAACATGACATTTCCCTTTCGCGGTGGTGGATGACGTATAATTACGTCTTACCTAAAACGTTCTACCGCACGGCTGACGTATTATTCAGTCTTAACAAAGTCGCAGTCATATACTGAGGGGTCAGTAACAGACTTCTCGTATACGGGTGGATTTGAATTTTGAACATAGGAAATAAGAGAATGCTAGAAGATATTTAAAAGTATAGCAACACATTAAAACGATCAGTTTATTTTGTAAGTGCATTGAATATCATATAGATATTTGTTTTAACATCAAAACATACTTCTGAACACAATGCTAGTTTTATTTTACATAAATTATTTTGTATTGTTTTGTAACACCGATTGTCGGCTATGTAATTTGGAAGACATAATATTACGCCAACCGCAGGAAATAAATATTTTTATTGGACGTAATACCACGACTATCGTGCTACAGAACGGTTCCCCCTCAAGCGAAAGGGTTAATTACACATCTAATTAATGATAATACCAAATTTAAACCCGTCACATTATTTCTAGAAAGCAATGGCCTTCTTTAGCGCAATAAGACCGTATTTACCGATTTTTATGCATATTATAAAAATAAATTAATATCTACTAGGAACACTAAAACAAGGGTTCTTTTATCAATAAAATTACATAAAATGTTTCTTACAAAATCTGAATGAAACATTAACCGACTTCCTAAGTCTTTTTTTTCTATGAACACGTCATTACTTTATTGATTTTATATTAAGAATATACATTTTTAATAATGAAATTAAATTATAAATACATGTTTCACAAATCATGATGTCCTAATAATTTTTATTTACTTTTTCATTCTATCGAAATTGCCAATATATGTGTGTGTGTGTGTGTGTGTGTGTGTGTGCCGACACATCTTTGCCGTTTCGGTGGTGATTAGTCACGGCCGAAGTCTGCCACGAGTCCATGTTCAGACATATAAGAAACTTCAATTGCCTAAACATGTCATACCGGGAATAGAATCCAGGACCTCTGCTAGCGAAGCGAGGACTCGCCACATTGCGCTCGCTAGACCGATAAACTGGTCACTACCCAAAATATCATCATTTTAGAGCTTTCAATTTACAGAAACACCCAAAATTCACCTATTAACCGCGCGACGTATATTTACGTCCAGCATAAGTAATATCGAATAAATAAGGAATGGTCATGCGTTACATGAGGCGGTGTAATTTTTTTTTATTTTATTATTATATATGTGTTATTGTTCTATTAATAATTCTATACATAAAATTGCCTTACACGTGGCGCAATTGATGCATCACGTCAGCGGTTAACAGGTTAAGAGATAGAGATTTAGTTTAGAGAAAGATTCAAAGAGTTGACACCCTTATCTGTTATTAACAGATAGTTTAATCTTTTATATAAATAACATATATGATAAAGTGACAAATAGCTTGTTATTTCATAATTGTTATGGTTAAACGTTAATTATCTTTATCTAATACATAATAAGTAAGGCTTGTAAATAATAATAAGTAAAGCTTAAATCTAATACATAATGGAATATCTAATGAATAATAATAAATCTTTAAACGTGTAACTGTTGTATATATAAAGATATATTTTGTGTAACATGGAAACGACTTTTGTTTGTAAATATTTCGATAAACTTTTATGTGTATTTTCTAAAAAAAAATAATAAACCTGTTTATATAAGAAGCCGCTAGAGTAAGAATGGCTTAACTAATATTTTAACGTAAGTACGCCTTAAAATCGTAATAGCTAGGCAATTAAAAAAACAAATGATAACAAATCGAGGGATACAGTATGGTGTTGTAACCACATATATATTACCTGCAACCGAAATACAATTATCCTCCTGAGTAAATAAGGATCAATAATTTATGACTTTAAGTAAGGACTGTAACACATCGCAGGCGATGGAGAAAGAAGCCCACTAGCGAGACGTATTCACGTACAACAAACGGCCGTAACACAGCGACGCCTGTTTTTTGAAGTGAAACTTCTTTGATGAGGGTAAAATTTTTACGGATGAAACGCGTGATTACCGTCACGAAGATGTGCAGCGTTTTTTAGCGTTAGGATGTTTTAATATTTACAAAAACCATATGGCTTTTTAATTTTCCACTCGTCATTTAATAATTTAATATAAAATAAAAATATTTCACAAATTCTCGTTTCTAAAGTTTACATTCAAAAACCAAATTTAATTAATATTGTCTAATATTGACATAGAACACGTGGCATTTTTATTTACAATTGTTCATTTGAGATTTCAATAAATTATTTGTATTCGTTCTCGACACTTTTAATGACAATTAAATTCCTAACATATCTTCCTTTTTCTCTTCCTTCAAGTCTCGGAAACCTAAAGTTTTAGATTTGTATAAATATAAACAAGACTTAAACATTAGTTTGGCAATGAAGTTTCACTTCTAACATGTGTATTTTGTACGCACGCACTTTTTTAACTTATCAAAACTGCAATGGTATGCGAATTTTTAACCCTTTCTCTATGGCTGGCGTACGTCTTAACTAAAACGTTCTATTATATGGCTGACGTATTATTCCGTCTTACCAAATTCACAGCCGTATATGGAGGGGTCAGTGATAATAACACTTCTATATGGGAAGCTTTATATTCTCCAATACCACGACTACAAACTTTATATAATAATGCATTTAAAATTCATATACAAGTAGAACGTATGACTTTATTTGTCGATATTTTCATCATTTATTTTTTGTGATATCGAAATTTTAAAATAGTGATTTACTATGATTTTATATGCTATTATTGTATATTGTTATAATTTTTTAGTTTGTCATGTTTTAATGTATTTAGTTCCGTGTCGAAGAAATGTGTTATAATATTTGATAAATAATTTACAAATGTTCCTAATTCGCTAAATTGGTCCACATTAGGCCCTTCTTTCTCTCGAAGCCTCATTACAAATTATAAACAAAATGTTATATGAATAAAACATATTTAAAAATAAGGCATCCACATTGTACTATAAGGTAAGGTAAGTAGCAGCCCATTAACGTCCCACTGCTGGGCACAGGCCTCCTCGCTCATATGAGAGAGGGTTTTTAGAGCATAGACCCACCACGCTGCTCCACTGCGGATTGGCAGGCATAGTACACAAGTGCACTCTCTATTCCTTCACTCTCATAGTCCGATGTGACGGTAATCCGACACAACCGGAGAGAGAGATCGGGCGCAGGACCGACGGCTTAACGTGCTCTCCGAGGCACGGGGGTGAATCACACCGCCAACTTCCCAACTTCGGGCAAATATTGAGAAAATCTTAATAGAAAACTCAATATCGATTTCGAAATGGCCCGACCCGGGACTCGAACCCAGGACCTCATGTCTGTAGTCGAACATGCTAACCACTAGACCAATGAGGCAGTCTCATTGTACTATACATGTTGCTATTGAATTTAATTAAATATTTTAATTCTATTATAACTTTATGTAAACCTGAATCTCGATAAAGGAAAGTTTTTGATTCAGCTATTTTTTCGAAATCACTACCCATAATGCAAGATTACGAATAAATTTATCCATATTCTTTGTATAACGAACTCCAATTACTGGAGAGTGTGCAGAGCTATAAATATGTAGGCAGTTGGCTGACTGAAGAATGGGATAGCGAAACTGAAATAAAAACCCAAATAGAAGTCGCCCGTAGTGCTTTTCAAAGCGTGAAAAAAGTACTTTCCAACCGTAACCTTAAAATGACAATACGTAAAAGTCTCCTTTGTTGTTATGTAGGCCTATAGTTCTATACGATGCGAGTCTTGGACGATAAAAGAGGATCTCAGACAACGTACAGAAACATTTGAGATGTGGGTCTACCGACACATATACATACATAGCATCACGCCTCATTCCCATAGGGGTAGGCAGAGACCACGTCCTTCCACTTGCCACGATCCTTGCATATCTCCATCGCTTCTTCCATTCTCATTAAACCTTTCATATAAGTTCGTCGGTTTAGTGAACTCTCGATCTGACCCTTATTTAAAATGTTGCTGAATTTGGTGCAGGAACGTGCCTTGGTCTTTCCCTTTCCTACTTTCACTCTTGACTCCTAAATCCTTTTTGTTAGTCTCCTTTCATTCATTCTCTCTACGTGCCCAAACCATCTAAGCACACCTTTCTCAATTTAAATCACTACATCTTCTTTTATATCACATCGTTCTCTTATCACACTATTTCTTACTTTGTCACTCAATTTCAATCCACTCATATTCATTATTTTACTTTTGTGCTTCCTCTGACATACCCAATTTTCACTACACATACGTATTGGCACCAAATGCTCCTCTATGCACAGTCAGTTTGGCCTTTTGAGACACCATCTGACTATTCACAAAGGCGTGCAGAGCACCATTTACCATATTCCCTGCATTCACTCTTCTTTCAATATCACTTTTACATGTTCTATCTTTTGTAAATTTAGATCCCAAGTACACAAATTCTCTTCCACTTGTTCCCCATCAATCCAAATATTGCCATTTATCATAAATTCAACTACCGACGCATTCAGACGCATGCTATAAATCGGCTGAACCCATAAAGTTGCCAACGCAGAGGTCTTGCGACGAATGAATTGTCAGCGGGAACTTTGGAAGATCGTCAAAAAGAAGAAGGTTGCGTATCTGGGGCATGTTCAGGTACGGACTCACACAACTAACAATGATGTGCAAAGATGCTGGCTTGAGGCGTATTGGCTGCAAGAGGAAGTCCTGGTTGCGCAATCAGGGAGTGGACCGGGATCGCGAGATCCGCTGAACTATTTAGCCTCGGGAGGGTCAAAGTTAAATATGGACAACTGACTGGCAACCTTCGTTAAACGGTGAGGCACTTAAAGAAGAAAAGAACGAATATTTAATCAATACAAAATGTAGATTAGAATAGTTACTTAAATTCTGCGTCCTTATCAAGTTTTTTTTAATTCTTTTAAACGATACTTAGTGTTATAAGAGAACGTTATAAAAGAGGATGTAGTGACTAAAATTGAGAAAGGTATGCTGAGATGGTTTGGAGTGAAGGGGAAGACCAAAGCCAATGTTCCTAGACCAAATCCAGGACATTTTAAATACGGGCCAGATCAAGAGTACTCTAAACCGACGAACTTATATGAAAGATTTAATGAGAATGAAAGAAACGAAGGAGATGTGCAAGGATCATGGCAAGTGGATGGACGAGGTCTCTGCCTACCACTATGAGATTGAGGCGTGATGCTATTTATATATGAATCTTAGTGAAACCTTGTATTCATACAACGAAACCCCATTGTAAGTCCCTGAGGATTTCTTTTTTACTGTCTGTAAGTGATTATTTATTGTAACAACTCAAGGTGTTGAAATGGTTAGTGGTGATTTACCTCTTAAACCATTCGAATCAGGATTATACTTTTGCTGATAAGTTTTTGGAGCCTACCAACAGTACTAAAAGAATATCAACTAAATCATCACTTTTGGATATTTATCCCAAGATTTCTGTTATCGAAGTGAGTACTATATAATCATAACGCCCTTGTCTAAAATTATCGTTACATGAAACAATAAAAAAAATTATATTTTGATGAAAAATAAACATTTTTTACCGTCTCATGTAATACAATATATTCTTGCATAAGACAATAAAGACTAGATAATGACGTCCGAAAATCGATGAAATGCTTAGTATTATAAAATATACGTATATAAAATATTGACGTAATGTCTCTAGCGTTTTTTTGGTGGAAAGATAAGAGAACGCAGCACCTTAAATAAGCGATAGGTCAATAGATAATCGTAAGGGCAAGTGTTATAATTATACCTTCAAGTATCATTGATTTGCAGTTTTAATTTAATATTTTTCTCTTGACATCGATACTATCTCACTAAAAGACCTCAATAATGTTTATCGTTACGTTGTATAAAATGAAGTTGCTTCGGCTGTCATATTCAATGTTATTTTAATGCAATTATCAGCAAAGAGTGATTCAAGAGGAAGGTTTTTATATTAATACGTTCAAATTAAAGTACAGAAAAGCCGAGAAATTCCAACATTTATAATGTGATGTATTGCGCTCTTTAATGGCTAAACCTTACGAGATAGATCAAATTATTATGTTACGGAATTGTATATCTTAAAAAGGTCGTTAAAAAAGTCCTTGCTTGTATAAATTCATCTCTCTAAAGGATATCCTACAGCAACCATATTTATCTATTCTTGCGGGCGAGCCCCCCTTGGAGCTCCAGGCGGGGGTTTTGGTGGCTGCAAGGAATAGATATGAACGGCTTAATGCTGAAGAGGTCCAAAGAATCAGGACCCTATCCGACAAGGCTCTGGTTGAAACGTGGAAGGAGAACCTCAGGTCTCCAGTTGCAGGTGTGCCAACTGGACATGGTTGCTTCGGGTAGTATCTGCACGAAATGGTAGGCTGTGAAGAGACGCCTTCTTGCCGGACGGTCCCCAGCGTCACATCATGACATCACTGATTAGGATTGACCTCTCACTCCCCAGCATCGTGGGCGCTATGATTGGCAATGAGTCAGGTTGGAGAGCAGTGACTTCCTACTGCGAGGCTGTCATCCTGCAGAAAGAAGCACTAAGCAGGCAAAGGGAGCTTATGCTCTCCCTCAACTAAACCCTAAGTGGGATTTTTCGGAGCGCCTGAGCTGAATGTGTCAGCGGACATCTGGACCCTAACACCTGGATGAAGAGAATTCCCCTGGATTTTAGTGGGTATCCTGGTACGACCAGCGAGTCCTACAGTCCCGGAAGTAATATTCTACTTCATCCGGTGTGCATAAAGCATTTCCCAACGGAAAAAAATGAGGGAAGCTAAAGGGTTCTGAGAATGTCAAGTCACATTGTATTTAATTGTTTATTTCTATAAGACAAACATCATAAATATAACTCTGAACATATGTGATAGCAAAATTAGAAATAATTCATTTAATTAAAACCACTATGTTACTTTGTTATAGGAATGAATTCTAATATAGTCAATTACTAGTTCAATTATGTGGGTCACCGAATAACGTTTGAGAAACAGTGTCCTAGTGTTACTAGTAAAATGAATGCGATAAAATATCCTAATTATAATAAAACGAGAATTTTGTCCAGTCTTCAGTGTCTTCTGCAAAAATATCACATAGTCGCCATTTATAATTTAGTCAAAAATAACCTAAACGATCAACCGTAAGCTACTTCTTCTACGATAGTCTCCCAGGAGTCTGTAGACTCAGTCTCCCACGAGTCTTCATCGTCATTCTCGTCGTAATAAGCCAGCTAGAAAACAAATTGTTAATGTAACTTTTCACTCCAAAAACTGCTATTATTTATATGAACCTAAGTTCAATCAATCTATCGACGGCCCCTACGTATAAAGAGTCAAGTGTAAACTCCTAATTTTGTAAGACAGTGTTTCAATATGTATATAAATAAGAAATAATTAAAGGTGCATACAAGTTTTGTGTGTAACGAGACTGTGTGTCTAACTGTAAGCATGTGTGTTTTTGAAGTGAAACTTCTTTAGGCGCATGAGGGTAATTTTTTTAAGGATGAAACGCGTGATCAGCAGCACGAAGATGTGCAGCGTTTTTATGCTTATTCGCTTGGAGTTAGTTTGAATACTTACAAATACCATGTAGCATTTTAATTTGCCACTCGTCATCATAAAATAAGAACATTTTATAAATTCCCTTTTCTAAATTTTAAATCCAAGAACATAATTTAATTAATAGTTTCTAATATTGACAAAAAACACGTGGCATTTTTATTTATCATCATTACTTTTAATATTTTAATGACAATTAAATTCATTAAATTCCTAACATATCTTCCTTTCTCTCTCCTTCTAAGTTTCGGAAATCTAGAGTTTTACGTTTGTATAAATATAAACAAGACTTAATAATTAGTTTGCCAAAGAAGTTTCACTTCTGACATGTGTACTTTGCACGCACACACAATTTTTTGCTAATGATATATTTTTAAGCATCATGTTTTAATAGCCTTACAAGGTGCTAAGAAACAACTAAACTGAGAGAAAGTACCTTGACCCGTGCGTTCAAGGGCGCGGCGTTTCTTGTACACTCGCAAAGACAGCTGCCGTATGCGGTTCTTGACCCGAGCGTCAGCTGATTGTTGGTTTTTATATTCAGTATTTTTTTTATGAAACTATCGTTTTATTTAGCTGTCCTAAAATGACAGATCGTAAATAATGCTAATAAAACGTTTTAAAAATATAATTTTTTTAATTACGGTCGATTTTGTCTGCCTTCGTTTTCGGGAGCGGTTTCCTAATACCTTGTTTAGTAAAAGTAAACTAGGAAAGGTTATAAATTACCTCATTCTCGTGTAGCCTTTGTACCGTGTGCACTCTAATTTGAAACATCCAAGCTTGGCCGAGCAAAGCCACGGTCCCGCTCAATAGCAGCGGCATACTGAACCGACATTTCCACGCCAGGTTCATCAGGAAGATGAAGAGGCTCTTCCGACCCATTCTGGAAGCATCTACAACAAACAAAAATGATTACACTCTTATCAATCTAGCGGTGACCATAAAAATTTTGTTTTGTTAAACAAATAAGCAAATGAATATAATATAGATAACACTCTAACAATAAACACGATAAAAATACGTAAAATAGTTTTATCTTGTGAGAAAATTGCGAAAAATCTGTATTGTGTATATCTAAATGTTATTCATATCACTATTTAGCTGTAGAAATAAATAGAATTGATATTTAGAATGTCAAAACAAAAGCATTAATGTGGATTTAAATGTCATGGCCTAATAAATGTTTTTTTTTTTTTAATTTTGTCTGAAATTAGACTGGATATTTGCAAATTTACGAGAACAAATTTTAAATCCAAGGGAATAGGAAATTCCATGCGAATAATTCAGTGATCTGTCAGTTTGTAACAACTCTACCACCGGTTCCAAAAGTGTGATGATACCGACAAGAAACTCAGCGGTAACTCTTTTAAATATAGTTTTGTAGGTAACAATATGTAATATTTTGCTTCTGGAATTGTGCAACTGGAATCAAGTCTAACCATTTAACATTACAATATGTCTTTTGTAAAAGGATATTTTGCAAAATTCCTTAAAATTATATGAAGGGAAATCCAGTGCTGATTGCGGTATCTTATTAAAAATGCGTATGCTCAACCCGACAAATGATTTCTGAGCATTCTTCACTCTAAAATATGTCATTATAAATATGTTTTTAAATTGTTAATTGCGCTTTTTTGCTATGTGAATATTAATACCTTAATATATATAAATTACGTGTCACGTTGTTTGTCTGCGATGAACTCCTAAACTACTGCAGATTATAATCAAATTTGCACACCGTCTGCAGTTTGACCCATCTTGAAAGATAGGATAGCTTACATCTTAATTTATAGTCGCAATATTATTTTATTGCAAATTATTTGTCTTTTAAAAACCTTAGCCACAGCAAGTGGGTAAATATATAGAAAATATTATTCAATATATATTGCGACGGTACTGTAAGATTTAGAAGGCCGGGAACGAGGCTAGAGGCCCACGATCGCCGTCTCCCTCCTTAGTGGTGACCTTTGGGTAACGGAAGCGGGGTCCGTTGCCCAACAATCCACCTTCGGAATAAGTTTTGGTCATTGACCGAGTTGGGCCTAAACAGGCACATCGCTGGCGGGGTTGCGAATGTCTGTCAGTCGCGTTCTCGTGACCCCGTCTCCGAGTGATGTAGGAGCACCGCTGGGTTTTAGCCGGTATGAGTCCGGCAAACCCTGGAACATCCTCCCAAGTATTCCAGGTATCCACGAGGATTTCCCAGCGTTAAAAAACAGACACTGTAAGATTAGATACTTCTTTGAATGATTCTCTAAAAGAAGCACAAACTCTTAATGAATATTTTGCACGTATTTCATTATCATGAAATATAGTCACTTTATCATATTATTACATTGTACTAGAATGTAATGAACGATGATATATAATTATATATTGTATTTAATTATGTAACAATTGCGCGTGTTAGACTATTATATATTGAACATCAAGGAAAACCTCAACAAATAAACGTAAATTAATAAAAACACCCAAGTAGCTGTGATAATATAGGAAATAAATTAAGGACAAATGTTATTTTCCATAAAGGAAACCTAGACATTTTTTTAGTCAAAATTAATAACAGATTTAGGTAAATGACGAGGCATCCATAGTTAAGTGAAGTTACAGTATTAGAAAGAAATATTAATATGTTGAACCGATATAAAAGATAAATTCAATTATCACAGTACCGTCGCTATATATATTGGATAACATTTTATATATCAGTAATAACGTCATATTTCTCTGTCATCATCTTGTAAATATTTAAGAGTGAAAAAGCTTCAGGTTGGGTTAAGCATACGCATTTTTAATAAAATGCAGCTATCAGTTTTTTCCTCCACATAATTATAAAAAATATGTCAATAACATCCTTTTACATACATAGCATCACGCCTCATTCCCATAGGGGTAGGCAGAGACAACATCCATCCACTTGCCACGATCTTCGCATATCTCCTTCGCTTCTTTCATTCTCATTAAACCTTTCATACAAGTTCGTCGGTTTAGAGTACTCTTGACCTGGCCATTATTTAAAATGTCCTGGATTTGGTCCACGAACGTTCGTCTTGGTCTTCCCCTTCCAACTTTCGCATTCACTCTACATGCCCAAACCATCTAAGCATACCTTTCTCAATTTTAGTCACTACGTCTTCTTTTATACCACAACGTTCTCTTATCACATTATTTTTTACTCTGTCACTCAGTTTTACTCCACTCATACTTCTCAACGCTCTTCTCTACCGCATTTATTTTACTTATGTGATTCTTCTGCCATAATATTTCACATCATTTTACAAAAGGCACGATATAATGTTAAAGATTATTCAAGCGATAATAATGTTTGGACTTGATTCAAATTGCACAGAGAAGCAAAATATTACACATTGTTACCGACAAAACAATATTTAGAAGAGTAACCGTCGAGTTTCTTGCCGGTTTCCTCTCAGCGGAATCTACTATCCGAACTGGTGGTAGATTCATTACCAACAGAAAGACTACTGTCTATTCGAAAGTGCTTTTTGAATTTTAGCCTTAAGAAACTTACTCTTGCGTCTAATTATCCAAGATCTCTATTTACAGTCAATCAGACAATGGTAACAACAGAATCTCTGTTAGACCCAGCCCCAACTTCAACCCTAGGACACTTCAGAATGTAGGTACTCTGTTTCCAATTCCTACAATTAGCTCCATCTCTCCAATACATTGGATACCTTGACCATACTTTCAATCATCAATAAAATACGTTTAACCTGTTAAGTAGCTGTCAAAGAAGTATTGAAAGGACCATATTAGGAGTAAGGTTAGTCAATAGAAATCGATTAAAAAATCATAAGGAAAAAGACAAAACTGTTAAAATACCGACGAAATAGCCACATGATAAGGGACTGAAAACAAAAATGGTCAAAGTCAATAATATAGTAGAGTAATTGGTCAAAATGAAAGCGGGGAGCACAAGCAAGATGATAAGTCGACGAAATAAAAAAAATAGTAAGTCTCCTTTGGACTAGAAGGCACAAGTACACTTGGAGTACGTGCATACAAAGTATACATGTCAGAAGTAAAACTTCTTTAGCAAACTAATTTTTATATCTTGTTTATATTTATACAAATTAATACAAAAAATATTTAAACCTCAAATGACGTATTGTAAATAAAAATGTCACATGTTTTTATCAATACTAGAAATTATTAATTTAATTTTGTTTTTGAATTTATAATTTAGAAAAGAGAATTTATGAAATATTTTTTATTTATATTAAATGACGAGTGGCAAATTAAAATGCCTTCAAGCGAATTAGCATAAAAAACGCTGCACATCTACATGACGCTAATCACGCTTTACATCAGTAAAAATTTTACCCTCATGCGCCTAAAGAAGTTTCACTTCAAAAAAGTAATAAATGTGATTTTTCAGTAATAAACAATTAATAATAATAAAAAATACGTTTATATTGATCCACTCAAATTCAAATATGGTTTTAAATAAGACAATTTTGTACAAAATATTCTCAAAAATTAATCCATTAAATTTATTTTGCGGAAAATACACCGCTATCTGTTGAGATCTCAAGTAAATAGCTTAAGGTTTTTAATTTTTGTCTTTTTACTGTTTAAAATGATAAAACTTTTACTGCAAATACTACGTGAATGGGAAATTCATAAATGAAGTTACGAGGGAGCAATTCAAAATATGGGGCTAGGACCAAATTAATATAGAAAATCAATATCAAAACTAATTTAAATTTCATTTTTCCACACCAATTTCATAGTGGTCTTTTCCAAACACTTATCATTTATATTTCTTTAAAGAAGATATGTACATTTTATGTTTAAAAATAATGTATGGCTTAAAAAGGTTGGGAAACACTGGGTACTGAGTTATACAATTATAAATCAAATCAAAAATCCTTTATACAAGTAGTCTTTCAATTCTTTCTGTCTTGAGTTTAAGGTTGTTAAATGACACAGGATTTTAACTTTTTTTTTATATTACTTGTTTCTTGTATCGCTTCGTAACAATCTGTTTGCAATAGAGTATAACTCGTTCCGATAACTATTTGCTATTTGTTTGTGCGATACGAAAGTCAATAAAACCAATGTAGGCACGAGTATCTAACTGCATTGATTTTCCTTATGGGCCCAAGGTTATAGACGTCGATTTAAGTGGAAGTTATGTTTACACAATACAAAATGATATTGTGCAATATATTTTTTGTTCGAAACACGTTTATCATCAAGAAAAAAAAACAACAAATTATAAAGTACCTCATAAGCGGTCAAGCCGCATTAAATAGATATTAGCAAGTTGTTATCTATAAATATTGAAATATATATTAAATGGATCTTGAACTTTAGTTGCACACAGAAGCAAAATATTAGACATTGTAACCTACAAAACTGTATTTAAAAGAGTAACTGCAGAGTTTCTTGCCGGTTTTTTCTCAGTAGAATCAACATCCCGAACCGGTGGTAAATTTGTTACCAATAGATGGACTACTGATGATTCACAAGTGCTTTTAAAGTCTATTGAATAAAGAATATTTTGATTTAGATTTTAAATTATTTACTTTAGGTTTTTCATTACTAGCAGGACATGTAATGTCAAAAAACAATAAGATTCAGATCAGTGAAACATTAATAAATTGGGTTAAATATATAATATGTAAACCATGTTATTATTCCATATTATTGTAGGGGTAAGATAGACGGTATATATATATATATATACATATATATATATATATGTATATATATGTATATATGTGTATATATATATATATATATATATATATATCAGTTAGTAATTCGTTTGCAAATAATCTGTTTAATACTGAATTAAAATTTTATTACGCACGCTTGACTTAAGGTGTAAGCGGATATGTTAATATATTTTAAAAAAAACTAAACAACTCTTTTAAATGCTAATCTTAACTGGTTAAGAATGAATTTGCCTTTTTCGCAATTTATATGAATACTGATGATTGTAGTAAATATTTCTTGTTTCTTTGTAAATATAAAATTACTTACACACTTTTATAGTGAAATACTTCCCCTTAAAATTAATGCATGCATGCATTCTCCTAAGTTCATACAGTCGACAAACAAATGCTAAAAAGCTAGATAAGCATTTAAATAGGTATAGAGGTGACATTTACATTTAGAATGTGATTTAACAAGACATTTAACATTCATGTTTCTTGAAAAAAAAATAGTCCCCTTATCAAGAAAACATTTCAGTATCTATCAGAAACAAATAATAGATAAAATATTTTTTAGCCAATTCCTTATAAAGTAATAACATAGAAACTGTTAAACCTTTTATGTAATCTTTGAATACATGGCTAAAATGACTTTACAAAAACCAATCTTGTGTGCAATACACATGTGATAGAAGCGGAACCTTCTAAAATTTTGGCTTCAAGATAACGAGATGAATGCAAAAATTTGACAAGAGGATAAATGTAGGTTTCAGTAATCACATAATTTGAAATCCCACTTTGCCTTGGTGCACATTAGTAGAGGGTATATGAAATAGAGCACAAAGAGAACCACAAACATAAAAAACTGTATAAAACTTCCTACCTCATATAACTTGTTATAAATTCTAGTAGGCTAAATAAAATTAACAATTAATTTTAGGATAACTGTATATGTTTCTATAACAAACTCCTACAGGTTTTGAAGATGTCATTTAACAAGTCGAAATCATTTATAGAATGACAGTTAATTGAAAAATCATAATATAATTTCCTTCAAATTAGCTCTTAATTAAAATGACTTGCTCTAATCTAAATAAATTAATGTTATGATGATTGGTAAAAGAAAGTATACCCAACTGAGTTTACTGTGGCCTCTCATAACTTTAGATTTTAATTTCATTATCTATCCTATAATTACCAATAGAAAAGTGCTCTTAACATCGTTATTTATTTTAAATTTAATTGTTTTATATGCTTTCAATAGATTGTGCTGTATATTATTCGCAATATAACTTTCATTTATCAGTTAATATTTGAAAAACCTTCAATAATCAGTTGTCATCCAGTAAGTTTGAAAATATGTATTTGAACTTAAGTCAAAGAACCAAAATAAATATTTTATTAAAGATTGAAATAGTGTGAATTAAAAGTTGAAATTGAAAAAGTATATTTCAATATCTATTAAGAATAATATCACTCTTGAATAATTTTTTAATCCATGAATACTGCATATTTACAGCAATTAAAATTATAAGAATACAAAAAAATATTTTTAAAATTAAAAAAAATAAACTTATGAATGTAACTCATATAAACAAAAAAAAAGGGTACAAAAACACAATTGAAATTCAAGCAATTTATTAATATGAATTGCATTCATAATATAATTTATAACACAGATACAAAACACAGACAAATGGAATGATCTTTCAAGTCTAATTTATTAGAGAGACCAATATCACTACTTGCTAGCTTTAACATTGACAATGCTTATACCTAGACACACGAAATACTCAGATTGGAATGTTATATAGTTAAATTGATATAAGAAAGAACCTATAGCATCAAATAAAGCATATAGTTATGATACAATGAAAAATATTCATACACCAAATATAAAAAAGTACCAAAAATTGGGTGTGCTTTAGACCACACGACTGAAGTAAAACTTCTTGAGTTCCATCTATATGAATGCATATGTATAATAGATACATATTATATTGGAAAGAAAATGTGTGCTTGCATGCTCTATCTCTTTCAATCTTCACTAATTTATATCTCCCTCTAAACTTCAGTTTATCTTACCAGATCACATTTTTTCTACCACTCACATCACACATTCAACAGCTTATTCATCAAATCACATGTTCATAAAGAAGTTTTACTTCAAAAAGTGACAAACATATTTTACATGAATGTAGCAGATAAACTTCTCACTAAAATAATAATCGCTCATAGGCTAACCTAAATAATATAAAAAAGCAGAGAGCTACATATTTTTAAAATTACACTCATTATAAGAAATAGACAAATTGTTTAATTTAGATATTTAAACCAATAAATATAGCCAATATTAATATTCATTTAAATAGTACATATTACGGTTTAAGACAACCTTAAAATTTATCATGGTATAGCGATCACAAATTATCTATGATCTATGTTCAAATGTCTTTTTGACTTAGTAATTAACAGAATAATTTAGAATTCTAATTTAATGTTGTTATTATTTTTATTAATTTATTCATCATCAAAGTAATCAACATGTTCACCGGGTGAAAATTTTCCAGCGAGTAATATTTTCAAGCATTTCTTAGCTGTCATTTCAGGCTTCAACAATGTACCTTGATTCTTGAAAGAAGTGAACACATCCCTTAGATTGTCATTTATTGCTGTCTCCAAAACATAATTGATTATCGATGTCTCAACTGGACCAGGAGAGTAATTTAGTATTCTTATATTTCTCTTCTCCTCAGCAAGTACTCTAAAATACATTTCCCTTGCTGCCTTGCCACTGCAATAGTAAGCCATACCTCCCATTGGCTTGAGAGCACAGAGGGAACTTATATTGACAATTATCACTCTGTCCTCAATTTCCTCAAACAATTTAAGGAGTTGAGTATTTAGTGAAATTACTTTAAAAACATTCAGGTCATAATATTTACGCCATTCATTGACATCCTCCATGCGAGATGTTTCAACTGCCAAATTACCAAGAGATCCAACATTATGGAAAATTAAACAAGTAGTAAAGTCAGCTACCTGATGGCCAGTCAAAGCTTCTTTTAAAAGATCCAACATCTGTTGTTCCGTTGCTGAAGAGAGGTCCACAGAGTTGTAGATTATTTTAACCTTATTCGATTCACAGAGGCTAGCAGTAACTGCAAGCTCTTGTTTATTCCGCGCCATTAATAACATGACAGAATTTCTGCCCAGACATTTTGAAACTTCCACAGCAATAGCTCTACCTATACCTTGAGATGCACCAGAAACAACACAGAAAGTTGGCCCGGAAAGATCTATATTAGATGATGATGATGCCATGATTACTTACAAGTATTTTCTGAAATTTATTCCTCAAGTAGCTTCTCGGATTCTGTGTCTCCAACAACAGGATCTAAGTCACAGCCCTCACGCATTAAACGATCTATGCAATCTGCTCTATAAGCCGCCAAATTATCGACAAATTTATTCTTCTTTTTAAGCTTTCGCAGCTTTCTTTCTGAAAATAATAAATTGATTTGTCAATAAAATGTATACCTGCCCACGACTGTTGTCAACCAATTCTACCGGGCGATTAAAGTCAATGAAGTATTGTGAACTCAGATAGCCTTCAGATATCGCATTAGTTTTGATAAAAAACTGTTACCGAGTATTGCCAGATATTCCGCTGAATCGGCTAATTTATTAGGTATCTCAGGTTGGAAATTGTCTTCGAATTCCGACAAGAACGAAAGATTTTCAATTTCACAACCCCAAGGATCCATCAATTTCTCTAGAATGAAAAGAATGGTTACTATAAATTACTAGTAATAGGATTATATTTACATTTCTCTTGCAATCGGAGTTTTTATCTTTAATTTTTTTTATATTTAATAATAACAATATAATCTTGTGACGTTTGAATTAAGCTACACCTAAACTCTTAATAAGCTCTTAGCTCAGGTAACAATAGCTGATACTCACATAAAGGCCTTGAAAGCCTGGTGCAATTTAATATATCAGATACTTGTAAAAGTAAAAGTAACCATTAAAGTAATTACTGCTAATTGAATGAAAAATTCGTGACATTCTGTTGTCTGTGGTGAATATTATTTTTTTCATTATTTACTGCCCTGGGTTCTAGTCTTCTAAAGCCTTCAATTAAAAGCTGGCAGTTTTATTTCTGCTGTCAGATAAACTGGGTTGCCAAGTCATGATCGTTTGCTCGTACATACGTAGTTTTTTTTTTATTTTTTTGTTTTTAAGGGGCTTTTGTATTATTAATAAAACACGCACATCGTAAACTTATAAACTAACACAACAATTTAACAATAAAAAGAAATATAATAACAAACAAAAATTCTTGAGAGAATCATTAACAAATTTATATAACTTAAACATACGTAGTTAAATATCTATATATCTCATATATTATTGAATGTGTGAATTTAGCAGATACTTATATAAAATCGGTTTACGGACAATTATTTTACCTAATAACGCCATATGAACACATTGATGAAATATTGTTAATGTAATAAAGATTGAAAACTACATTAACTTTTCACTTCTGTATATATACAGTCGACAAAAGAGTTCTCATGTAGGTTGCATAATGCCGCTGCCTTTCTTCTTTTCGGACGCATCGGCCGATAGAATGGAAGAATGATGGACGCATCACAAGCCGAACGCCATGTCGACCACGCCTATCTATCACCTGTACCACGCTGTCGCATGCACGATCGTCTCAGGCGGAACATGATAATGATTCGTGTTTTTTCGTTCGTGAATCCGGCGTTTACCGATCTGTGAGTCTTACACGTTGTTATCACGCGCTAATATAGATGTTTTACATTTACAAAATAAACTAAAAATTTAAGGAATAATAATTAAATTAATTAAAACAAACTAATAAATAACAGTATATACCTAAAACATATTCGCCGATATCCGACTTGCTCCCTACTCGACCGTTAAAATCTTCCATTATTATGACGTTTTTATTTATATTTTGCATTGTTTCAGTAAGATATTTATAGAATCTTTCTTTTTCTTGTTCTGTCACTTGCTCCGTTGGGGCTTAAATTTGAATAATTGAAAATGGCTTCTTGAATCCAGGTAGTCTCATATTTAATACTGCAATTGTGTCAGATATTCCAATAAATTCGTCTAAATATTGTTTGAGGTCATTTTTAATCATGAAACCTATTCCATATTTTCCCTGTATTTCTCCTTTGAAATAGAATACAAAATCCGCAAAATCTTGTAACTCTTCTCCAAGGCGTCTAATTTCGTTGAGTCCCAATATATCCCATTTAGTTGCCTTTAATGCTTCTTCAAGCTCAAGGAGCCTGTCGTCAGTTCTTAAAGTTCTTGCATTCAAAGTAGCTATATACAGTTTATTTGCCCTATTATTTCGACTATTTGTAGTGGGAGAGATTCTAGAGCGTGGTGGTCTATCAACCCCACGGTGACCAGCCGGATTGGGGTTGTTCTGTTTCCGATTGCTGAGTTTTTGTTGCTAGTCCCTGGTAAAGAAGTAATAGAGTTTGATCGCTTTGTCATCAAGTCACAGGCATTAATTTTATTAGCTTTTATGGTATTTGAAAAGATGTTAGCCTGTTTTTTGGGATTTGGTTCTCTTCCTAGAGAGGCGGATTCTTCTCTATTACGTTTTCTTTGTTTAATGTGTCTTCTGTAACGATCAGTTTGTCATATTTGATATAGGCAAAATATCCTTTTTCTTTTTCGTATTTCACCTGTTGTTGCAGTAACTTTCTTTTCTATTTCACCTGTTCTTTAATAATAAACAAAATGATATGAAAAAAACAGTATGCATGTTTTGTGTTTCAATTTTATGATTATTAAATTTTACCATATCTGGTCAATTAACGATTGTCGTATTAAGTTCTCTATTGCGATTAAATAAGAAAGCACGTTGACAATCATTTTAAATTTTCTCAATATTTGCCCGAAATGTGGAAGTTGGCGGTGTAATCCACCCGTGCCATTAAGCACGTTAAGCCGTTGATCCTGCGCCTGTTCTCTCTACGATTGTGTCGACACATTCCCGTCACATGGGACTATGAGAAATAGGTAGTGCACTTGTGACTACTCAAAAGCACTCTCCATTCCTCTATTCCATAGTAATCCTTGCCAACACGCTATGGCGCAATGTGGTGGATCTATGCTGTAACAACCCTCTCTCTTATGAGTGAGGAGGCCTGTGCCCATCAGTAAGGTGTTGATAGGCCGCTACTTACCTTACCTTACTGAAAATATTGTTAAATACTAAAAATCGCATTTAAAAAATATTCCCAGCAATAAAAACACTATATAAAATTTCCTAAGTTAGTCTTGAGTGACTGTGTATCCTATACTATACTATATAAATAGTCGGACTAACAAAGTACTGTCATACCTCATATTATGCACAATAAATCCCTTATTTACTTAACATTGTGTAAGATTCTAAACAACTTTTATTGTTACGAGCGTATATATCTATGAGATTAATAAAAACCCTTTGGTATAAGTGTTGAATGAACATTTGTATTTCGTGTTGAGTAATACGACTTACACTTTTGTGTGAGTAATTTTAATGTTCACTAGTAGAAACACTTTATCGGCACTATGCCCACAGATTAAAATAACTACGCCCATAGATATCGTCAACAAGGTAACACCTACGAAAACTCTTTTTTTAGTTAAAAAATAAAACTGCCCCGTATGAATTTATTTTCCCGATAAACGTGGTTCTTTTAACTTTTTTAAATACGAAGTATTTAATTTAAAATAGAGTATAAGGAATCCACTTGCTTCGACACCTAAAAGGTAACATAATGTTGAAGTAAATCGGCGTCATGGTATTGTAATTCTATGACTACACCATAGTTTCTGGCGCCATCAAGCAACTGTTATATACAACATTTATGAGTTCATGATATATATATATATATATATATCTAAGTCATAGACAATGCGTATAACATCTAACCAGTATATTTATATTGTCTATGGTAAGTGGTGACAACTATTCAATCACGCTACAACACAGCTATTTATTGACGCGATTGTTTTTTCATGTATGATATATAGTGGGAATTAGAGTCACATAGATAATATCTAGAATAACAAATAAGATGTAAGGTCCATCCAAACGATCCATGCAATTGTACACCTTAAGAATGATCATATTAAAAACAAAATACTCTTATCACCACGTTCACTCAACAGCCATGATGTATATGAGTATCGTAGGATAATTTGTTCCTTGTGAGCGCCTATTTTCAGCGTTAAATATAAGAAACATTTATTAAGTTTACAACTGCGTACTTAGTTTAATTTGGAACAATTAGAATAACCACTTTTCTTATTAGTATAACTTCCCTAATTATATAGTGTGTTAAGATTAGCATAGGACTGGTGTCTATGAGATGCACGTATTTAATATTGAATATTTTAATAATTACAAATATTTAGTTTTAACATTTTTATAGTTTGGCCATTGTGGTACTCTTACGTAAATCTATTCTCTGCCAACTTTATTAATTTCATATAGTTAGTAATTTAGATTAAGATTTGTTTTAGTATTTTTAACAGTAATTAATGAACCGGCCCGTGACGTCAGACTAGGCTATAGGGTTGCAGCTGAAAATCGGTGCCATGTGTTTTTCTGGCCCACAGCAATCCCGAGCTGTTCTGCCTTTTCGTGGCTGGGTGGGGACTGCACAACATTTAATCCAATACATTATGGTTTTAATGTAGTGCAATTACTCAATGATTTAATGCACGTTTTTCATAAGTGTATATATTATATAATTGTACCTATGCGCAGAATACAGTTATTTTCTTTCTTCTTTCAATTGCCGGCAACATCGCACGCGACGACTGATGACCAGAACCCCTTAGATCCCAGTAGATTTGACAGCTTATTGTTTTTAAAAAGTTTAGATATTAAGCAATGGGATCTATAAGATATATTATCCATATGCTTAACTCTTCAATGTAACAAATACATTTAAATAAAAATTATTTATTTCGACCTTTATAGTATCATATTTTGTTAGTAAATTACATAAAGACTTAAACTAATGTTAGTTAACTTAAAACTACCTTAACCTAGACCTTATAACTAAGACAGCCCCGATTTGACAACATCTGCACTATAAGGCATTGGTTCAGGTACTGGCAATCAAGCCAAGGCTCTCAGGATGTTACTGGAAAATAAATGTGGAGTTTAGAAAATAAATGTATTCTTTTATACCTAAACGGATACTTTGATATGCTAATAAATATGATTGTTATTATCGTTTCCTCTGAACTAAAAAATGACCTGACTTTGCTGATAATGGTACTGATCGCTTATTATGGTATCTTTTTTCAAATTTGAAAAAAAAATAGATTTTTTAGGAATCGATATTTTAGACCCCGATTTTTTTGTAAATCGATATATCAGGCTACGAATCGAATCAATGTTTTTTGCAAAGAATCGCCAGCCCTATCCTAAAGAAACTTTGGTTGGAACAGGGAGTAACGTTAGGAACTAGTAGCCGCAAATATTTCCTTACTTAATTCAGATTGTGATCAAAAGTGATACACAATTTTTTTTACATTTATATTAAAGAGGACTATCAATCTTTTATCGAATTTTATATAAATTAGTCCACCTTGAAATGTCGATCAGTAAGACCTACAAGTTTTGTTGGGTGGTAAATTTGAAGGTCACATGCATAAAGGTGGAAGGGAGAAGATATATAATGTCTTATGGAATATCTAACAAACAATGAGATAAGAGACGAGACAACACGCCAACAATACATATGCTGTCCCGGATTTGTTTTAAGAACTTTTGAGAGAAAAATACCCGACTTAAAAACACTCTTCATCGGTGCACCACTCCTACTGGTCTTAGCGAGATGATATATATCCTATAGCCTTCCTCGATAAATGGGCTACCCTGGTTAATTTTTCAAATCGGACAAGTAGTTCCTGAGATTTAAGCGTTCAAGCAGACAAACTTTTCAGCTGTATAATATTAGTATAGATTAATTGTAATAAATTAACACTCTTGCTATGTGCACTACGAAAAATTATGTTAAAAATACTTATTTTTTATTATCTGTTGCAAGGAGTATCTAATTAAGGGATTAATGCTTTTATTAATGACAGGATAGATTAAAAACTATTTTTTACAAAGTTTGTTTGTCCGTGTTGTTATATAGAATAACAACGACTATTTTATCGCATATCATCGAAGGAAAGGGGCATTTCGTTTGTTCCTTCTAATATAAGAAATGCCTGGAGCAAGTTTTAATTAGATTCCAGGCGTGTGAGTTATATCAAAATGTGATGAGACGTTTATACTTTAATATTGATCCTAGGGAAAAATTGATAATACCACAAATTGTAGGAAATTTAATCACAAACAACTTTGGTTATTACCACTTTTCGAATAAAGTTGAAAATAAGCTAGTTATTAAATAAACAAAAAGATATCCTTTAATCCAAGACGGAGGACAACACTACAGAATTATAAAAGAATTTTGGAATAAAATATTTTTAAGTAACATAGAATACATATTTCGTATACAAAGTAGGATGTAGTATTTAAAAAAAAAGGAAGTATAGCTTGAAAGGGGCTAAAACAACGGTTCTTATATCTCGGTTCACGGTATTATTAGAAATTGAAAGATTCCAGCTTGCGAGTGTTAAAAATTTTCTTTTCGCGCAAATACCGTGTAAACATTCATGTGTATTTGGTAAAAAAGCTGTCATTTCACTGTTACAAACAAACAATAGTTCTATTTATTCCTATAGATTAAGCTGAACAATATTTTTATTACCGCGTGACGTAACAGCTCTTACTAAAGTATCACTACACTACAGTAAGATATGATATGTTATATATGGGTAATAAGAAGTATGATTACAAAATGCTTTGTCTAGTGCTGTAGGTAAATTTGTATTCTATTGTAATTATACTTAAAGTAGTATTTGCCAGAGCTTATGTAATCAGTGCTAAAATTCTATCACTATGTAGCGATGTTATTGAAAACTCTTTTTTAATTTCTACACAGTAGAGTTTTAATTGGAATGTGCGTTTGTTAAGTGATAAAAGCAGTTTTCATGGAGCTGCGAGCGGTCGCACTAGACGTAGCTACCCTCCCGTCCCCCAGCCCGCGGCTCTCTCTCCCTCCGCTCCCTGCCGTTACCCCGCGCGTGTCGCGCTTTCATAGAATAATAAACCAGAAATATAACTCCAACAAGTATTTAAATGTCTAATAAGTGTTGCCTCTGTGGCGATCTTAACAATTTTCGCAATATCGCTTTAACCAATATCACCATTCCAGCGCTTTCGGGCCCCAATGTCAATCGGTTCGTCGGACTATGTGCCCTCCCCATTACCACTTCAGCTTCGCGGTTCGTAGGGCTTTGTCGGTGACTTTGGTTTTGCCTGAGTTCGAGCGCTGAGTTCTGGCTGGAACAATCCCATGAGTTAACCACCAAACCTCTTATTATTGATAATAAACATCTAAGAAGCGCGTGAATCCGACGCATTCAGCGGTAAAGCGTAGCCACATCTCCCTCTCTTCTCATACGGTGCGGCGAATCGTCATATCTCTCGCTGCTTCTACCTATAGTCCATAGTTTTATTTACTTCGGTACTCGAAACCTATCTTACTTTAAATGAAATCGATGTTTCAGATGCCAGGCGTCCTGTGACGCATAGGTTTTTAAATATGTTCTCGAATAATTTAAAAAAAATACTTCGAAAATACTATTTCAATATTTAATAGTTTAAGTAAACTCTATGATTCATTAATGATATTCCAGTTGGAATTACCATGTCAGTTATTGTGTTCAAAAACCAATAAGAATCTAAGTCGGACGAGAGTCCGATATACGAGTATGCTTTTACAAATTAAACATTAAAATATTGAACCACGATTTGGGCGATTGAGGTCAAATGTATTTTTTAATTACTAAGTTACTTAAATTGAAATTATCATTTTAATATTAATTATACTTTTCAGCACTTTTGAATCGTCAAATATAAGTTTGTCAATACAGTAATTCTAATTTGCGACTGGTGATGATAGTGAAGAACGACTTGTTAAGTGTAAATTAAATTTACGAGAGTTCCTTTGCCTTCAGTCCTAACAAGAGCCAAATAAAACAAACTCACTGATATAACTTTTTTTATCATACATTTTTATTATTAATATCAATTTTTAATATTTAGATAAATACGCAATTCATTCACTTCTATGCTTTTTATTTGGATTGGATTTGAATATTATACATGTATTGTCTATTAAAGTTGCATGCGGCCTAATTCAGAGTCGTCGGCACCAGTCATTGGGAAATAATCTATTATATGTAAATAGGTTACTTTACACATTTTTTAATGGTACGCGTTGTGCGTATCGTGTCGCGTTTACTATTAAACTCTATGAGCCAGGCGAGGCGGGCCGCGCCGCCATTCTGGATATTTTGACGGGAAGGTCGGTCACGTGACGCGGCGCGGCGCGCGGCGGTGCGGGGCGCCGGCTAGACTCTCCAGTGGCCGCGCCGGCCGTCTGCCGCTTCCACTGCGCCCGCTCCGCGACATCCACGCCCTCGTCTCGCGGCAATACGCCGACGACGGACTCGGACGATCGACGTGCGACGCGATCGCTACGACGCCGGCTATCGATCGACCCGGAACGACCGGGTGCGCGGCCTCGCGGAGCGCGTTCGACCGAATTCGATCGCGGCGGGCCTCGCAGCGGCGAACGACTCGCCTCGGCCGCGTATCCGCGTATCGTCGCGGCGACGGGGCGGAGACGCCGGGAAGGCGCGCGGCGGCGCGGCGTGCGAGGCGGACGGCGGCAGACATGGTCGGGCCGCTCGCGCAGCGCCACGCGCGCTCGCCCGCCGCCGACCGCTAAACGCGTACAGGCCGGGGAGCGCGCTCGCGGACCATGGACGCGGTGACGCCGCACATCACCTCCGTGCTGAGAACGTACCAGGCCAGCGCGCCGCGCAGCCTGCAGGGCCCGGGCGGCGACGGCGGGCCGGTACGCGCGCCCGTCGCGCCTCCACCGCCGCCGCCGCGCGCCGCACCGCCCATCCTACTGGCCGCCGACCCGGTGCTGGGCGAGCGCGGCGAGACTGTGCTCGAGGGCGAGCCGGTGTCGTGCTTCAGTGTGGGTGGCGAGCGGCGGCTTTGCCTGCCGCAGATCCTGACATCGGTGCTGACGGATTTCACGCTGGACCAGATCAACCGCGTGTGCGATGTGCTCCAAATCTACTGCTCGCGCTGCACGCCGGAACAGCTGCACGAGCTCAAGTCCACGGGCGTGCTGCCGCGCTCGGCGCCGTCGTGCGGGCTCATCACGCAGACGGACGCAGAGCGATTGTGCGCGGCGCTGCTGCACGCGCCGGGCGCGGCGGCGCGCAAGTTGCCGGGCTTCCGGGTGTACCACGAGTGTTTCGGCGGCGCCCGCGGGGTGTGCGCGCCCGAGGCGGGCCTAGTGCAGTGCGTGGAGTGCCGCGGGGTGTTCGCGCCGCGCCGGTTCGTCTGCCACTCGCACGGCACGGAGCACCGCACGTGCCACTGGGGCTTCGACTCGTCGCGCTGGCGCCGCTTCCTGCTGGTGGTGGAGGAGGAGCCGGACCGCGACAAGTGCGGTGCGCTGCTGGACGAGATGGCCGCGCGCGAGACGCGCGAGCCGCCGCCACAGCCCGCGCCCGCCGCGCTCGTCAAGCACCACGTACCTCTGAAACGGAAACAGGTAAGTCTGTTTCTTTGATTGATTTTTAGTCGTGATATTGGGAAACGCAGTTTGTTTTAATATATCGCAGTCAAATGAATAAAACGTGAACGACTTTAAAAAAGAACCACGCACCTAGGACGTCGTTTACATGAATATCTTGCTCACCAGTGGATATCGGACTAAATTAATAAGTTTCTGCAAAAGGAGTTTAGCAATAGAAATCTATTTCGTAATACAAATTTTGTTAAAAGCCAGTCTTGCTGTAAAATTCTTAAGGATACCAATTATACAAGAACGACTATACAGACTTAACACTGTATTTCATGAATAGAGACTACAGTGTCCTGTCTTAACAAATGTAATAAATACGAAAGCAACTCTGTCTGTCTGATATACGGTATACCGTTAGATCTGTCTCTGTCTGTCTAAGATACCGTATCTCATCTTTTCACCAGGCCTATGCTTATAGCTCAGTGTTGTTATTTATAATGCGGCGAGATGAATAAAAGCTCGTCAAGAAATACTAATAAGAACACCCGGCCAAGATTTTTTTGGTTCATTACGATATTGGTTACAGACACGTTCTAATAGAAATTTCCAAAAAAGTGGCATTTAACGCTTCCAGTGACAGTTTCATTATAATAAGTCGCAGTTGCTTCTGTTAGTAAATAATTTAATAAGACACACAAATCTTTGACAAATTATTTATATCAACTTCAATGTAATTATATAACATCTTCTCCATTTGTTTGAATCCTAACTATCTTACACAAAAGTCTACTTTAAAATTTTTCCCGCCGTCTTATTAATTAGTATTTTAAAATTGTGTCGCGCAACGATCACCTATCACTCAGCCATTTAATATATAAACTTATTAGACTACTAACAGCAGAATATTAACAATAACTTAACAAATGAGAATTACTCATTTGGTTTTGAGTTCCTTGATATAATATCAATAAATCACGGATGTTTAGTTATGCCATGCTTCACCATCGTATAAACCGTATGCTACTTTGCTGGTATTTCTATAAAAAAAGAATTCAGATTCTATACTGATCGTCATGCGTATACAACGACGCATTGAACGCACGCAATACATTTTTCCACACGTGTTTATATCGAAGAGCATAATTACATGTCTGTGTGTACGTCTACTTTTCTACACGCTTTCATTCGCAAAGCTGAGTCGTCAGATACGCTACATTTTATTGAGGACACTTTCTGAACCTTGGGTTATAATTTAGAGATTTTAAGGAGACACACAGTAAATTGGCACTATGATAGAACTTTTAAAACAGGACGAGACAGATCAAAGGTGATTGTGAAGTCACCACTGTGCAATGGTGCGAATTCGAGATGCTAAGAGATTTTGGATTCGATTACCGGCAGGTTTCGAAATTACTTTTTCAAATTTGTCTGATTCCGTAAATGTACACATGTCAGAAGTGAAACTTCTTTGGCAAACAAATTTTTAAGTCTTTTTTTTACATATATACAAATCTAAAACTTCAGATTTCCGCGACTTAAAGAGAGGGGGAAATAGAAAGACATGTTAGGAATTTAATGAATTTAAATATTAAAAGTTTTGTGGCAATATTAGAAATTA
Source organism: Elymnias hypermnestra (assembly GCA_015832385.1). Taxonomy (NCBI): domain Eukaryota; kingdom Metazoa; phylum Arthropoda; class Insecta; order Lepidoptera; family Nymphalidae; genus Elymnias; species Elymnias hypermnestra. Next base: position 1,297,607 of record JACTOM010000445.1, on the reverse strand, counting down.
TTAATTAAATTTAGTTTTTGAATTCAACATGCAAAATGCCACATGCTATTTGTAAATATTAAAATTATCTAACCTTCAAACGAATTACCATAGAAAACGCTGCACATCTTCGTGACGCTAATCTGTGAAAATTATTAAGGGATAAGAAAGAAATAAAGACAATGGATTTCTTAAGAACTATATTTGCTATTAATAGATAAATAATTATATCATAAATATCAATTTATATTGCTTGTATTGTTAAACCAGCGATACACTTATTGTTTGACAGTAAAATACAATATCTTGGAAATATTTTGAATGACAAGTTCAGGCCCAGTGTGCGGAGATCATTAATAATGCAATTACAATACGGTTGCATGTTAGTACTTCGGAATGTACCACGATGAGGCATGTTATAAACACGTTTGTTTATTTCTGTGACGCAAATAACTATTTATACACTCTACAGTCTTTCTATATACACAGAAAACACAAAAAATATTTCTACCATAGACTTTGAAACCATCAAATTAGCGATTGAATTGAAATTTAGCAGTGACTCCTTTCGTAATGTAGATAAGGTCACTAAGTGCGGAATTCCATTATTCAATCAAGAAGTAAGCAGAGACAACGTCCTTCCACTTGCCACGATCCTAGCATATCTCTTTCGCTTCTTTCATTCTCATTAAACCTTTCATAAAAGTTCGTCGGTTTAGAGTACTCTTGACCTGGCCCTTATTTAAAATGTCCTGGATTTGTTCCAGGAACGTTCGCCTTGGTCTTCCCTTTCCAACTTTCGCATTCACTCTTGCCTCATAAATTCTTTTTTGTCAGTTTCCTTTCATTCATTCTCTCTACAAGCAAAAACCATCTAAACATACGTTTCTCAATTTTAGTCACTACGTCTTCTTTTATACCACAACGTTCTCTTATCACTCTATTTCTTACTCTGTCACTCAGTTTTAATCCACTCATACTTCTTAACGCTCTCATCTCTACCGCATTTATTTTACTTATGTGATTCTTCTGCCATACACAATTTTCACTGCCATACATAAGTGTTGGCACCAACACTCCTTTGACTTCAAATTTAGCAAAATAGCTCTTTTAAGTACGGATGTCCTTATATTCCCACGGGATACCTACACCTACATGGGTAACAGGTAAAAAACTACTATAGAGTACTATTACGACGTGGCAAATAAGTTCGAGGTTATATAATAAAGAATTTTTCTTTTAACACTACTCAGCAAAACTCTTACCTCCGCAGGATAAATAAATATAAATCACTAAATGATATTTTCAAAATGTTTCAACTTTAGTTTATGTGGTCAAAACTTAATAAGATCAAAAAAGTATTTGTATCGACCTATACGCCTGTTTTCCCGCCAAAGTCCGTAAAATATTATACGGCCTCGCTGGCGCAGTGGTGCGAGTATTCGCTTTGCTAGCGGAGGTCCCGGGTTCGATCCCCGGTAGGACGAATTTAGGAAATTGTATTTTCTAATTTGTCTGAGTCTGGACTGGTGGGAGGCTTCGGCCGTGGCTAGTTACCACCCTACCAGCAAAAACGTACCGCCAAACAAAGAGATTTGTGTTCCGGTACGATGCTGTGTAGAAACCGTAAGGGGTATATCGCCTCTTAACAGATTAGCGCGCTTCCATCTTAGACTGTATCATCACTTACCATCAGGTGAGATCACAGTCAAGCGCTAA